>CM069862.1:88431219-89013719 GCA_036172795.1 Pelodytes ibericus
TGATGCTTTGAAAGGAATGATTCATTAACCTGGTTAGTAACATAACTGGGTCTAACATATCCTGAAACACTTAGTGCTTAAACACATTACATTAATCCTCTTTTCCCTGTAGGCACCACACTTGGATTATGCACTCAAACATGGATAGGGATAGGCTTCAGCTCATATCCGAATTTAGAGTATGCTTGCACATATGCTTATTATGCACTGGCAAGACTGTACATTCAATTAACCTGTGATGTCAATTAATTATGGCACAGTTTCTAACTGAAATGCTAAACAGGAGCTCTCTGTTAAGAACATGAGATGCTCTGCAGTTCAGTATGGACATTACTGGGAAGAGACAATACTACAGATTTGCTCCTCTCAATTCCAGTGGTGGCTTGATGTACCACTCACCGGTCTGACCCTGCAACCTTTGGAATTCATAGAGCAATGAAACCTGGGAGGACCATAGTGATTTATTTAACAATACAGACTTAAGACCCAAACTCCAACCATTCCTGGAGCTCTCAATAAACCGTATAAACAAAAAGATATTTATTTATTCAATACACAATTCTGTAGAAGGTGGTATAGCGGTCTCTGACTGCCTACTAGTTTGTGCACTTGTGTCTGTGTAAAATGGTCTGCAGGCCTAGTCTGACAAAACTACCTGGCTCCTGGGAGCAGACCGGATCAGTCACTGAATAGCATTGCATTTATAGAGAAAGCAGTTGATTGCTGCAGGGAGGAACAGAAGAAAACCACATGGCCACCAGTTCATGCTACAGTCTGAACTCTGGAATTTCAGCCAATGAGAATAAAGTTAGAATTCAAATCCTGATTAGTGACCAGCCTTCAGTCTGCAATAAAAGTCATCTTTTGGGAACAATAAAAGTAAAATAGGCTTTACATAGCATGATGGCTTCTTTTCTTCTTAAACGCAACGATTACTCGTCTTTAAAGCTTTAGGTTAACATGCCTCTGCTAAAGCATTATCGTTTAGTGTGTTTTTTGTATATTCAGTGTATAATTAAAAGTTATAGCATCCATGTCATTCTGCAGAATTAGTAAATCTAATATGTTTCTGGTTATCCCTGAATACTAATTCTTTCACATTTATATTAACATTTAAACATCTTTTTATAAAATGAAGCATACACTTTTTTTTTTTTGCTGAACTTTTTCCTATTCTTAATGTCAGCCCATGTTAGTTTTGTTAAATCTGGCTCTTAATTAACAGTTTGACTTAATCTATTTCTTTCATCTAAATTTATTTTAATATTTGTGTTCTCCTGGCATCTATAGTCGTACATGAATAAATGTTTATAAATCATAATCACGACTGTAACATATAAAAGACTGTTAACTGATTAATGTGAAACTCTCTACGGAAGCCCCTCTGTGGCTCCTTAGTAAAATGCAAAAACCCATAATTATCACATCTAAAACACCATGTCCTTGGAGTATTCAGGAGCTCAAGGGGCAGCACTGATAAACAGTCTGTGAATACGTTTTGACCATTTTCGTTAAAATGATTAATTAGTGCAACAAAATGACAATCCTGGGGATTAATTGTGCATCTGGGAATTTACTAGCCAAATAAGAGCTTAATAGTAGTATTATATATAGATATAGATGTGCTTGTCACTGTTAGCTTCCCTTAACATTCATTGGTAAACAGCTTGCTAGGTTATAACATAATTCATGGTTTTCTCAATGGAAGGCCTACATCCCTCCCAATTGAAATAACCCCTGATTAAATGAACATCTAAAGCAACCAGGATTTGCATCTGGCGATCAGTGTTGCCATGATTCCTTAATGAGGAGGCAACACTGATAAAGCCCCTATGGCGCACATTCGATTACTCCCAAAGTATTCGCCATACCCCTAGCAGCAGTCTGAAATTTTGCAACTCCAACAAAAATAGGGTTCCCCATCTTGGGATAGGGTTATGGTTAAGTTGATCATTGGGCTTGGGGTCAAAAGGTCACTGTAGAGGAAAATTGTTAGGGGGAAAAAAGCTACTTTTGGGTTATTGCCTTGTAACTTGCAAGAAACAGAAAGACATGGCATATGTCTAACCTCAGGATACAATTTAGAACTGTTTATGGTTTCCAAAGTTAGAAAAAGTGGTGTTTTTGTCAATTTTTCATATTTTATGATTTAGTAAATTATATATGATAAATATTGATATCTTAAGAAAGCCTTTATGGTGATTAAACCACAATTCCATCTAAAATGGTACACTTGATGCAATCTGTTAAGTCCATATTACTTATTTTTTTCAAACAGTTGTCCTTTTAATAAACCTTTTTTAGTTAAACTAAGGTGCGTGAGATAGAGCTTGTGTTTACAAGACCCTCCATGTCTGAAGGAATCTAGACAAGTAATAGTACTCCTGTCAAGTAGGGCATAGAAAACAACCTTTGAATGCAAACCACTGCATTTGGTTTTATCATTTATTCATGTGTGTACAGAACATGGCCACAATGCAAATGTTGTGGTTTTCTTTTGGCTTTCTAAGCTTCAGCTCTCTGTTCGAAATTTACATGTTGAACAGAGTCTATATACCGAACAAATTTGTCTGTCTGTGTTTACAGCAGCTTGGTGATTGTATCTAAATTAACCTGTTTCTCTCTAAGACATTTAACATAAGTCAGTTATTGTTATCTGAATGTATTATTGCACTATGCAATAATTCAGTTTACGTTCGGCTATTTAGAAAAAGTAGCATGGATGATAATGGGGAACACAGGAATAGGACGCATACTTTCTTCTCCATGGTCTGATTTTAGGATAGTCTGTTCAGGTGCACTCATTTGACTGACAGGCTGATAGACCAATAAGGACATTAGCAAATACTTGTCAAAGAGTTGTAAGCAGCAGTGTCTGACTAGCCACACCCATTAGAAAAATGACAGGAAATACATCTTCTCCTGCTTAGTTAGCACATAATATAGCTATTAAGAAAGTGAACTTACATTTTGAAACCACATTTTCCTTGTCATTTTATGTCAATGTCCACATTGGTTGTACACGTTTGACTCATGAATAGATAAAGCTTTCTAACACATATGATGTTGGGGAAGTTAAACATCTGTACATTATCCTCCACAAACCTCTGTAAAAAAATAAATAAATAAAAAACCCACAGAGAACATGGCCAGCATGTTTGTACAAAATGGAGTTTGGAACAGTACATTACAATTTGGTCAGTCACAGGTACAACATTCTTTGGTTTTTCTTTGACCCCTGCATACATTGTACATTCAGATTGACATTTTGTTTATGACGTTTTTTTGAGATTTTGGGATATATTGCATTGTGAGCTAAAGTTAAGAATTTAAAAAAGAAAATGTATCCCATTTTCTACTAAATGGGAATTAGCCGGTAGATCCGTAATGATGTTCCTTTTAAATCCTAGAAATCACCTTATTGGAGGAGCAGGTTATTAAGACGAGTGATAACAGGCTTGTAATACCCCTCTAAAGAAACTGCAAGTGCCATTTTTTGTTTTGGGTATATCTAGGACATGGGGCTGGTGTTATCACAAGGACACACTGAATTTTGTGCAGTGAATTTAAGATTCTCAAGCATAGAAGAGCTGTAAAGTTAATTCTCATAAACAAGTCTCAATTGACAGATTTATAATTGTTGAGTCCCACTGAAGGACTGCATTTGAATGGCAGGGTTAATTAATGTATTTTCCCCTTTTCCTCTTGGCCTTTGCAGTCTCATGTAGCTAATGCTGGTTGAAATTATTTTGCCTGAGTGTTTTGTGTGACATCATTTTAATTAAATGGAACAACAGGCCTGGCATAATAAATCAACACGGAACACATTTGTTATTCAGTAAAGAAGCAGCAAAGATGACTACATAGCCCACCTTTTACATGCACTTTTAAGAAAGTACCTTGGCAATGGTGCAGGAATAAGTTGAATTGTTGTTGATGAACTTAATGGCTGACTTCACATCATATTATTGCATCCATATTTGAGGTAACTAGTCACTGCACGATATTGAAACTTAATTGGGATTAGATTTTTTTGTTTTGTAAATCACATGTAGTACAACACAAACCTGGTTGATAGTTGAAGGTTCACCCGTTGCACAGTTTAGTCAGAGCACAGCTTTGCAGGCATTCAAATATAATTATGTTCAGCTAGATGACCACCGACCTGCTTTTGCATAATATGGTCTACATTCCTAACCATTGATCCATATTGTGGTTTTTTGTACAGATAGATTTCTATATACTGTGCTAGTCAATTTGCTAGCAGACATATATTTAAATGGATATATGTATGTGTATGTATAAATAAGTAATATAAAGGCACAGAAGGCATGGCAGTTGATGCGGAGGGCAAAGCGAATATACACACGTCTGCGAGCCCCTATATAGACTATTCATTAGAGACAATTGACAAGGGAATTGCAGACGAGGTTAAAGTAGCAGAGATCGTAAAAAAATTCTCCACTTCAGCAATACTTTACACTCTGCTGCATGGGCCTTAATTTTTCAGTTCCTGCTTACATGAATAAAGTCCTTAATGCAGAAACAAATTACTCACTGCAGGAACAGTGAGAGAAGATTGCACACTGATAGCTTCCTCTTTGCTGATTGGCTGAAGGCAAATTCTAATGCAGTCAGCAGGTGCTGACTGTTCATCAGCAGAGCAAATGATGCAAACCTTACACAAAGTACACAACATCTCCATTATTTTAGTGTATTGTAAAAGAACACCAAGTTAACCAGCACATTGTATAGGTCTTTCAGCTATATATATTTATTCTGTTTGAATTATTACTGTAGCAGGGGTCTCTTGGTAATGTCTGCCAGAATGCAGCTGGACCCTTAATCTAAAAAGTTACTGCAATTAATTGCCAGGGACAAGTGTCTGCCTCTTTGATCTTAAGTGTCTCTGTATTTATACATTTGTCATACTCCTTAAGAAAACTTAAGGACGAGATATCTAAGATTGGTCGGAATGTCTCTTATTTATTTTTTTCAGTCTAAAATGCAAAAAATGTAGGATTCAATGTCTCCAAAGTGGTGGTGCGGGTGTGTGTTTCTGTTTAAACAGGTTATTGAGTAAGACTGAAAGGAATATAGCTATTATCTCTGCTTGCAGATATATTTGCTTGGAATCGGTCCAGGTAGAATGAGTATTCATACACTTCAAACTCCTATTATTCACATGCCATAACTGAAATTGTTTCATGCACTGAGTGTCTCTGTTTAACTTTGTATTGTAAACCTTAAAAATGCTGCTACTGCTACACATCAGATAAGGTAGATCTTGCACAACCAGATGCTTGTTCTTGAACTTAAAAATGTTACTAGTTCACGGAGAGTTGGCTGTTTGCTTGCCACTTGTCTTTTTATTTTCCCACAATACAATTTTGGCATTTCCCCAAGTAATGAACGCCATCACCCTTGCTCTCCAATGGCAACCGTATTTAAATGCATATGGAACTATTTTCGCCAGTCCCAAGCTTTTTGTATTTTTATCAATATATAGTTTGCACAATTGCATGAATGACAAAACACTAACACTACTACTAATGTTGGAGTGAACATGTAGGTGATTCACTGCTTCTTGACAGTTGATTGAAGGACCTATTGGGCCCGATTCAGTTATGCAAAACATAAAAAATTACAGGTTTTTAACTCCAATTTTTCTGAAAATCGCAATCTGTGGGATTCAATGACATGAGAAACTCAGGTCATTGAATAGACTCCATTATATCATAAAATGTTTTTTTGGTTTTTTTTTTTGCGGTAAATCGCGTGATCATTAAATTAACCTGTCCACGTGATAACATGTAGTTTTAGGGAATCGGCAGTTTTCAGATTTAAGCTGGCCCTATAGATTGCTGCAATTTTCTTCGGTGTATATGTACATGTATGTAGTTTTTTTTTGTTTTGTTTTCAGATTGTACTTTTTTTTCAGCAGCATGGAGAAGTGCAGTTTGGCTTTTAATCACCTACAGATCTTTCTAGTATATAGGATCTGATATTTTTTTTTCCCGTTTGGGTGCCTTGCAGCATAAAGCGTAGCATGTTTAGGAATTGTGGTTTCTGAGGTTTTTCAAAAGGTGTTGTAAAATATTACATGTGCTAAATAAAATGGAAGATCTTGGCTGTCATGGTGGGCTATTATTTATTTTAAAATACCTGTTTTAATGTTTTGTCAGATGTGCAGTATGTAATAATGAAAAACTAGCCTTTTTGTATTCAAGTATATTGAAAGCAATTTTTCAAGAAACAATTTGCCTTCCCCAAACTGCACCTTTTATTGCCAGTAACGGCCAGTGAAAACTACTGACAGTCAAATGAATTTGTGCATACCACACCCCTCTAGTATGTTACGCAATTTAGAGCCTCACGTGGTAGAAAAACTTGTATGTGGGCATAGTTATACAAACTATTCAGAAACAGAAACAAAGTGGTTTTCAAAGAAAGCAGTTTAACCCCTTTTGGGGTATAAAAGCCTCCACATATCCACTAATCAGAATTAGTTTCTTAATGCACTTCTTTGTTATAAAAGGATTTGTTGAAGTGTTTTGGAACTGAGCCCTTAACAGGTTTCTTGTCTTTTGAGCTTTAAAGTGTTTTGTTTGCTGTGCTGTTAATTAAGCAGTCCAATTATATTCCAGGTATCATGTTATTGTTGGTGCTTTTCTGCAGACTTTCAATGCAAGATTTCTCGTTCCCTGTGGTTATTTTTGAGGGGTTTCACTACCGTTTAAGTGGTATGAGCGCTGTGGTTCTTTTTTTGGCATTAACTATTCATTCAAATTGTGCGTGTTATTATAGTTTTCTTTTTCTATCTCTAAAAGGTTAATTTTATCGCCTAAATATTTTTTTTTACTAGGAACGTAGAGAATAAAAAAATTATTAATAATGGTATATGTATTGTTATCAAAATTGCAAGTAAATGCCTTTATTAGGAGAAAAATGTGTTTTTAAATATCTGTGGTGTCTCCTGTTTATGACATCACCTGTGACTTAATATACAAATGCAAAGCTTTTCAATGAGAAATTTTTTAATGTGTATATCACACCACAGGTGATGTCCTAAACATATGACATCACAGACGCATTTAAAACACGTTTTTTCTCTTCTCTAATTTAGTCACTTGTATTCATTGTTGCGAACACAACCTATAGATCCCTTTTCAATCATTTTTAAGGTGATACAGTCCCTTTATTTGTGGCAAAATGAGGGAAAAGTTGCAGAGTTCAGAAAAATTTAAAAATGTAGCAATTTTTCTATTTTTGCACTAGTATGTTTTGGTCTTATTTGCAATAAACTTGTTAATGTTTGGTGTATAAACCCATTTTTACATTGTCAGTTAGGGACTTCAAAGAGGGGGGTAAACATTATCAAGAGTAGTGGCCTCCTGCCTTGACATGTGCTTATTTCCACATGTACCATAGATTTTCAAATCCTTTTGGGCTTTGCCGTTCAATGTTGTACTATATAGTAATGTAAAAAATATTGAGTGAAGCACTGAGATAATAGAAATTGGCAAACATAATTAAACCTCTGCACTTAAGTCAACATATTTTTTCCAGTTCACACATCTTGGATTCATTCTGTGTGAATGAATAGTCCTTGTTTATTTTTTCCTTATGGATGACTTTTTGTTGCTGTGTTTTCATTCACTTTTATCTGTTAAGTCAGAAAAGTTGACAGAGTGGAGCAAATAGGGACGTTAGCAGACTGACTCAAAGCCTGGCAATAAATGAGCTCAGAGCTAAATATATAGGTTTGTGACATTCTAGCAGCTGCCATAAGCCCTGCTGTTTTTTGCTGGGGTACACTGCCCTAAAATAGGAAGAGAATGTATTGTAGCTCTGGGAGAAAAATAAGCAGCTGGTGGGCTTATCACCGGCCTACTGACAGCTAAGGTCAGATGTGGGGAAGGACAACAGTTAGCCCTGACAGACAATGCTTTTATTAGTCAGTGTATTCAGGACAGTGTTCAGAATTAAAGGAAACATTTTTTATGTATCCATTATACTTTTTTTTTTTTTTGTTTTGTTTACAAAAAACACTTGTGGTAATAGTATATTTCTTAAATTTATTAAAACTTTGTTTAAAAAACAACCCAAAACCCCAACACCATGAATTTACTTGCAAAAGTGTATAATATATGCTTGGTTATTTGCTATATGGTTTCTTCTGGTAAACCATGCCTATTTTGGAGGTTAAAAAACAATAATGCATTGTTTTGGCAGGAATGCTACATGCTCAATAGGGCTATGTTTGACTTTAGAATAAAACTTGCTTAAACGCAACAAAGAAATCAGCAGTTAGTAATTCTATCATCTGTCCCTTTGCTAAAATACAAAACGTTGACTTACTCGTCTCGCCACAGTATACACAATTTCATTTAAAACAGATGCAAATGTATTCTTGTTCATAATTGGCTTAGGCCTTGCACTCAATATGCATGATATGCATTCTAACAACGTGATTGGTTTAGACATACCTATTGTGGTAGCTGGGTTTTCTGTCACCGTAGATAATTAAATTACACTGCAGACCAGTTGAGAGAGAAAAAAATGCATCATTGAATTTTGTCTGTTTAGATTAATTTTTAGAACATTGATCAAAAGAGTTAAGACCGGGCCTGACAAATTAAATTTAGTTTTAGGAGCCCGCAAAAAAAATCTAGTAGCTAGACAGCATATACACACAATCACTGAAACAGTCACGCAGACTTTTGCACAGACAGTCACAAACAGTCACGTAAACATGGCGCATAGACACAAGCAACTAGGTTTTGATTTATTTATTTTTCTAAAGAAAATAAAAAAAACCTTTTTTGTGTCCCCACTTTCTAGTGCTTTACCTCACTGCAAGTCAGTGGGAAAAAAAATCTGTCCCAGTGCGAGGGGCGCTGTGTGGAGTCAATACCCGGGTGCCAGGTCTCATTTCCTGGTCACCATGTTGAACCCTGAGTTAAGACGTTTTGTAATTTACATTGTGGCATTTAAAGTTGCTCTTTTGCCATATGTATAATCCTTCTTGAAATCAAATGTGGGTTTTTTGTTTTTTTTACCCCACACGTGCAGAATGTTGTAAGTAGTAAGAAAAGGAAGGTGCCATTTTAATAAAACATTTATCTGTTAAGCATTTATATTTTCTATTGGCAGAGTTTTTGTGGTAAACGCAAAGTTAAAGAAAAAATGGTGGTAGTTGTCTTGTGAAGGCTGAGGCCTGTGACATTGCAAATGCTGCCTCTCTGAACTGAGCTGGGTTGACAGCTGTATGTTAACATTTACCTGGCTTTAATAATATAATCACTGTATAGATATTGAGAAAATTGTGCATGCAAATTACTAGCAAATAGGTGGATATATGAATTTTTAAAGCTGCTATATTCAGTTTGTGATCTTCATTTGAACAGGGTAACCTTCTTGGCTCATAAGAGCTGCTTGTTGGTTTCCTTCTAGTTTGTTACATTTTCTGTGGATTAACAGGTTTGAAGGACATATTTCTTTCCTCTGGAACTTCTCCCGAGAGAATCTACTGAAACTGCACAGGATGATGCTATTTAATGTAATGTGACAAAAAAAAAATTCCATAAAAAACCCGGGTGATGTGGATGAAATAGGTAACCTACTCCTTCCCCTACACCACCACCATCATGTGACCTGAAGACTCCCAGCTTCCAATCCACGTCCCCCAGAGACGCAGGGACCTGTATAGTATACATGCACAATGTAAATTCCCATTTACCTCTCTTTTTTTTTTTTTTTTTTGTATGTTTTGTTTTATTTTTAATTTCTTAGCAGTTAAGATGTTCACCAGAAAACTTCAATGACTGCTGAATTTGTCTGAATTCACCCAGCAGTTGAAGACTATGCCCACGCTAAACCTGCCAGATCAAACTTGAAACAAGTGGCCTTCTTTTGTAATGTGCTATAAATATGGCACTGTATATGGATACCCTCTGGAAATATGATATTGGGCTAATTTGCCACTTAATTTGAACACTGTGAATCATTTTATGTAGGGAAATGTATACTGCATTTGAGTAAAATAGGGATAATGTAACAAATGTATATACTCCTCTAGGGTTGCTCTCCAGCAGGTATTTTACTGGCAGGACAGTATATACGGTAATTGCCTTGTGGCCAATGTTAAATATATGGTGAATATAGCATGGCAGCTATTTTATTGACGGAAAAGGTGCCAATCATAGTCTTGTCAAATAATACTTATGATAGATGCCTGTGCTTAATTAAACATTACGTGATCGACAATTGTTTATTTCTGGCATCAGTGAGGCAGGTTATGTTCTCCTTTACTACCCTATATTTCAGTCAAATGTGCATTATTTCAAGTATTGACCTGATTCTTCCCTACTTTACCAGTCTGTTTTTAACTGTGATTTTGAGAACTAGACTGTAAGCCAGTCCATTTAAAGATGATCTCTGCATTATAAGGTTTCAAACCCATCGAAAATCTGCGTGTAGTGGCAATTACAAATCATTATATTCCATTTTATGTTTCATATTGGTCATTTGGAGTTGTGCTTACTGGATGGGCACTGAGTCAAGAACAGGGTCTCCAGGAGATCAGACCTATTGATTGTTTTCTCATGTTTTTTTTCACTGTTTCTTTAAATCAATCCCCATCTGTGCTCTTTGTTTTATCAGTGTGCTGCTTTGCACGAATACTAGTTCAGTACAACAACATGTGTATAAGCATCAAATAATCCATTTGCTTCTCATGACAAGTCATCTGTTAAGGCTTCTCTTATACATGTATAAAAGCACATTTCTACACAGTTCTCAGGCCCTCGCATATATTCCTTATCGGGACATACTGATAGTCTAATCAGTAGCCAGTGTTGTCTGTCATTCTGTTTTTAACTATGGTCCTGTCATCTATGCTATCTCAACATATTATTCACTATGAGAGAGGATGTAGTCTTTTTGTTGTTGTACATTAGTATTCAAATTGAGTGTGCAGCAGTTTGTATTTGGTTATATGGTTATTTTTAGTTTGTGTGTTTATAATTTAATTGTATAAAATGTGCATCCTTTTTTATGTGCATATATTTGGGGATATGTGTAAAAATACCTGGATGAGTGTATATCTTTATTTTTATTTTTTTTAACTGTCTGGTTATTTAAGCTTTTTAGATAACCTCTTCACTCCTTTAAATAACTGACACTTTCATCCCTTCATTGTTAGAAGTCTGGCAAAGAAGAAGTTGAAAATAGAGGTTGGAGGGGTTTGTTGCTATTCTGTGAGTCCATAATGAGTTCAATTCACACTGATTGGGAAGGTCAAGAGCATTGGCAGTTTGCAGTTAAATCCTGCTCTGTGTCTCAAAACCGTAAGGGAGAAAAACAATTCCGTGAATGTCGTGACATTGTTTGGCATTCTCGTTTCAAAGAGAGCAATTTCATTTGCAGAAGGTGTTGTATGGGTGTTTTATTTATTTATTTACACTTTCTACAAAGGCAAATAAAGAATATGAAACGGCTCAGAACTGTGCTACAAATAATTGTTTGAGTCTCCAAAGGCTTACAAAAATAATTTTCATTCATATAGTACTACATTCGAAAGGTCACTACAGACTGTTCAAAGGGCTCCGAATGATTGTCTTATCAGCACAAGACTAATCTAGCCAAAACAGATTAATGCCTGCGATCTTGATAACATGTCAATTCCGGGGAAGCAGGTGCACAGAGGCTTTGGGACCGAAAATAAAACTGCATTTAAAAATAATGCAGCTGGGATTAGTTGGAACACTGTAAATCCTTTTAAATCTACATTATTCATATCTAACAGAAGCACTGAAACCGTTTTAGACGTTGTTCAATACAGATTAAGGTTTTGCGATCACTGTGGAAATGCAATGGATCCAAATTCGTGAGCTGGGTTTATTTCTGCAGCTGTGTTTGTCATGTATATTAACAAGGAACACACACAATTTGTCAAGATGTCGTTGTCGGTTTACAAATACCTTGAACTGGAGATTTGCTGACCTTGATTTCTATTCCCCTCCACTCATACGCTTGTCAGTAATGCTTGTGTGTATAATTTTATTTATTTTTCTCGTCCTGACTGCCAACCATATAAACTCACACTAAATTTCTCTTAGCGAATTCCTGAATTAATGAAGTGTCAAAATAACATTTTGTTGCCTATTTGAGAAATAAACTACATGCGTGTCCTATTTAGTCCTTGGCGGATATTTCTGCTATTAAAGTGCTGATAAACTATTCATGATTCCAATTCTGCTATAAGACCCTGATTGTGACTTCTTATTCTTGGAAATATTGACTGCAAATAAAGCAGCACACATCTACGGCTGGATTTATGTTGTGTGGGTCAGCTGTGAATCACAGGAGCCTGTGCAATGTTTGGGCTTTGACATGGCTTTGTGAGTGACTAGGAATTGAAAACTACATCTGTGTGTTCACCTCAGCTTGATTGATTCTGATCAGTGTTGATTTACGCGCTGGCTCTTCTGCAATCAGACAGTTCCTGTCTGAGCCACATAGGGAATAGCCGTGCTGGGATTTTTTTTTTCCTGGATTCGGCACTGCCCTTTGGATATTTACTGGAGCATAGCAGAATTGCTGGAAAGGTTTCAAAGCATGTTTTTTTGTGACTCTCTGGTCACAAGAGCTGTTTTTATTTCCCATATTGATGCATGTATCCCAAGAACTCTTTTTTTTTTTTTTTAACACAGTGTTATGGACATTTCTATAAAGTATTTATAAAAAAAAAAATTGTGTGTGATTGAACACTGTATATGACTTGGATCCTAGTAACAAAGTGTGCATTCTAGGGTTAATGAGCAATATAGAGTTTCCATGGCATTTCTTTTTTAAGACCTTTTCATAGGTTTTGTGAAGAGCTATCTTTTCAAATATGTATTATTGAAATGTATCTGAAATTCCCCTATTTATTTATTTTTTTACTCTAGTTCAGTGAACTGTTCAATGCTGTAGAATATTTGAGTTGAAATTTTAGTTCCACTTTGGTCACTGGAGCCTGTTTGCTATTTGTGACATCAGACCTACCTGCAAGAAGCCTCATTTGTAGGGATTTTAAGGGAACATTTCCCATCCGTTTAAATCTTTACTAAAGTATTGTGATTAAATGGAGGCCAGGGGCCGAGAGAATTTTAAACACAATCTCCTAAACAGAAAGATAAATAATGCATGAGGTTTCTTGGACATTGTACAGTTATTTACTTTTGGATGCATTCTAATTTTAACGCGTAGATTTAACTGTGTTCTGATGAAGATAAATCTCGCTTATTGCAATAGGTTCCTTTTAATCTTCATGGTGACAATGGTGTGGTCAATAGCTAACCTTGGTGAATTGACTTGCAGTTTAGTTACTTGTCTCCCTGTGAGCAGCTGCTGCTCAAAATCCAAATACTTTAGTGAAATTTCGATATGATGCCAGTTCCTTTTGAACAGGTGCAAATATATCAGATATAGTCTCATACTAGGTAGACATATAAGAGCAGAGGATTAAGAGTACATCGAGGTGGTGTCATATTTGGACCACTGTTACTTCGTGGCAGGGATGTGGTTATTTAGATCTCCCTGCCTTGTGTGTGGAGGATATTTCAGGTTTGCAGCACTATGTTCCTGTGTGTAACCAAAAACCAAAATTGTCCTATGACTATGAAATTTATATTTGTGCTAAGGTCATTTGGTAAAAGTGCTGAACAGATAGACTGTCACACTTGTTTACCCCTCCTACACAGTGTTTTACACTGGTTTTTTCTTTTTTCTTTCCATAGCATAAATTATATCTGAAGGCCTGATCAACAAACGGGGTGCCGTTTAGAGAATATTTATACAATTTGAATTCTATAGCACTCCATACAGATTGGGGAAAATTGGAATTATGTTCATACAGACACCAGTAAGGTAGACGGTAAATGCTCATCTAGCAGATGTATAATAAAGAGTAGATAGGGGAATCATAAAGTATAGTAAGAGAGGTTAAAATAAAGTATTTTAGTCCACTTTTTTCACTGCTATACACAGTCTTTCATTTCACAACCTCTTCTGTTTAGAGAGACTTTCACCTCATTATTTTTTTTCTGGGAATGTAGAGCATAAACAATTATTGGAAATGATCTGTACATGGTGTTGGCAAAATTGCAAGTAAATGCCTAAATTGGGAGAAAAATGTGTTTTTAAATGTGTCCGTGGATTCTCCTGCTTATGACATCACCTGTGGCATAGTATGCAAATTACACATTTCCCATTGAAAAGCCGTTCATTTGCATACCGTGCCACAAGCGATGTCATAAGCAGGAGACTCCACAGACACATTTAAAACACATTTTTCTCCTAATTTAGGCATTTGCCCATCAGTTGTGACGACGGAAGGCTCATCAAGCGTGGAAGACTCACATCTTTTAGTAAGAACTGTATCGAAATGTAAAAAAAGTAAAAGTATCTTAAAACATAATTAGACAAATTATTTTGGCACACAGATAATGTGCAAATACGCATAAGATGTACAGTGGGTATACAGGCAAAGTGGTTCCAGTGTCCTCCAAGAATGCAAAACTCTGCAGTGCTCAACGCATTTCGCTAGACGTATCCAGCTTCTTCAGGAGGCTAAAATTATATTAGTATCCCAGTGCAGTAAAGGCGCATGACTTATGTTTCCTTATTGCGTGCATTATGTTTTAAGATACTTCGCCAAGTTCTATACAGTGTTTATATTGTCCTTACCCTGTGGTGCTGTATAATGGAGCCTCATGTATATAGCGCAGGGCTTGACAAATTTATTTTGATTTTAGGAGCCAGACATTTTTTTTAGGAGCCAGACAATCACGCAAACATAAACACAATTCATAAACACACACGCCTACTTCACATATATACAAACACACATACTTTACATATACACATATACACAAACACCTCACACACACATATATACACAAACACCTCACACACACATATATACACAAACACCTCACACACACATATATACACAAACACCTCACACACACATATATACACAAACACCTCACACACACATATATACACAAACACCTCACACACACATATATACACAAACACCTCACACACACATATATTCACAAACACCTCACACACACATATATTCACAAACACCTCACACACACATATATTCACAAACACCTCACACACACATATATACACAAACACCTCACACACACATATATACACAAACACCTCACACACACATATATACACAAACACCTCACACACACATATATACACAAACACCTCACACACACATATATACACAAACACCTCACACACACATATATACACAAACACCTCACACACACATATATACACAAACACCTCACACACACATATATACACAAACACCTCACACACACATATATACACAAACACCTCACACACACATATATACACAAACACCTCACACACACATATATACATATATACAAACACCTCACACACACATATATACAAACACACATACTTTACATATACACATATATACAAACACACATACTTTACATATACACATATATACAAACACACATACTTTACATATACACATATATACAAACACCTCACACACACATATATACAAACACCTCACACACATATATACAAACACCTCACACACACATATATATATAAACACCTCACACACACATATATACAAACACCTCACACACACATATATACAAACACCTCACACACACATATATACAAACACCTCACACACACATATATATATATAAACACCTCACACACACATATATATATAAACACCTCACACACACATATATATATAAACACCTCACACACACATATATATATAAACACCTCACACACACATATATATATAAACATCTCACACACACATATATATATAAACATCTCACACACCCATATATATATATAAACACCTCACACACCCATATATATATATATATAAACACCTCACACACCCATATATATATATATATAAACACCTCACACACCCATATATATATATATAAACACCTCACACACCCATATATATATATAAACACCTCACACACCCATATATATATATAAACACCTCACACACCCATATATACAAACCCCTCACACACACCTACTTTACAATACATACAAACACACACCCACCTAACAGTCTTTTCTTGGGGGTTTCTTCTTGATGTGTCCCCCTCCCAGCTGCTTTACCTCACTGCAGGGGAGGGGGACATTCACGCTGCAGCTTAACTCCGTTGGTCGGCGTGCTGAGTGCCAGGATGTTACGTGACGACACCCGGCACTCAGACACGCGTTGCGCGAGGGGGCGGAGCTTGCAGTCTGTGCCATCGGCACAGACTTTACCCCCTCGCGCTGCGGAAAAATCGTATGGCAGCGGCAAGGGGACCAGGAGGCTGACAGCACCCAGGCGCCAGGTCTAATTTCCTGGTCGCCATGGCGACCTGGCGCCTGGGGTTTGTCGAGCCCTGATATAGCGCCTAACAACCTTGTGGCTATTTGCATAATTCTGCTCCCATCTCTCTATCTCAAGTCCTGCAAGTCACTTGGCAAGAATGAAACTTTGCTAGGCCTTCGTATGTGCCTTTTATTTTCTCACTTCAGATTTGACCGTGTTCACATTGGGTGTATGAAAGGCTAATGGAAATAATCAATTCATGTATGGCTTTTCCATGTTTACATTTCTCTCTGAACGTTGCCCTGTCTCCATCTTGCCATGTTTTTCTCCCTTGACTGCTAGCACATGCATATCTCCATTGAAATGATCATATTCTGCTCCTTTCATTGATTAAGAAGCTTGATCCGTTCTACTTCCTTTCAATGTCAGATTTTCACAGCTCACCAGCACTCTATGGAATAAATTAATAGCTTGTTAGCATTCAGTGTCTTTATTAGCTTATTGGCAACTGCCCTTAATTAATCCTCTGCCCTGTTTATGATCCCGTATAATGAACCCATCCTCGTTTTCTAAACTCTCCAGTTTTGGTACAGCTAGTAAACCACACATCACATTAATAGGCATTCTTTTGTGTATGTATGTGAATCTCTCTTGGGAACTAGACATAGCTAGTGCAATGGCAGATGTATGCACATCTGTTTTCATATGTGGTCAGCTCTACATTCTGTTATTGCCCCATAACTTGCAAAAGAAACAGGAAATCATGTAAACATTGGCTATTACTAAACACAGGGGACACAATCTATTTAAGTTTTTTTTAATTGGTATTTGTAGATGTGTAAACGATTTTTCATGTTAAAGTTAGTGTTTTCTCTTCATTTTTTTTTTTTTTTTGTATAAATTATATAGGATAATGAAAATAATGGCACTTCAAGAAAACCCTTCTTATGCCGGTAAAACAATATTTAATTTACGTGGGTTCTGGAAAGGAAAATTACAGCTAAACACTGCAGTATTGAAACAGCATCTGCCACCAAGGAAGACATGGCCAAAATGTTGTGTCAAAAAAGGGATTAATTGCATTTAATATAAATAAGTTTGAGGATTTTATGTGATCAGTATTCTATGCATCATGCACCTGGTTTGTCATTTCTGTGTAAGTTATTTTTTTACAGTAATACTGAAGATGATTTTGTTCTGAGTGTCTTGTTTGTTCTTAAGCATTTTAGTCATTTTTAAAATTTTCTTTTTCAGTTCAATTTTGTTGGACGTATTTTGGGACCCAGAGGTCTGACTGCTAAACAGCTAGAAGCTGAAACGGGATGTAAAATCATGGTTCGGGGGAAAGGTTCCATGAGAGATAAGAAAAAGGTAAGTTTTTCAGCAACACTTGTCTGAAGTTCTCCCTTAGGATTTTGATGGATCCACAATTGTAGGTCATATGTGCCTATAAAATAGTGATCAGCTTTCTGGCGTGGAAGGGAGTATTCCAAAATATAATTGCTTCATTAATGCAAGATATATATATATTAGTGTTTGTTACATTCATACTTCAAGAATACTTCCTTCCTCTGAAAACGTTTATTGTTTTTTTAAATATTATCGTTACAGTTAATGATTATTTAAGGTCTTTTCACAGTTAAGCCTCACTATTTTTTTTTTTTCACTGCATTTTTTCTTTAAATTTAAATTTGAATGGACTCCGCCACCTAAACATTGCTAGCAGTATGTATATAGAGCATATACAATTATCTATTTATTGTGTTAAGATACCTACAGACATAAACATAGAGTAGAAGAAAACTTAATGGTAAATGTGTCTATGCTCTTTCCGGCTTATGGCATCACCTTGAGTCTTCATAATGCTATGCGTGGAAAATTTGGAAATCACATACAACACGGACACGTTAAAACACATTTTCTTTAATCTATGCATTTGCGTGAATTTCTGTTAACACAACAAATGGATCATTTTTTAGCTCTATATTCCCACAGTAAAACACTTAAAGGTTGCTGAGTCCTATTACGTTGTAATATTTGTTTTATCAGACACAAAATCTGGCTTAGGAAGATTTTTTCCCTTTTTGTTTTTTGTATTTATTAAAAAGCACGTGACTCATATGTGTGGATCCATGAAAAATCCTTCCTACGGAGAGCTACATTCACAGGTCAGTTCTTTTATTTTTTTACATTTTGTATGTATCAAATACATTTTAATACATATTAGGTGTTATTCTTGTGTACATGTGTGTGTATGTATAAATATATATGTGTGTGTGTGTATATATACACAATTTTTCTTTGTCAAATGGTAATTATGATTTTTGCAGCCTACGTGTTTGAAAATATTTTCTTTTTTTTTTTTTTTTTTTAGCAGGTGGTTCATTATATTGTATTGTAATATAACACATTGTCATTCCATATGCTACATTTCCTGAGTTAGAGTATTCTGTGTTTTTTTTTTCTATATGTTTTGATTAAATAATACCATCATAAGTCAAAATAGTTATGTACCTACTACACATGATTAGACAGCTGATAGGGCTATTTCACAAGGCTACAAAATAGTTTTAGTTTCAAATTTCTTTATGAATTTAATCTCTGAGAACATAGTTTTAGGATGCAAGTTGGATGCTAGCCCTAAATCCCCCCCCCCCCCCCCCAATTTGTGTGAGTGTTAGTATTTAGTTTACTAACTCACTATGTACACAAAGTGCCGTTAGTGTTGCTCTTACCAGAAGATAAACCTCACCAATCCCCTAACTTCTGTTCAGAGCTGCCATTTTAGATCTTGTTGAACATGATAAAGCCTTGCTTGCTTTTGTTGTTTCTATACATGCCCTAGTCATTTTATCCAGAGCACGCAGTTGGAACATGTAAATGTGCATATGCATGTATGCACAATGAGTAGATGCTGCCAATCTGGGTTTTTTCCATAGGGAGTTTAAATTAGACCTAAAATTATGAACCCCTTCCTACCTCTAAAACCCATCATCACTTTATAGTATAATAAAGAGAAGTCAAGCACTATAAACATAACCAGTATCATTTTTATTTTTTAATGTTCCTGTTTCTCTTCTGCTGGAGATCATTTGAATATCTTGTGTCTGATTTGAACTTAAATTTAGGGGTAAGACCCTTGTTCAAAACTTAAATTCCAAGTTACCATTTTGTGAATAGGTACATAACCAAATGTTTCCACATATGTTTTAATTGCACATCACTGTGTAAAGACCCAGAAAATCAAATCAGAATTTAATATCTAAACAATTGTTGTGCAGAATAATTCCACCATATTTATTAAAGTTGAATAGATCATTGGAGTCTAGTAAATATTATGCATTTGTCACTGTTTTACTGTCTGCCTAAATCAACCTGTTCATAACAAAAACACCATACTGTATTCTTTCACAAACCCTCGTTTACAGCTTATTACCATTATTGGTTAATTATTAGTTGGATTTGTCCATTACATTATGTCCATTAATAAGTGGTATTAAAATTAAATTCCCCAAACTGCAAACAAAATAATCAATGTACCATGGTTGTTTTTAAAAATATTGTCTTCTCTTTATTACATTCTGCAACATATTTACTGTTTCTACTGACTTTTTCTGTAAATCTGACCCTGTCAGCAAGTCTGCTATAGAACCATAAATCTTTAAAACAAAATGACATTGACCTAACTGGAAATAAAAAAAGATTTTATGTAAAATTGGTTTCAAGACGTACTGGAGTCTCGACAATATTCACACTTAATATATTTTCTGAAGACAAGGCGATAATGGGCTTTTTAACTTTTCTAATTGTCCCAAATTACTAAGCTTCTAATACCAAAGTACTTCTACTTTTTTACCACCTGCCACTTTGGCCATCCTAAAGTTCCCTTTTAAGGTTTAGAACATTTACACAAGGTTGAAACCGGTTTCTTGAAGTGTTTTTATTATGAAGCTCTAACAATACCATATGCAGTATTGGCAACCTTTTTATGTCTCTCCTAAAGTTATTCTAATTTTTAGACTGAAAGTGATTTTTAATTTAGTACTTTAGTCACTAGCTTCCAGGACTAAATCACATTGATGATCACACTGCATCCCAGACATTATTCCTGACAGAAGGCGTTTAAAGCAAGTACTTCAATATTGTTTTCTGCATATGGGAAAACAAGTTTTAATAATGTGACTGTATAAACATGCTCCATTATCATAAGGAAATGACGGTAAAGAATATCATCCACCTTCTCACAGGTTTTTCACTTTATGTACTAAAAACGTACTTGGCTCTACCTTTTATTAGCCTCGGATGACTTAAATCAACAAATGAAAACCTTTACCCACCCCCAATTTTGTATGCGGGTGAGTAGGAATGTAGATTGAGCCCTGCCTTGAAACTAGAAATCCATTACTTTTTAGTAACGTCCACAATACCTATATGCTTCTATATGTATCTTGTAACCTATTTTTAATGTTAAGTGTTTTTCAAGTGCATGCCACTAATTGCAGCCATTCTTACTGTTTTGACATGCTTCACAAAGGCTGTTACCAATATACTGGAATGCAGTATGTTGGCACTAAACAAGGTAAGAACTCCGGGGGTTCACATATTGTACTTTATGTTGATGAATGTCACTTTAATTATAACTTTCCATTGTTATATTGTGCTGTAATTTGCAGAACTGCGGAGGATATTGTAATAAATAAGTAAAATTTGTATTCCTTTAAAGTGGCGCCATTTACATTTTTTTTGATCTAAGCAAAAGTTACCGATCCTGTGCCACTGGTCTGCAGTAGATACTGGCAAATTTACTGTCCGCTCTGCCTTTTGGGAGAGGCAGAGCTGATTTAGCTGCAGACATATGCTAATTTTTTTTTTTTAAATGTATCAAATTTCATTTCTGGTTCTCTATAATTACGTGCAGTTTTTTTTTTTTCTTCCCCATCCTTTTTGAAACGTTTCAGATTTCTTCTGTTATGCGTATTAAGACAACTTTGAACAGTCTCTTTTTGAAGACTAATCAAAAGACTGAATGTGATTGGATAAATAAGCGGAATTTTAATTCTAGATTGTGAAAGGGTGGGTGGTAGTTGATAGGTTGTGAAGGCCCCCTCGTCTGTGTAAGTTTGCACAGGTTGATACCTCCTCCTAGTAATAAAGTTTTTCTTAATTTTTTTTTTTTTAAATTAGAGTTCAGAATTTTTTTTTTTTCCTGTGTGTATTGTATAAGAAGATTTTGATGCTGCTTGCCATTTGGGCTTAATTGGCATAGTAGAGTCTGTTATACCTGCTACATAACAGCTAAACAAGTCCTGTTCTCCGTGGTCTCTTTTGTGAGTATGACAAATCTTCTAGAAATATCTTAAAAATAACATCACATATTCAATATTGCTAATTCTGCAGTTACCTTGCATAGCTGCAGTCAGTACTTCTTTTCTTTTGCACATTAGGGGGTAAGTGTAGTGGTGAATGTTGTTCTGTAAACTCTTTGAAAAATGAACCGCAGTTTCCAGAAATAAAAAAGCAACAGCTTTAGTAAAAAAAGAACACCCTGCCAGAAGGTGTACTGAAGGGGGAGGTTCCTTTTAATGTAGTGTTCATTACTTGTCACTAAAGCAGGATAGTACATAGCACATTAAGTGATACTCTAAAGTGTTGTAAATAACATACTATGGGCCAGATTTATCAAGGCAAAAAAAAATGTGCTAAATTTGGAGCAAACCGCTATAGCATTCCATTGGTTTTCATGGTTATTAGTACTATTTTAGCACTTTTTCCTGAAATAGCACCAGGTTTGTCTTGATAAATAAGGCCCTATGTTTAAATATTCATGCCATTAAAGTACAACCATTTGTGCGGGGGGGGACTATTAAAATATTTCATCAAGTGTAGACATTTTAAATACAAATGCTTTAATTAAAGAATGCATATAAAGTATTGAGCCTTCTTAGTTTGTATCACCGTGGTGGCTGACCTCTTGGGGCCGATAGAAGAAGATCCTCTAGATTGTAAGCTTACGAGCAGGGTTCTCTACCTCATGTACCAGTCTGTACTAGTTTGTCTAAATTAGTATGTAGTTCCTTTCTTTGCGCTGTACCAAGCGCTTCGAGAATTGGTGGCGCCGTACAAATAAATGTTAATGTAATGTAATGTAATCTGACCCAGGATTCTATTAACTTGCCCACCCTCTCATACACCTATAGGGAGCAAAAATTACTCAATAATGTCCGATAATTCTATTCTTTCATTAAAGCGCTTCTATTTACAATGCCTACAATGGATGCAATCTTTCAACTAAACAAGTACATTTTTTGATGACACATGTTTAATAGATGGTTTTATATACTGGACAGGAATATAAGATTAAAGGGGAAGTATCATTTACACTCATGACTGAATTTAGACTGAATTTGTAAGCCAGACTACCCACTTTGAACTTCCTTCTTTACCATCATGACCTACAGAAACCATCCGTCACAGTCGTACAGACATCACAAGCAGCAGCCTGCTTTAACAAAACCACAGTCACATGTAGGATGGAGAAGTTGGCATATAATGCAAGATTTAAGATGCTTCTGCACACCATCTATGACCTAATAAGCAGTGTAGATTTGGGCACAAGGCAAGCAATCCTTTGTAAATATCGGGGAACACATAAAAGTTTCCTAGTGAATAGAACTAGGATACCTCCAACTAGTTATAAAGTTTTTGTTAATTTTTTTTTTTTTTTTTTTTAATTAGAGTTCAGAAATGGGTTTTTTTTGTGTATAGTATAAGAACATTTTGATACTGCTTGCCATTTGGGCTTAATTGGCATAGTAGAGTCTGTTATACCTGCTATATAACAACTAAACAAGTCCCAAGAGCAGCCAGAGTTCAGTACTTCTTTCAGACTATTTATTTATAGCTAAATTGTTCAATAAATATATATTTCTGGACCCCTTCAGTCAACCTCTCAATTAAATGTACTTTAGTTGCAAGTACCTGTGATGGTAGAACAACAAACAAAGAAAAACACTGAAGCATTGCAAAAAGAACTAATATTCAATAAGTGCAGAAAAAATTCAAACGGACCATAATGTTACAAATAATGCAAATAAAATCACTATTCCACAGCAATATTGATTAAAACTATAAAATTAAGTTCCAAGAAAGCTAGAAAAAAATTGCTTGGATGGATTAGAAAAAACTTACAGCAGAAACCATGCTTAATAACAATATAAAGAAAAGATTAAATAATTAACCATATTGGAGGGACAATTTGGATTCTATCCCAGTGACTGACATTGTAATGTTGGATGGCTGAACACTTTGCAGAATATTTTAGGGGGGGAGGAGCAGAAGAGTTAATATATCTTATCGGCATTTGAGCCAGGATGGGTTATCGCATACAAACTCTTGAGGGTCACATACACCCTGTGGACCTCCAGTTGGACATCATCACTGTATCATACACAGCGATCAAACTAAAGAACATACAGAATCTATAAATATTTAAGTTTATTGGATTTTTCTTTTTTTGTGTGATCCGTTCTGTTATATAAAATGAGCATTGCTAGAACTTCAATAACAATGTTTTGTTGCAATTTAAAAAAAAAACCTGAATACCAAATAAACCTACAATATGCATTCGTGGAACTGAGACAATTTAATTAAATCTGAAGATATACTAGGCTTGGAGGCTACATTGTCTTGCAGTTAACAAGTATACCTATCCTATAAACTCCAAATGAGAGGTATGTTTGGCAACAAAGAAGTAAATATTACTTACAACACTTCTTGTATTTCTTTCAGAATGTCTTCATAAACCACCAGCAGTTGTCCTATGTAAAAGTATTCATGTACTATCAATTATTTATTAACTGGAACTGAGGGGTTAAAATAGTATGTATGTCTTGATCTGTTGAATCTCCCAAAACCAAAGAATTTAAATTTACATAGTATAATGGCATTGATTGTAATTTCCAGACGAAAAGGGATATAAGATAATACATTCTTTTGGATACACAGTCAAAACAAATGTTTCATTTAAAAGTTAGTTACAAATAGACCCATTGTAAAGCACAGCCGAAATTGTTTATTTTTTTTTTCCCTTCTGAATTGCAGAGAAACATTGTAATTGAAATCCTGGCACTGGTCACTTTCTAAAGTATAGATTGGATCACTTAAGCTCGGAAAATAATTAACGCAAAATACAACCTTTATAGATTGTACTTCAGTGTGTTTGTTTTTTTTGTGTGTTTTTTTTCTTTATTGGCATTGCCTTCTAGGATACTTATTTACCCCTACTTATCTAACAATTACAACAGCAACATCTTTTTACATTTTCTTTTTTGTTACCAACATTCAGACTTGGCATGGTTTGTGACGTGAATTATGTCTGGTGTAGAACGGTCTACTATTTTACAGTCCTTAAATGCTTGTATTATTAATGTCCTTTTTAAACTTTTTTTACATTTATTTTGATGAGTTGGTTCTACCTTTTGAACAGTGGTTTTGATTCTAACTGCTCCAGTAATAGTTTATTTTTGTACAGTACGATTTTTTACAAAAAGCATGTATACATTTTATCAAATACTAGAACACATTCTGCATGTTTAGTACCAACTTCCTCCATGATGGTAAACTTTAATGACTAGTTCAGATTGCATACAACAAAGAAGTATTTTGGATGATATTTAGATCACCATACCTCAAGACTGCTGTATTTATTATTAATAAGCAGATTTTTAGGTCTACGACTACTATAATTGCATATATTGAACAGTGAATTTTTACAAAGAAGTTGTTGCTTCCCTTAGACACAAGGATGGGTTTATTTTATGCACAGGTGTGGTAAGCCCCCCCATTGAGTTCTCATGTAAATGTAAAAAGGTGTTTACGCTCTGCTCAAAAATCCAATCCAATTGTCATGGTCTTTGTAAAGATTATAAGTAATAGAAATGGATAGCTGCTTTGCAATGCATTCTGAAAGACAAATGGCAATCAATGGGAGGTTGGTGCAGAAGTAATGTGAGCTGATAAAGTAGTTTTTGAAGTGATGAAAAGCAAAGCGATTTGGCTAGAAGCTTTCTTGTGAAGTTGTGAGTTTTCCTTACAGCCTAGAAAAACAGACGACGAGTGTCTTAATTCTCTGACAGCCTTCATAGCCCAAAGTGAACAAAAATGCCAGGGCACAGCGTGTGGTTCAGCTGTATATGCCCTCAAAACAGCAGCTCTCTCAGGTCTTCCTTACTGGCTCAAATATCCTCTGAACTCCAAAGTCATTTTGCTTTTCCTGACATTTAAATGTCAGATATGTGAGGAAACAACTGTGACAATTTACCCATTGTTTTTGTTGGGGTGTTATTTCAAATTGCTTCAGCTTCAATATCGATGATCAGATAACTGAATTTGTAAAAAATAAAATCAAGACAGGCTAAGCTTTACATTTTATTACCTTATTTTGGTGCCTACAGATGGCCAACACAGAAATTTGCTATCCTGTCTGATATTCTGTGAATGGTGACAATACCATTTTACATAGTAAACGCAACAACAATACTGTGCCACATCACCAGTCTTAATTAGTGTTCTCTTTATTGATAGGAGATTAAAAAAGTAGGTTCTCTTGGTAGCAGTCGGCGACAATAGTCAATCTGATCAGCCTGCGTACTTCATAGTGAAAAATGGCAGCCGCCAGTCTGAGGGAAAAACAACAACTTCAGGGTACACGCCATTTTCTCTCAAAGGGACGGTATCACCAAAACATTGTTTTACTGGGAACGTATAGAATAAAAAATGATCTTTAAATTGTTGGCAAAATTCCAAGCAGATGCCTAAATTAAGAGAAAAATGTGTCTGTGGAGTCTTCTGCTTGTGACATCACCTGTGGCCTGATATGAAAATGAACTGGTTTTCAATGGGGAAGGTGCAATTTGCAAATTAGGCCACATGTGATGTCATGAGCAGGAGACTCCACAGATTCATTTAAAATGCACATTTCTCCTAATAGGTATCTGCTTGCAATTTTGCGAACACCATGTAAAAATAATTTTCAATGATTGTGTTCTCTCCATTCACAGTAAAACAATGTTTTGGTGATGCAGTCCATTTTAAGTTTGAAATTCTCCTGCAATTCCCTCTTTCATGAATAAAGTCTTCCTCAGCAAGACAGTCTTTTTTTAGAGGAGATGTTAGCATTCCCTGCAGATTTAACCTAAAACAGTGTGTTTATATAGATTTTGATTCACAGTGTCATTCACTTGAATCTGAAAGAAATGCAAGTGTGCCATATACTAAAATTTTGCAAATATTTTCTGTTTACTTCAGCTGGTGTATGGCTTTTAACCTCTGACTAAAGTTATATTAAACGCTGGGTATACAGCCAAAGTCTTTTCTGCAGTCTTTAATGTAGCATGTAGATGGCATGTGAGGTTCTTTTTCCTGCCCTTAAATATAACTCATTTATCCAGGAATAATGCATGGATCTCGCTGTGTAATTCCACAGGGAGTGGTAATGCATGGACCAAGCACTCTGGTTCTGCTGGGTACACAAATATGAGAGGCAGCCGAATTTTGTTCGACTGAGAGAAACAATTCTTGTCCCAGTGAGTATTAGAAATTGACTTCTCAATCAGCTCATGAAGTGCCAAGACACTTCATATGATTTAGATTCTTGAAGCGTTTGTACAAAGCACACGGGACATGAAGATTTGCAAACTGAAGTTAATTTAATCTGTGATTGTATATGTATTAAATATGTGGAGTATTTTATCATTTTAGTGTGTTGTATTTCAGGCTTAATACTTCTAGTTGAAATGTTTGTTTACTTGCTTTGCCAGAAAAACATACATAAATTGTAATTGTTTTAAATAAAGGGTTATATTTTATTATATGGCTATGGTGGTGGTTGTTGTAAAAACTCTCCCCGGATTTTAATGTTTCTGCAATGTGTGACCTGAGAGAGACTGTTTTATCATAATGCAAAAAAAAAAAAAAAAGCAAAACAGAATCTAAATAAAAAGAACACAACTTATAACAAAGGGCTCACCTTTTATTTTGTAGGTAACTATATTTATTCATACTTTGGGCAAGATTTTATTAGGCCATTATGTAAGATGTGCCACTGTTTATGGGCAAAAGTATATTTTTCTCTAATCCCCTCTATTCAAGGCCATTTTATCACCATGGTATCACTACTATAAACTCTGCCTATGGCTCAGTGAAACCTAAAAAAAAATGGCCACGCATAGAAAGATCTATTCAAATAATTTTAAATTCAGTGAATCGTGCTGTTTTGTTTAAACAAATACACATATAATTTACCACTGCACATTTTTTAAGCGAAAAAGTTCAATAACCTTATCTCAACTAACCTGTGGGCCCGTAAAATAGATTACAACATAGATCTTTTTCCTGGATCAGTTAATTACCCATGTCTAATTAAATAAATTTGGAGTTCCTGCAAAAAAGGAAAGTCCATTTTATCACTGGATGCTGTTAATTAGACTTTTTAAATTAAGTCCTGATTAGATTTCAGTCCGTTCAGTTATAAGATCTCGCATTTCTTTTGTTGGATAAGGCAAGTATTTTTTATTTCTTTTCTAAGCCAAGATATTGGTACTTTTGTTGAGTCCTTTTCAAATGTGTTGCATCAAAAAGCATGTATCAGTTGATACTCACAGGCTCTTCAAATCCTTTAACAAAAAGCTTTGATTCATGAAGATTTTCTCAATCATAGTGTGACAAGAAGTCATTAGCAGTGTTAGGGTAGTTCGGATGCTTACAGCGTAGGAGTCAAGCTGCTGGATATATATTTGGGTTGCCTGCTAAATAAAATATAACCATTAGTTTCCATTAAAACTGCTGGGCTTGTTGTGTGTTTTTTGTTTTTATTTATTTGAAATTAAAGGCTATTCATTATTAAATTATTTGTCCTCATCCCCTGTTTATCTGCATTTGATTCATTCAAGCTCTGATCAGGTGAACAGAACTAGAACAAATGTCTTTTTACATTGAATGAGTTCTAACAGTATCAGTAATCACTACAAATCTCTTGGATCTGGAGGCTAAACATTTAGAGGATGATATCAGTTTGGTATTTTTGTATTACAATAAAGTATTACATCCTCCTTAAAAGACCATTATAATCTTTAATGCATGGATTAAAAACAATACACGTTCATTAAATTAATAGTTGAATATAATTTGAAAAAAATAAATATATAAATTTGTAGACAAACAAGTTACTCCACCTGTGTGCAGTGTCGCTTTAAATATGTAGATAACAAACAAACAAACCACACACACACAGGAATTAGTGTAATCAACGGTCGATATATTAGATATAAGACATCGCATCTACTTTTCGATCCCCTTGGGAACCATTAACAGGACAAACTATATTTATAAATATAAATATCTATATCTAATGAAATAAAAAGAATAAAGCAACACTCCTCTTCTGGTGGCTTCTATTAAATCAGCTGCATACATGAATTCTTGGCAGCAGCAGATCAGCACCGAAACGCACTACGCAGAGCACTTAATATATATCTATATATGTGGTGAATATAGATATCTATCCACCACATTCATTTTCCCTCCTCAGCAGCACTGTCTGCATGCGGAGGGAGCAGCCATTTTATTCTTCCTGCATACACACACATGATGTTTGGCATTGCAGCCTCACCATGAGGTGAAGAATATGGGGCTTATCATATTGGTGAGATGCATGGTGCTCCATGTACACACATGCTAAGCCTACTACAACCATCCCTCACCAGCTGAGCTGTCTGAGGTAGTGGGGAAAATGGATATTATATGCAGAATTACATTTTCAGAATTTGTAAAATGGAACTCTCAAGAGACAAATGTAGACTGCCAGTCATACTGTTAGTCTGACTGTCCAATAAGAACATACCCACATGCAGTCTCTGGAGAAAGAGTCTTAGTTTCTCCCCTATTTTGTAAATTATCATAATTTACTCCCCTTTTGACATTCACGGTTGTCTCTATTTTGCTACAACTGATGTCAGCAACTTTGAATGGTTTTTTTTTTTTTTTTTTTTTTTTAAATATATTTCAGGAAGAAACAAGTAGTAATATTGTGTAACGAGGTCCACAGATGCCTCACCGAGGAAGTGAAAATGCTGACAGATTAAGCCGTTTTTAAAATGGCAATGGCAGTCTCTTGCAGCTGGTATACTGTTTCAATGTGACACAGATGTCTCTGTGAAGTAGAAAAGAAACTCTGATTTAGGACATGGAAGGAAAGTGATTTGTATTAATAATAGTGAGTATTGCAGTCTACCATTTCACAGTAAGCCATTCAATGTAGGACATTCAGTGTACACTATTCCTTTGTTCGCCTTCTTACTGCCAAAGTCATATCTTGTGTTCATTGTTTCATTTACTTCTTTAGGCCAAGATACCAACAGCTGGGTCCATGTAAATCCATTATATTAATCTGTATTTGGACTCCAAAGGGTCTGCAGTTTGGCATGGGTGTCCAGGATGCCAAGATGATGATTGAGCCCCATGCTTCTGTGGCTACATGCCATATTCTCAGAGCTTCAAACACACATAATTGGCTCTTGGTGTTGAGGTTTAGTGAATAAGCATTCATTTTGGAACATTCAGTTATGTTGACCAATATTTTGTCTTTACATATATGCTTTCCCCTTATGAAACTACTGAATTGCCCTTTCCTTTTGCAACTGATCATTGCTTATATTGTGACTATAGAGAATAACAAAATGATCTATATATTGTGTATAAATATCAGAATTTCATTTTAACTCCATAAAAAAGTAGGAAATAAATTTTAATGGTGTTTTATGGTAGTGGTCTGTGGCTTGACATGCAAATTAACTAATTTTCAAATGTGTATGTCAAGCCATAGGTGATGTCATAAGCAGGAGACATCACTTTTAAAACATATATTTCTCTATGTATTTTTGTTTATTTTTATGAGCACAATGTATAGATCCTTTTTTCCCTTTAAATGGATCAACACTTTCCTTTACAAGGGCACATTCAGAGCCCATTAACCAAGATATTAGGTAGACTCTTACCAAGGCAACAAAAACAAAATGTGTGTGTGTATATATATATATATATATATATATATATATATTTATGCAAACTGCAGAAATGATGCCCTATTGGGTTTATTGTATTCTCCTTTACACTTTGCAATGTTATTGATATCAGCGATTCTAAATTTGGAAGCAACTGCTGAAATAGCTTGTGAAAGTGTTGCACGACAGACTTCTTTAATTTTATTGCAAATCTGAAATATGATGTTGGCAAAATGAGCTTTATGAGCGTAGAAGGCATTCTTATCACATTCTTAAGCTTAAAGCAAATTATTTCTAGTTGTGCTGTGTGAGAATGCATGTGGCAGTCTGTGCCGGAACTTATCATATTTATGGTTTGTTTAAGCTTTTATCATGGTTTTTGTTGTTGACCGTAATAAAAGCAGCTATTAGTGAATTTTATGTTGGGATTCTATGCTACTAGTTCACTTTGTTTACAAAGAACAGACAATATGAGGTTTAAATAGTATACCCTCTACTGTCCAAACATATGCTTGTTTAATCCCAAGCAACACACCGGACCAGTGTTCTTGATCTTTTGCGTGTGGGTACATCAGTCATGTATTGACAGACTGTGCTCAACCCCAATTTCCTGGGAGATAAGAATGTCCTCTCAAACCTGTAGGTATTTTCAATGATTGACTCTATTGGTGCGTCATTATGTCCTTTGGCAGGCAGTCTGGAAGTCTTTATTCAACATCAGAATATTGCACCTTTCAAAAGGCTTTTCTATTGGGCAGATTGAAGGCATACTACCGGATTGAAACTTTTTTCTATTTTTGGTTGGTTTACCAACTGCTACCCAAACATTGCTTATGCTGTGAATGTAAAAAAAAAAAACCATACATTGCTAGTAGAATTACATGCTGATTATGACATCATCTGTGACGTTATATGCAAATGAAGTGCCTTTTAATGGACACTTGTTCACAAGGTGATGTAAAATACAGTAGACATCAGATACATGTTTTTTTTCCTCTTCATTTATGCATTTGTTTGGTATTCTACTAACACAATGAATAGCTCATGTTTCATCATGTTTTATTCTCTACATTTACTATACAAACTGTGTTCAGGCCATTTACATTTAATTTAACCCTTTTCCATAAATCTATAAAGGGGATAAATGTTGAATTTAGTGACGTTACTGGTAAGGTAGCAATCATGGAAATAAACACCCATATAATTATCACGACCGAAGCAGTTGTCTCAACATGTATTTTCGTGTCTTTGGAGAAAAGCAGATGCAGAGTGTTTGAAGAAACCTATAAGACAATGGTTGGTAACGAGCTGCTTACATGTACAAAAGGAAGTAGCCGTGATTGCTTGAAATTTGAAGTTTTCAAGTATTGTTTTTATCAGTGCTGTTGGCATGTTTAATTGCTTTGCAATCAGAAAAAAAACTGAACCATTGCTACTTGAAACCATAAAATGAAAGGCAATCATCTAAACAAAAAGGAAACGGCGCTCACATGGAAGCAGGCTTGAATATTGGCATTATTTTCTTTTTTGTGTTTAATTATAGATGGCTGGCTGAGCACTGAATTTGTAAATGTGACCCTGTAACATCAGCCAGGCTTTGTTGTTTGAGTGCTGGCATTGAGAGAAGTTAGCTGCATTGTGCATTTCAGTGATAATGGTTAGTGCCAGAATAGCTGTTAATTAGCTACTTTTGTTTGATGTGGTAAGTAGTGGGTTCTACATTTCTCTTCCCATGAGCTCAGAAACCTGTATCTGAGAATGATACTTATTCATTTTTTTTCTCTCCATACCTTCCACTTGTAGGAAGTATTTTCATAATTTAAAATTTGATGGTTTTTTGTTGCTGGTGGTTTGTGGAATAATTGTGTGTGCGTGTATGTATTAATGTGTATTAATATGTATTCATAGGTATGTTAAAGGATAACTGTCATAAAAAAACAAGTTGAAAGATTGTGTAGACATTTTAAATAGAAATGCTTTTATGAAAGAATACAAATAAAGTACCTTTTTGAGCCCTCTTTGCCCTGTATAGCTCAATAAAGGGGGCAGATATTTTGGGTTGGACGTACGTGCACATGACCCAAGGTACTAAAGATGTCGCCCCCTGATAGAGCTATGCGTAGAAAAAAGGGCTGCACCTTGTATTCTCACTCCTCTATCTGCGTCACATTGGTCCCCTGTTACTACTGTAAACCATACTAACTTAAAGCTGCCACACTAATGGAGCTTGGTAAGAACATATCAGGCAGTGACTGTCTATGATTGCAGTGTGCAGCCTCACTTTAGTTTGGTACTGGGAGGGTACCTTGACTGGTGGACAGAAAGACCTGCTGCTTTTGTATTCCTGTACAATGCCTGGCCCTAGCCAGGTGGTCATATTTGCAGGTGTTGGAGATGGCTTTTATGGAGAAAATAGTAATTGCAACAAACACCTTGGACTTTGCACAGACTTTAATGTAAAAGAGGGAGAAAGTTCTGATTGCTCCATTGACCTTTAATAAGCTGTACCCATTACTTTCCATTTCTGTAAAACGTGAGCTGCTAAATGCTAGCTTCTTTCACAATGTTTAGTAATTAACTTTATCGTAATTCACTAGCGGCAATTCAGAGTTCAGTATTGCTATAGTTCAGCGGGTAGCCTTCCACAAACCTCTTTATCTTTTGAAAACCCCTTCTATATGATCATGTAGGTCAAATACATCTCTGAGGGAATCTAACAGTATAACAGTATACTGGAGTATACTTCATAATTGATGTAGTCTCATGAGGAGGTACACCCTGCAGGATTATAATAGATTTTATGATCCGTACTGATTATAAATGTGCCCAGTAAGGTTTTGTTACACAGAACATAATAGGCAGTGCTACAAACCATTTTAAAGCAAAGAAGATTGAGTACTTTCTTTAAATGAAAAGGAAAACCTTTTTCTTTGAAGGATATTTTACAATCGTAACAGGCATGGAAAATATCTAGCCTGTTTCTCTCCCTCTCTACCACATTAAGATAGATAAAATATAAAGCACGCTGCGGATTTTATAAGACGCACTGTAATTGGTGTTTATTTACTAAACCTCTAAGATAATGGAGGAGGTCTGTCCGTATGGTCATGTGAACATAAAATGGTTGATGCCACCCAAAAGATCTGGCTCTGTAGCTCTCTTTAGGGCAAACGAAAGCTATGTCTAAGCCAAAACAAAAATAATTGTTGTCATCACCATGTACATGCGAGTCTTTTAAAAGGGCTCTGTTACAAGCTTTGGTTATTCCAGACTGCTTCTACAGGACAAAAGTTGGCAAACAAAAAGTTATGTTTAATTGAAAGATTGCATCAAGTGTAGGCATTTTAAATAGATCGGCTTTAATGAAAGAAGGTAAAGTACCTTATTGAGCACTCTTTTGCTCTATATAGCTCTAACAGTAGGCAGACATCTTGGGTCAGATCTTCATTAATTGACCCTAGACTCTAAATATCATGTCTCCTCTCTGATAGTTAAATGGCGTGAAGAGTGTTCAGTAAGGTACTTTATGTTGCTTTTACAGGACAACTGTCACAAAAAAAATGTCTGCCTGCTGTTAGAGCTATACAGAGCAAGAGTGCTCAATAAGGAACTTTATATATTCTTTCATTAAAGCATTTCTATTTAAAATGTCTACACTTGATTCAATCTTTCAATTAAACAGATTTTATTGTTTTGACCAAAGTTGCAATAGGGCCCTTGCAAAATCCTTATATATACATGGTGAGGACAGCAATTATTTTTGTTTTGCGCTATACATGTTTGTTTGCCCTAAAGAGAGTGCAACAGAGCCATATCATTGGTTGGCATTAACCATTTTATGCTCACACCTTTTCCACATCAAACGTTGGCCTACAACCTAACCCATGACCGTACTAAAAGACTTCCTACTTATTGTCCTTAAAGTATTAAAAATAATATATTTGTACGAAATGAGTACATAGACCTATTAAATGTTTACGTATGCCGATACAATACATTTGCAAAATTCAGTGACTAAATGTCAAAAAACCTTAAACATACAATACAGCAGATAAAGTATTGCTCTGAGGTTCATTATGATGATGATGATCCAAGACTCAAATCATCATTTTTATTTTATAATATAATCCATCCTCTGTATCAAACACCAGCATCGCTGTGTGTCACAGGAGATTGTGTAAAGCCAAGCAGTTTAGGACACCTTGAACGAAGCCTGCCATAAACTAGAATACCATGTCTTCCCTGATTTTATTAATAGAATAGAATATTTGCATGACACTGTTTAGTTTTTGTGATGATCACAAACTGTTTTAATTTGTACAATTTGATGCATTAATATTTGTAATGTGTGGTGCCAATTTAAAAATATATATTTCTTGTGATCCAGTTAAGCCTTTTGTGGCAAGTTTCAAATGGAGCCTGATGTGTAATATTAAACGACTATTTCCTTTTACATATGCTCTTATCTCTTTTTGGCGGCCTGAAGATAAATAGCAGTTATACTCCTGTCCATGTTCTGTTTTGTAATGCTCAACAACAGAAATACGATGGAGCTTAATGGACACATAGGAAATAACAGTTACGTTCTGATTGGTTTCTTGATGATGGTGTCGTCCAATTCAAAAAACACCTACAGACCTGACAATAGCAATGTAATAAACTGCACATTTAGAGAGACGTAGGTCTCTCTATATCTTGTATAATATCAGCTTGTGGTTAAGCATTACTTTCCTTTTAATATTCCTTTGTTTTATTATTCATCACATGGATTTGGAAATATCTCCTCCGATAAAGGAATTCTTCCAATAGTATATCTTTTTGATTTGAGTCTTGTAGGGCTGAGTGATGACAGCGGTTTTGACAGATGCAGATGAATCCTCGGGTCAGGACTGTACACTATAAAGATTAAAATAAAAAGGATAACATTTAAAGAAAGCATCAATCTCTCTTGGTAACATGCAGTGTTACATATAGAGAATACTAATGAAAACCACAAGACCGGTTTAGCTATTTACTTTTGTGTTCCTGAAAATTATTCATTTTCTGTTGGACATTCATGCTTCTTGGATAAATTGTTATAACTGTTTACTTGTGGGAATGTGGCCAGCTATGAATACACCTTCTATTTCACACACTTTTTTTGTAGGTGTTTTTTTCCCTTTACCTGTTTATTATATATAGTGGATCGTCTCTTGAACATGCCTATTCCATCGATGGCGAGATATCTTAGCATGTTAGTGGGAAATTCACTTTGAGGGGAAAAAAATGAAGGCACCGTTCCTAAAGTTACACATGGTATACATGTCGTCTCTCTCTGAGACACGTCGAGAGATATTGTGAAGGATACATAATTCCTTGGATCTTAATCCAGAAAAGGTTATTTTAGGTCATATTGGCAGATTTCTTTTTCATGTGTTATGCGGTTTTTAATAAATTCCAAAATTTCCGTTTTTGTATTCTATTTTGAATTGTTTCTAAAAACAGTTCGGGCCAAAGATTAGGAGTGAAGGTCATCGCTGATCGTCATTAGACATTTTAATATTTCTTTCTAAGGGCACCTTTTGTGTGCCAGAGGAGTGTACCAGATAAAGGCAGATTTTTACTTGACGAGCAGCATTGAATCTAGCCCAATGTTTCTAATCCTATGTAATTGTATCATCTACTTCCACCCAGTGGTCTTGGATTCATCCAAAAATAACTAGTGCTGTTTCATAGCTAATATTCAGCAGCCAAATGACCTGTAGTCAGATTCTTTTTGTAACTGCTTCAGTACATTATATAGCATTGGCAATCATTCCCCACAAGGAATATGCAGAAAATGTGCCCTCCTTTTCCTTCCTTGGTATCCTTTGCAACACAACTTCCACTGTGTGAACTCTTGCTATTAGATGCACAGTGGGTGCAAAAGTCTTTGCTAATTTCTCTGGCTATAAATGCACAATTAAAACCGGAGATCAGCAGGGGTTAGGACAATCAGTGTGTTCTGACGCTGAGTGTTACAGAATTGCTGCTGCTGTTCAAACAGATAATTAGTGTAGCATAAGAAACCCGTTTTCTACACACACCAGTGACTTACACTGCTGTCACCTAATTACGTAATGTGTATGTGTTCTGTATATTTATACAAAATATATATGTAGTTATCCTGTAAACATTTCTGAAGTAGCTCATATTTTGATCATAATGTTGATGTTACTCTTTAAAAAAAAAAAAATAATAATAAACTTTTAATACAATATTTTGATTCATATAAGTTGAATCCTTGAAGGCCATCTCCTTTTGTGTAACATTGCTCCAGTGACTATTATTTGACCCACACAAAATGAGGCACAAACTGGTTAAAGAAACTGAATGCATATTTAACTAAAAATTTTGTCATTTTATTTATATATACATAAATATATGGACATTTTATATATTTTTTGCAATATTTACCTTAATTTTCAAGAAATCTCCCTGTTGCAGATCATCGTCCTCAGTCTGTGAGACACTCCAGGCATCAAACTAGATTTGATAAATCTGTTTTTTGTTTTGTTTTACTTGTCGTAAAACTCTTTAGATGGAACTTTCTCTAGCCCACATTATGCTTTTGTTACATTGCTATAGGTCAGTCTGTTCTAATAGGATGCTTGAGGTAGAGTGGCAGTGCTAGGGCAGGAATTTTGTGAGCAATTTAATGCAAGCTGGGCACTGCTTCTTTTTTCTTTTGGGTTCAGTGGACAGCAGGGATTGGGGAGTTTGAGGTACCTCTGATCTGCACATGTCTCTACGGAAGTTAGGACCCTCATATTTTTTTTACACTTTGCAAGAGATGCATAATAATTAAGTCTAAGCGTTTATTTGTGAAAAAAAATGTTCCCTTCAGACTGGAGTGACCCTTTAAACTTGCAATAACTGTTTAAAACATACAATAACTCATCAACAAGACAAGGTATATAGAAACGTTTGCATCTAGTATTTGTAAATAGATTTATTTTTTATGTTTAAACATAGTTGTATTTTTTTTAATTATGAATTTGTTTTTGGAGTATTAGCCATTTCATATTTATTTACAAAAAACCCTATCATTTAAGAGTAATTATTTTAAAAGATGTAACGTTGTCTTTCCAGTTTTAATTACAGCACAATGAGCTCTGAATAAAGCAGTTTTTCAGTTTTCCATTCCCGGTTTCATGATTTATGGTCCCTTGTGCAGGACACATTGCATTGGCAGACAGCTCTGCTCCCTTCTTAACTCACATTAATTAGGTTAATAATTCAACAATATTCCCCTATGTGCAAGGAATTACCTGAAAGTGATAATCTTATTTGCCTCTGTCATTGTATTGTTCTGGGAATTTACCTGGAATTGTCCTCTGCAGAGAGCTTCTTAAGCAAGCACAAAGCTCTTTGTTTGAAACTTTGAATCTAAAATGCTCAGTGAAACATCGGCTGATTATCTGCTTTCAATTGTTTGAAATAACACTGAGCTTTGAAACTTAAGCAGACTTCAAAAGACATTGGTATTTAAATGTGCAGTCCCGTGATTTCAACATCAAATGGTGTTTATGTTGATTTAGTTATTTATTTTAAATGCCCATTTATGCTCCAGCTAAGAAAATGACTGCATGGATTTTTTTGGGAATTTAATGGCAATAAATAGTCTTTTAATTAACTATATATTATGTTGGTAAATGAAGTATCCAAACTCAAGTAGCGAGTCTGAAAATTACACTAACATTGAATTATATAGTGCCAACAATACGTAGCTCCTAGGTACAGAGCATACAGAGGGACCAGATATTAACTTAGACAAACAAGAACAGACTGCATGAGGTAGAGTGCCAGGCATTTCGTGCAAAACGCGTAAGGTGTGCGCTTATCTTTAGTTTCTTTTCCCCCTGCTGGTGCCTTGCTTTTAACCTTTGGAACAAAGTGTCTTTTCATTGTTGGCTGGTGTGTTGAGCCTTTATATTTTATTCCGTGGAGTTCGTTTCCTTATCTCAAGAGAGCTAGGCTCACAGGCTTACAATCTTGTTATTGTTTGACGAGTTGGGAGAAATGCAGCTAATGAATATGAACTGTCCATCCTGTTGATTATGTACCCCTGCTTTGTCACGGTGGATACAGGATTAGTCTTCTCTTACTAGAGACTTTCTGAATACAGTCACTTAAGACCAAATTACCATCTGGTTAAATGTTTCATACAAATCTTTCTTGGTACCCTGGTAATAGCATTTATTACATTTCATTAGGTATTTTCTATTATTCCCATGTTGTGGTTTTTGAAAGAATGTTGATTATATACTCATTATGGGTTCCTACTACACAATAAATATTTTTTGAGATAGCCTAGTATCTGTGTTGTATTAGTACTAGTTTACAAAATGTATGTGTGTGTGTGTAATGTATATTGTGTGTTTGATTACATTTGTCTAAATTCCATTTTATATGCATGTCTAGATTTTCAAGGTCAGTATCTTTAATCTGCTGACATTTCTGGTTTGCAGTGATATAATGAGCTCTGATAAGCCCATAGCAGTTAGATCCTGATGAGCGTGTGTGCAGTGTACTATGGCTTCCCATACTTGCCTTTTTCTAAACTATAAAACCATAGTGGTTATCTTGGAAAAGAATTGTACTTGGTTACAAGCTCTGTTTCACAAAGTATTCTGTTATATTACAAAGTGCTTGTTTCTGGAATACTAACTTATTCTTCAGAGCAATGGGAGTAGCTTATAAATGATTTCCTTTGTAAATAAGACAAATTAATGAAATACCAGGTTGACTGCCTTGTACAAGTTCTTCCAAAACATCAAAATGCCATCTCCTAGTAGTTATGGTGTTCTAATTTGCAAATCAACCCTGAATTAATATTCTGCAATAGTTCCTTTTTAATATTTTTTTTTTTTTTTTTTTTTTAATAAAGCAGTACTGATTATTAGTGTATAGTGTAATTTTTTATATATATTTTATTTTGTGGTAGTCCTGCTTACTGAGGAACTGCACCATTTGGTATTTAAACTTTCTAATTAAAAATTGTTTTGCAAACCCCACAACCTCAAAGTATTAATATTCATTGAGTCGTTAACAAAGATCCTTGTTTGCAATGCCTAATGGTTTGTCTTCTGTTTTCTAGGAGGAACAGAATAGAGGAAAACCAAACTGGGAGCACCTAAATGAAGACCTACATGTATTGATAACTGTGGAAGATGCACAGAACAGAGCAGAACTCAAATTGAAAAGAGCAGTGGAAGAAGTCAAGAAACTTCTGGTTCCAGCAGTAAGTAATTTGTTTTATATCTAACATTTCTAAAAGCAATAAGAATTGAAAGTAGTTATATGCTTATTTTGAGGAACTTGGGGCTCCAGCTGTTGTGGATCACAGATTTCGTGATCACTAAATACATGTTGATCCTCACTCTATTCAGTGAGGTGTTTAATCCACAAGTGGCAACGTTTCAACCAAAAGGTCTTTCTCAAGCCAAAAGCTGGTGAACCAATTTCTTGCCCGCCCATTTAGTTATAGTGTTACCCACAATCAAGGACCTTTTGACATGATTAATTGCGTTAGATGTACATGTGGTAAACCTGTAATTACTAAGCATAGCGATGGGGTTGTGAAAATGTAAAGTTGATGATGAGTTATTGTCAAGTTTCAAACCACCCCTGATGTCAATACCATTTTTTTTATTTTGTAAAGCTGGCTTAAAAGACAACAATCTCACTGGGTTGTTGTTTTTCAATCCATATGTATATCGTAGTTAGGAGAAAAGCATGTCACTATTGCAAAACCCCTCTGTTGGTTAGTTTTATGAAGTAAACCACTATAAATATCTGAGATGTGCCTACCAGATGCAAAGGTCATTCAGTATACAGGGACTACATGCTAAAGAACGACTTTTAAGTCAGGATTTATTGATTGTCCATTCAGCTTTTGTCTGTGAAAATGTACATTCCTGCAGCCGTTTGCAAACTAAAGACCCTTTAAACAGCAGTGTGAAGGATAGATCAGAATTTCCAATGGGCCTAGAGCAAGCCATTAAAGTAATGCTACATTTTTGAAGCAGCATGTTCAGGTTCAGTGGATATATATCAGCTAACAGGAGCTGCAGGTGATATTTTTTTTCAAACTGTGTGGTGTAAAATGTCTCATGGGCCTCAGGCCTATCAACCAATTCTGTATAATGTTTATGTAAGCAGTTTTGTCTTCCACAACTGTTCGCTTGGCACTGTCTGTTAGCTTGAATCTGTGTGTATAATATTGTGTGTAGTGTACTATATACTATATATATATATATATATATATATATATATATATATATATATATATAAATTGCAGACATACATATATATATATAATAGTGATTTGTACTAATTAAGTACTTCTATGAAATTGAAAGCTTTTTGTCTTACCGTTCTAAAAGGTATTCTATATTATGTTTATATATTCTATATAAAATTCAAAATTTATGTACAAAAAACATGTAGCTGTAGTTTTGTGTGTGTATACGTACACGCACATTTGTGTGTGTGTATATATATTTGTAAACATTTTGTATTCTCATAGATCTATCCACTATTTTTCCTGTGTCTATACACATACATGTATACATATATACTTATTTTGTTTTAAACGGTTTTAAAGTCTGAATGTGTTTGTTTCTGATAAGGGTCGACTTTTGTTTTTAAGTAGGTGCTTCAAGTGAAAATAGAATGAAATTGGCCCTAGTCATACTTTATCCGGAAAGTATGTAGACATTTCAAGTGACACACATTTTCATTCAGACGTATATTCAATCTCACAAGTTATAATGCTATACTTTGTCCATAAGCCTAAGACGGTGACATCTGCTAAATTGTTTTTTTCTTTTCGGCTTTTCTTTTTCAGTGTGTGAGAAAGAAAGGCAATTTCTTTTTCTATCCTGGCAATATAGACATGACACTGTGGTATTTCACTGATAGTAGAAATGTGAAATTAGAGCTCACACACCTACAGATTAATGTATCAACACAGTGAGATTGAGCTATTTCTTTCTAAGGCTGAAAGCATATTTTTTTTAGCATATTACAATGCGTTTGTAACTATTCGGTTACTTATCTATTTGTTGGAATACCCATTTTTATTGATACTATCTAATTAAATATTTATTATATAGTTATATCAGTACATGGGATCTCTTCTAATTTGTTAGGGGTAAGAGGATGTGTAACATTTGAAACAATATTCTAAACTAAAGTATATTCTGAATATATGAGCTACTTTAAATGAAAAACCTGAGCTTTAAAAGATAGATCAACCATAGATATATATGAAGAGCCTAAGCCTATCTATACAGGGAAACAGCATTGGGTAAAATTTAATAACAGCCAGGTTCCAGCATGCTTAAATACACAAAATAATAGTACCCCCGTCACAAAAAATGCTTCACCAAACGAAGGGGTCCTTTAATACACTATCCCTGTAGTCTAAAAAGTTGGAAGCATTAACGGAGTTCAGAACCTTGTGATCAGCATTCAGTGCTACTTATCTTAATTCTGCTGTTCCTTCCATGTCTTCTGTTCAAGAGTGATTAGCAATTGGTGTTTTTAGCTTTCAGTTTACTTTAAGGTGAAACATATGATTTTCTGTGCAGAAAAGTCACTGCTGATGCAATCGTTACATTTTTGTACCCGCCAGCAAAATATATGTATGGTACATAATTTGCATCAAAGTTTGGAATTACTACATGTCCTCTTTCATAAGATAATGTTATTACAGCAACCCTTTAAAGGGACTGTGTCATGCCCAAAGTCTTTCAAATATTAATGCATATTAATGTGCTTTCGAAGTACTGTAAAATACATTGCTTAAAATATAAAATACTTACAGCTAGAAGAAATTGTGAAATTACAGCAGTTTGCATGAAACAAGGACTGCCCACACTAGCTGAGTCATTTGCCTTTTTTTTTTTTTTTTGCTGCAGGAACCAGTGAGAATAATGCCATTCAAATGAATGGAATATCCTGTCTCTCTAGTGATGTCATCAGACAATTTGTTACACTTTTAAGAGATCCTACTGTGTACAAGAGCAAGATAACTCATAGGCCACTCAATAGACTCAATTTGAGGAGGACAGGAAGTGACTATATACACACACTGAGTATATAAAGTTTTGTTTCATATAATCAGTGCTGCTGCAGTAAGCATGCAGAGTAATCACTGGGGAGGGCTTGAGTCAAATATTAAAAATGTGATTTATACAGAATGCCTGCATCAAATCACACAGGGATAAAAGCCTGTGCATTATACAAGATGTGATCTACATCTTGCACGAAAGTGAGTTTGGTGACTAGACTATCCCTTTAAGGAGTGGTAAGATGGTTGCAAGTCATGTAGTGATCTAGAAGTGCCAGTGTATATTGAGAGTTAGACCATGCCAAAGACATTTTGTCTTGTAGGATCAGAAAACTGAGTGAAAGGTTGTGAAGTAGAGATGGTCAGAGATACTATGTGTAAAAAGACTTGAGGTCTCAGGAGAAATTAACATCAGGTGTAAAGGCTTGCAGTAGACCTTTATGGTGCAAATCACAGCGATTGCTGTATCCTTGATCCTTAATTACCATCTTTAGCCGAAGTTAACAATATATAACTGTTCTTCAAGCAGCTAAAGCAATTATCACACCATTGTTTATCAATTAACTAATTAACCAAGATGTTACCAGCTGGGCATTGATTTATTAAAGGAACCTTAAAATAGTCTTTATTTTACTGCAATAATTAAAATAATGATGCTATTTCTTAATCTAATCATTGTCAAGTCTTCTGTTTGTGTTTTTCTACTATGTAAAAACTCTGTGAGTTGGCTTACTATATGGGGGTAAAAGGGGACCCAGTTAAGGTGTGACTTTTTTTTCCGGCTTTGAGTGTTTTTGTGCAGGATGGGATCTCAAAACTATTGCACATAACTAATTTGTTTTATAAGTTGCCCGCAATTTCCTACTAGCTCATTTTCTGACTTGTGTGAGGCATGCTTTTGTTCTATTCAGACTTTTTCTTTTCCCTCATCTAAAGCAGCACTGTTTGTTTGATGCCTAGTGACAGGGTTGCTAGGCAAACAATATTGTCTCAGCCCCAGCAAAACAAGTCTCAGTCCTTCAATATGTCACTGTTCCTTTCCATTATTCCCCAGGAGGAAGAATGTGGGAAGTGGGTGGGGTAGTCTAGGTATAATTTAAAACCGGACATGTCTGCATCCATTTGCTAAAGGAAATGATTTGTCTGGATGGTTCATATTTTGGTACATGTTTTTGGCTATTTATATTTGTTTCTTTATAAAGATTCAATATAAATGTAAAAGTCATTCTTTTTTAGCAGGCTGACTGAAATGACAAGCTAGAAATAGACCAATCACTCCATATATTTTTGGACACTACTGGTCGTATATAGTCGGTTTGCCTAGTGTCTAATTTCGACCTGGACAGTCTGGGAAAGAATTAAAGGCAATACTGAATGCTTTCTATGGGAGGAGGCCATAATGTTGTTTTGTGGAGTCCAATAATTTAGTCCGAGCATGGCTAAAAAAAACTATGTTACAGGGATATTGAAGTCTGAAATGTTATAATGTTTAAAAGTATCCTTTAGAAATGACTGGACACTGTTCTACATAGTAAAACACCTAATGTAGTGGCTGAAAATGGATCCATCCCTCTTATTTTACACCAATACGTGTAGTTTATTAAAGCTGTATCTAACTTCTGGACACTTTTTTTTTTTTTTTAAATGTTCTTTAAATTATACTTAATTTTAGATAGTGAGCTTGGTCCTCTACTTAACTATACTTTTATCACTCTCACCCCAACTCCTCCCAAGTCTGCCTTAACTAATATATTTACTTTCTATCTAACTTCAAAGCGATTCCATATCCTTTGCAAGTGCTCTAATAGCAAGAACACGTAAAGTCACCAAATCCTCGATGTTTGTAAAACCCTTGAACTGGTAAATATGTAAGATAGTCATCACCCCAACACAGCGTGAGGTACATAGAGGTGCATCAGCATCACAGCAGGATGGAACTCTTAAATTATAGGACAAGCTTATCTTGACCTTGAATTCTCTTTGAGAATCTGCAAACCTGACTTATTTTCCCTTGCTTTATCACTTTAAACTTCCTGATGCAGAGGTGAACATGTTTTTTGTTGCAAAATGTATTTAAGCTTCAATGTAAAATAAATGCTACCTAACTATACTCTTTATGAGCAACTAGCAGATTTACTAAGTAATATGATTGGTTTGTCCTTTATTAATTATTAGCAGTACAATTACAGATTAGCCACCCCTCACTAAAGGGGCGTAGATTTAATTGCATTATATTGGCAATATAATGATCCAGCCATGTGCGGTGTATGCTCTCCGATGATAAAATCAGTAATGGAGTTGTACAGTAATGTGTTTTTCTGGAAAACAAAAATATAAGAATATTCCTTACATTGGTATATGGAGGTTTACTCTCTGCTGTATCTCAAAGCTGAGACACAGCCTGTCTGTAGCCTGGCATGCGTTGACTGTGTAAGCACGCGCACAGCCAATTGAAGCTTGTTTGATCAGGGTCTGCATTCTATGGGGAACTCTCTCTGCTGATGTAGACAGAAACCCCCGCTTTTGCATGGGATCAGCAAGGGGGACCTTAACGTCCCCTCTGCTGATCCCATTCAAACACGAAGAGCTCTCTTTGCTGAGACAGACAGCTGGTGACCAAAGGAAGTATGGCAGCTGCTTATCAGACGATACACTGGCATGTACTATAAAAAATGTCTGTTTATCCTCAGATTATTTATTTTTTTCATTTGTGCCTTTAAATTAGAAGCACATGTGAAAAATGTTTTGTTTCCCTTTAAATTTCTTGCACTAGCCTGACATTCTTGCATTAAATTCTTTAAGATTCAAGCTTGAGGGAGTTGAGAGCATTTATTAGAAGGTAGGATCTTTAGTGCAGTGAGACTGGTACAGATCTTCTAACTGTCATGCTTTACACACAGTTGGTTAAACATATCTGGCACACACTGCTATTAGAATATGTATGTCAATGACGGCGTGAATGTGCAGCTGTATTGACAAGTCTCCTTGGCATCATTATTTGGTGTACAATAATGTGTTGGGAGGGATGCTGGTAACATGCTGCAGTTCACATCCCCCATACAACTCTATATGAGCCTACTGATTGACTCCCATGAGATGCTGGGGATGCCCATTGTTTTGCACAGAGCAGGAGAATTAATTGTGGGAAAATCAATACCCAGGAGAAAATTTGCCTTTTTTGTGTGCTTTCAAGGTAAGTATTGGAAAAACGTCAACAAATGCATATTTATTTTCAAAGTGTCCACTTTAATATTCCTTTATTCGCCTGGTTTGCGTTTTGCAGAGTGGAGTCATCTTTTAACTGGTATAATAACTTCTGAAGAGCTGAGAAGTTGATATCACAGGACAAAAAGGCCACAGCTGCTTGACCTTTGCTCTTGAAAGAATGTCTACAGCTCTGTTCTGTTTCTCCTCAGCTATGTCTTAACAGGACTGTCACATATAAATATGCATGATCTTGGAAAATACTTTACCACAGCCACATAGGAGATGGAATTTGAAGTTACTTGTGAAGTCACTAGATTGTAATGAGACAGCCACATTTTAAAATGTACACATTTATACATCAAACTATTCACTAACTAAACTTTTCAACACACACCCTGCAATAGTCTAGTCTTGGCTGCCTTTAGATTATTTAATGTATATTTTTACTTCTTATAAGGCCAATAAAATATACCATATTTGGTTGAATATAAGACAGGTTTTTTTTTTTAGCTCAAAAAGGCACCATGTCTTAAATGGGGGTGGTAATCTTATAATCAGGGTCATCTTATAAGCAAGCGAATACGTTATGTAAAAACATGCATTGCTTATACCATGTTCTGATAAGCACTAGTGGATATGTTCCATATTTTCTATATAGTCTTTAATGGTGATTGCTAACTGTCTGAAAGGTTGGTTTGAGTGTGTGCAGTTCATATATCTTGATCCATTATTTTTTTTGAAAGCACGTTAGAAGACCTGTTTTGTATAAAAGGCCTGCTCTGTGTGCATTTCAGCTCTGTACCTGGAAGACTTTGATTGCTGACATAGTAAATTTTCTTTTCAGGTCAGCAACGTGTGAGAAAACACTGTCCATCACACACTACTGCTGAGACCCAGGAAACTAGCAGAAACTAACCATGAAAATGAGATTTAGAGATAAAATTGATTTTTGACAGTACATTTATTGCTGGTGCACTGACTTAGTCAGTCAGAACATTATTCAATTTAACACTGATTAATTCTTTAGGCCACATGCATGTTGCATGTGGTTTATGACGCACTGAAAGAAGTTGGATTTGCAGAAGGAAGCATTTTTATCATTTATGTTTCACTGACTTCTGATTATCCAACACGTCTATATTGAATATTAGTTTAGATATAGTAATGCACAAATGCATTCAGTTCCTACCCTTCATACAGTTCTGGCCAGGTCATGAATTTCACACTGACATGACCTTTCCTAACCTCTGTTCTACCTTTCAAGACATTGACCCAGATGACCCTTATCTCTAAAATGGACTACCCCAAGGATAGTAGCTTGCTCTCATTTATCAATTCAAGTACAGGAATTGACCAAATTTAGAACCCATGTTTTATGTGTAGTTTTATAAAGCAAAAACATTGTTTCTAAAGTATAATCTTCTCCAATCTATAATATTTATTGTCCAGTATAGTCACACACATATTACTGTATCCTTTCCTTTAGTTTGCATATCTAAGCATGGTCGTCTTCCTTTATAAAGTGAATGTATGCATCTGTTTATACTTCAGTCTTGGGTATATAAAAAAAAAAGCTCTTGTGACGTAATGTATGGTATTTCCTATCTTTCAGCTGTTTGTCCCGTCCATTACAGTATCAGCTCTGCAGCTGGTGATGTTAGTGGACTGTGCGTCTTGTTTTTTAAAGCAAGGCAGTATAGTCTCGTTTTTAATTAAACTTTTGTCTGTTCAGCAGGTGCTGCCTAATACCGCAGGGCTCATAAAATAGATTGATGTTTAATTGTCAGCTAAATTACAAGGCAAAATGAAATAGTCCATGCCAACCAAAGTGATGGTTAATGCATCCTATTGCTGTGCATGGGGCAGGCCAAAGAGCCTTGAAAAAGGGGGAAAGCTTTTGCCATTTGTGCTTATGGAGGAAAAATGTCCACACAAAATGACTAAATACAAAAACTAAAATGTAAATATATCCTTCTGTAGCAAGTTCTGCAGTACTCTCTAGACACATTAGGAACATACTGACTCGCCATGTAACACGGTTATATGCAACTGTGTTGCTCTGAGATACAATCATGTTTGTGTGTCATCTCCAAATAAGACAAATGACTTTAAAAACGAAAAGATTTAAATTTTGCTTTTTTCATTTCTCAAGTAAACATCAGTTAGGTAACTGACAAACCCTGTGTGTTTTGTGTGTGTTAAACATAGAAACATAGAATGTGTCGGCAGATAAGAACTATTCAGTCCATCTAGTCTGCCCAATTTTTTTGAGTACTTTTATTAGTCCCCTGTTCCTGGTTAATTATAAAACATATAGTGGCAGATGATATTTTACAATAGAGAATAATCACAGTGTCAACAAAAGTGGATCTTAGTATTGTGTGTTTTTTTTTTTTTTATTATTAAACAGTTCAAATGGTGCCAATTGCACAGTATTAACATAAAAGAGCCATTAAGCTTTCTAATATAGGATCAAAGGTGAAAAATACTTCACCCTAGTATAAGGATACACTGACATATACATGTGTTTTTATCCTCTGTCCAGGAGCTGCCATGTGCAGCATTGAGGCTAAATAAGTTGCCTACTGTCTTTAACTACATCCTCTCTGCAATATCAGAGATAATTAATAAAACGCATCGGGCATCAGTCAGATATTCTGATTGGATGAGCACACTGATGCTGTGAACACGTGACTACATTCAGATCAACTCTTGCCTTACTCCAGGCAACTGGCATCAGGTTTTAGCTTTTGCTTCAATTAGTGACACTTCAAGCAGTGTTTTTTCCATGTAACCAGTCTTATAAGAACAGATTTCTCCATGCAAGTAAATATGTAGAATTTTTTTCCCCTCTGCCCTTACTCTTCAACCTTGCTGCTGCCTGTGCTCACAAGCACAGGAAAATCAGGAATAGTTGCTGCCTGCAAGAAAAAGGTAGAAGCACTGTGCATGGATATTGGCCTGCTATCAGCATGCCACAATATGTCCCAAGGTGGCTCCCATAACAATGAGTGGGCAGTGGAGCGCACAGTCCCTTTATCTTTCTGGGAGCCATTATTGGAGTCTGGCAAGGTAAAGCTAGAGATAAAATGTTTGTCATTTTTTTCTCCTTTCTATGTATAATTGAGCTTGTTGTTCATATCTGTTGCTATGGTAATTTGTGTAAGTCTTGATCACAATATTCAGTAGTCGTGGGTCTCACACAAATGGTTTTAATTTTTCAACATCCAAAATTTCTGTTGTCATTGATGTAGTATGTATTTTTTTACATATATTTCAGTTTGTTGAATTACAATTGTCTGTCTGTTTGCCCGATTTTGAGTCCACCAGGGAATAATAGCCAACTGGCAATCCTTATGAGAAAAAAAAAAAATCACTTCAGATAGATACTTTTGGGCTTGGTTGACTGTGCTAAGATTACACGTCTTGAGTAGGTAAACGATTACACATCTCTAGGGTAAATTAAATTGCCATCTCATAGAAAATGTGTTTCCTTAATCAGGGTAAAAATGTTTCCTCCAAGAAAAAGCACAATAAAAATAGTTAATGCCAAAATTCTGGGTATGTTTGCTATGCTTTTATTAAGCACGTGCATTCTTGATAATTTTTTTCCCTCAGGTTCAAACATTATCTGTTAGACATTTAAAATATGCCCTATTAGTATGTGAAATGCTAATATATATTTGTGTGATATATATGATATATTGGCATCTGTGCATCTACATTGATGTACATATATATCCACCCATATACCCCTTACTGCATGTAAACGATTTTCAACAACACTTTTCAGAAACTGCTACTGTTTGTGTATTTTTGTTATTTACTTCACATGAATTGGGTGGTAGAATGAAAGTGTTGGGGAAGCAATCTGTCAAGAACAGCTGTAGCCACACAGCATTCTACCATCCAGACTATGCAAGCATCATGAGGCCTGATTCTGTAATGTCTGCTGAGGGCTTTGGGGTGAATTGACAAAGAATGTCTGTGTTGCAGCTCAAATCTGTGAAAGAGCCTCTTATTACATACTCTGACTGCTTGTGTTCCATAAAGTTAGACAATGCTACCTTGTTGCTGTAGTTAATGCAGCCGAGGATTTTATTTTTTGTGAAAAGGGAGTATGTATTGGAAACTGTAAAAAAAAGAACACCCAGGTGGGAAGATCCTTTTAATTTGAAGTTTGAAGTTTTTTAGTTTCTGTATTTCTTTATAAGTGATTTTCGATTTTGACTTTTTTTAATGGTATTAAGTATACAAATCATAAATTGGCTGTATGTGCAGCATTGCCAATGGAGAGGCTGTATGTGCAGCATTGCCAATGGAGAGGCTGTATGGTACCACCTTGCAGCAGGTGGTCTTTATTTTACCTCAAACTTAGGCCACATTAAAAATGTACAGGGCTGTTAGCAACTGGATAAGTAACATCCAATTACTTATCTACCCTCTAATGACATACACAGAATGGTCTATTATCGCTGAAATCTTGTCAGCTCACTGATGTAATGAATGCACATCAGTACTAGCAGCAGTGTAGAAATGCAGGAAGGTGGCTTCAGTCATGCACAGCCATTTTAATTTGAGCAGGCAATCTGTCTGGGGACATAAAGCACAGTAATTAGCAGTCTCTTGTGAGTAAGAGTAGAATTGCCATTGTAACGGTTTAGTCCTAGGATGAAAAGGATTGGTTTGGGCCTGTCTGTCTGCTGCACTAAATGAGTGGCCATGGGAATTTTAAACATAAGAGGCGTTTCTTAAAACCGGGTTTGAATAAACACATACATGACTTGCCTGAAACATTAAAATGTGTGCTTCTGTGGCATGAACTGAACATCCGTAAGGGGAAAAAAAACCAAACAAGACAAAGCTTTGTGATTTCTTAATGAGAAGTTCATTCATTCATGCTCCTACAATGATGATCGGCTTATGAAGGCTAAACTGTTTCAGCTAAATACAGTACAGTAAGCACATTTCATGAAACAGTTTGCATGAAATCCCCAGAGTGAGAGAAAATGAAATAACAAGTGCATTGTTCCAAGCATAGATTGAATACCTTTTTTTCTAGATTAGACCTTTTTTTGAGTAATCCTACAGAACATCAATAACTTGTATTGTTTCAGTATACATTATGCTGGTATTGATTCTCCTCCCCCCCCCCCCCCCCCCCCCTTTCCTCTTTATAACTCCTCTGCATGCTATTTTCAGCTGTATCGTTGACAGATCAGCGTGTTAAGGTGTAAAATTCACCAAGGAAGACTTTAAATAAAAGGGAAATGAATCCGGTTACTGGCTTCTTGACTAGATTCTGTTAGGTCACACATTAATGCCTTCGCAGTTGAGGCTTATGCTAACTCACAAGGAATCCAAGCTTTGACCTGCTGACTTGTTCGTCTGCTCGGATGTGGCTGAAATGTGAGAAAATGGACTCTGTCCTTTCAAAAACGCCTGAAGTGATGAACATCACTTATGCTTGTTTAACCTTCAGTTGTGCTTAAGACATCCACTGCAGCATTAAAAAACAGTTTCTATGCCAGCACACTTACCAACATACACCCTATATTTTCCCCATGCAAATTCCCATCTGTTACTTACTTTTCATCTGTTGTTTAAATTGCTTTTACAGAGCTGTGGTGTTAAGTGCTACTCAAAAAGTGGTCTTTAGTGCTGTAAAGTTGACACAATATTTGAGGTTTACAACTATGTTCTACATTAATCCATCAGAAATCTACATTAATTCACCACTTAGTGGATTTAAATCCTAAAAAAATATCTATTTAAAAGGAGATATCACTAATGCTTACTTTTCATCCTATAAATGATTTAAAAAAAAAATCTAAATGCTGCCGGCTAAGTCATTATTGGGTGGATCAATCCTCAATGTATGCTCAGACAGATACAAATAGGGAGGACCTTGGTCTTCATAAAAAGATAAAATAGATGATTAAATACAAAAGGTATAACATCTTATACAGAGACATGCACTTGAATATAAAGTAGTGTAAGAAAAAAGGCAAAGGCTTGATGTAGCACACATAACGTGCTCTATCAAAAGCTGCCTAAAAACAAAATGAGAAAAACTTATTAAATACAACGAAACACCCGGTTGAATTAAGGCAAATTTCAAACACATTTCACTGCGGGTTGGCTCCACCCAAGTGTCCAATGCAAGTAAAATGTACTTCTTATAGCAAAGACTTAGATTCATTACCAATCAGTGAATGGCAGCCAAGCCACAGATGAAATATAATGATATTCAAATCACATGCTTTAATTTATATTCATTAGAATTGACAACAAATGTGAATGTGTAATATTTTAGAATTATTTAAATGCAAAAAAAATATACAAAATGGCATGTGTGCACAAATGCTAAAAACTGAAATATTGCTTTTTTTTTTATATTCCAGGCATTGTTGTCAAACTGACCAGTTAACAGCATTGCAAAAAGATTTTCTATCTTTTATTTTAAAGAATATACCTAAAATGTCAATCAAGGGCCAGTTTATTACCCCCCCTTACCCATGCATTAAGCCCTTTATTAACCGTTGAGCATGCAGTGAACTGGTTACGGTTTGGGCGGCAATATCTGTTTCCAGTTATGGGTTATCGTTTTTAACCCTATCCCTTCAAGCTCTGTTGTCATGTGCTCTGTAGTACTGTAGATAACTGCTTATCACAATGCCCAGTCAATTAAAAGTAACTTGTTTGTCAGCATAACCTACAATTTGCACTCCCTTTGGAATGTGTTGTCATTCATGTACAAAGTACTATTCCAGTTGTATTCATGGCATATGAGAGCCTAAAGCCTGTAGAAACAGCTGGTGGAAAAGATTTCATTAAAATGTGATAAAACTCAGTGGTAAGCAGCCATCTGTAATAGAAGGGGTGGTGGACAAAGCACAAGAAACTGCCCAACGAAGCAACCTCCTGTTATGCACCATCTTATCTTTGGTTTAGAAGCTATTCAATTCCTAGCAGGTGACTTAGATGATAGTAGTTGCAGTCTAAAAAAGAAAAAAAAAGAGTATTATCCAGTAGTGAATTTGACTGTCCAGTATAGGACTTTTACAGTTATTTCTAAGGATAAGACCTTAACACCCCCCCCCCCCCCCTATTTAAATACTAATTTCCAATTTAGTTTTTTGTGACTAGAGGTTCTTACATAGTTCATGTACGCATAGTCTGTTATATATGATAGTCATTTGGTGCTGGAAAGCTTTGTTCACGTGTTCTGCAACAAACTTCAATAACCTTGACTAGAAAGTGTTTCTGTTGGACCGCTTCTCCCCCACAATTTAGGAGGACCTAAGGCCTTGCTTTATCCACATTAATGAAATGTGAAAATATATATATTTCCGCAATGATGTATATGTTTCAGGTAACTGTCATTTGGAAGGGGATTTTTTTTTATTTTACAGATATACTTTTGCCAAATTCTTCATGTGCATGAATGCAAGGAATGGAAATATTTTGTATTCTTACCATATTTGTTTTTTATTTAGAACCCTGCTATTAATACCTGATGACAATATAAACAAAATCCGCATTTTGCTTGGATTCATTCAGTCCCCATATTAAAAAAATGGCTGGCGGTTCTTTTAACACACTAGAGCAAAAAAAGTTTACCCCCCCCCCCCAACTAATTACAAAATAGCATGAATCACACTAATGGAAATAGTACCATGTAGTACATTGTGATCTAATAGTTCATGTAGCCTCCAGCATTCCACTCCAAAGACTGCTAAAGCTGCTGCACAATGGAGTGACAAAAACATAACGGGAAGTTACATTTTTTTTTAAATCCAGCATTAAACCAATCCTGAATCAAGCTAATATCACATGGGTATGAGCAATTTATAAAGCACTGTATGATGCAGCAAATCATTTTCTTATGAAACACATTAAACTTATATACCAGTGATTACAAATGTCTCTAAAAATAATAAACTGTACATCCCCAAGACCTGATGAAAGATTCTGAATACTTTTTATACAGTAGCTCTGTCACAAGGCAGCACCAGTAATCAGTTGGAACAAAATGGGTGGGTAAGGTTTAGTCAAACGATTTTTATTGTGAACATGTTAGATACTGCCATGCTGGTTTGATGCTTCTCCTTCCAGTACTATCCCGAGTAGTGTAGCACTAAATGTTACTTTTAATTGTAGTTCTTTTGTCCATTAAGCTAGTACACATTGCCGTATTGCAGTTCCCCTTCTCGCTTGTTCTGATTTAGACACTAATTCTTATTTAGCTTCACACAAATATATATTTAGCAAACCCCTTACCAGTGAAACAACCGTCTACATACCATTTTCTGTAGTTTAGCACGGTTTCCCTAATTCTGCCAAACAGTGGGGGTAATGTTTCCTCTGTGCCAGCAGGCTGGAGCTACTAGAGCAGTTAATCTTGCTCCAGGATTTGGCAGTGCTGAACTGTCATGCTGAGAGTGCAGGATTCGGCAAGTGATGTAATTGAAGATGGGGAGCTGCAGTTAAAGGGACCGTACTCCCCTAAATAGTGTGTGCAAGCCTGTGAATAACATTGTTACATTGATTTGGGAGAATTAAACGCAAATGTATAGATTAACAAAAACATATATTGCATATGGTTCAACATGTAAAATAAAATCACTCTAAATATATCTGCTACATGTTTGTTTTTTGTATTCAGTTTCTAAATGCTTGTTTATGATTAAAACATAGTCATTAGTCAGGGTCCAGTGAGAGACTGGCCTGTCTGACTGGAGACAAGTGGACTTGTGTGTTTGAGTTGCAGCTTTGCTTCAGAATAGAAAGGATGTAAGTAACTGGTCACATGAACATGCAGTTGAATCAATGGCTTATTGTTTCTGCTCTCAGATGGGTAGTTGTGAGCCGCACACTACAGTTCTTTTCAGTGTTACAGAAAATAATCTTTGGCTGGTGTAAGGGCTCATAAAGGTACCCACAGCTACAGCATGGCTCCATCTTGAAAGCTGGGTCATGGGGCAGACATATTTTGTCTTCTATAGTGTACTTCTTGCATACTTTTCTATCCTTTCAAGGATGACGTGTAAGTCTAAGCTGTGTAGTTTATTAAACTGATTGGAGAATGCGTGGTTAAAAATGTAACGTGTCTGACTTAAAAGGATGCCACAATTGTAATTCTGTCACAAGAACACACAAGATTTCCTAACTACATATCATGGAGCTAAGAAATCTTTAATCTTCTATTAAAAATATTGGGCAGATTTATTACCTAGTGTATACATAATGTCTTTGCGTTGAACGGAGTGTGGCCATTCTAATGAAATATTTATGGAATATTAACTGTTCTAATACTTCTAATCAAATATTCAACTATCGATTAATCATTGCAGCCACTTCATGTTCTGAAATGTTAGTGTTCTAAAAAGTTACTTTCTTTCTTTTTTTTCTTTTTTTTAATTCTTTGCTCTGTATAGTACAGCCACATAAACTATACACTGTTATTTTAATTTAAAAATAAATTGATATTTTCGTGCAGGGTACTGATATGAGGTGCTTTCTCAAGCTTATCTAATTAGTTGTTTACATAGTCCATCCTTCTTTACATTTCCAACAACCTAACTCTTTTCTCTAAAATTCTTATCAACTTCCTGGGATCTTAATTACCAGCCACTCACCATTCCCTTAGACACTTTCACTGAATTCTTGTATGCCTGTTCAGATAACATCACAAAGGGACAGTTTATCATCTCAGAATTGAATATACATGAGAATGAAAGGAATAAGCAGGGTTAACATTAACTATCTATGTGCCAGTTAGCCAGGTCTATATGCAGGGTCATATATTTTAATTGCTATACCTATCTTTGTGTTTTTGATCACTGTCCTGTCAAGTGATAAAAAAAAAACTAAACAGGATTACGTTTTAAAGAGAGATTTGTTTTTATAAACAGCACTTATGACAAGATGTAGCCTCCACAACCATTGTTTGCATGTGTGTTAACCCGTCAGTTGTCAGATGTTTAATGTGAAGCTAATGTGAAGCAACAATTCATCCACTTAATGTTCAAAGAGTTAATTAGCCACCTCGGAAAAGTATCAGAAGGCTCTGAGGTTGGGAGTAGAGACATGGGTGTCTGGAGGGGGCAGTTCAATAGGGGGCACTTGCCACCCACCTGATCCCTTAGAAATTCAAAACAAACACCTGACAGGCAGAGAATGGAGCAAAAATGTTTGTTTAATTCTATGCACCCCCATGTTGTCAGAGGTTTGGTCTACTCTCTTCCTCTTGGTGGTCTCCTCTCCATTCTATCTAGCTGCTGCTGTTTTCCATGCATAGAGTCCAATATCCTGTGGATGCCCATGGGCATGTACCCTGAGAATGTTATATTGGCCATTGTTTTAGTAAGTTACTGGTCCTTGGTTTAATAGTTATGGAAATGGATTGTTTTTTGCACTAAGATATCAAGATGCATTTAAATGAATAAAGTTAATCAGTCTGCTGAGAAAGCTGAACATGGTTTGAATTATAGTTTATTTTGCTTTGGGGAAATTTGATAACAAAATAAACCCAAATTCTTGTTTTTTGAAAGATTGGTATAGCCATGCTTATTTTCAGTTGGGACCCATTTACCAGTCTCTAGCCTACATAATTGCTATAGTAACCTAAAAATGAAAAGGAATCTCTATTGCTTATTGTTCTTTTACATTTTCTTGTGTGTATTTTTTTCTCTCTCTGCTTTTCTTTGTGTTTAAATTTATGGCTTGTCAGGACGGAATGAAATACCTGAAGGTAGAAATAAATAAATAAATGAAAGCCACCACACAAGTATACTGATTAAATGGGATCATGTCAGATAAGGTGATGGGCAATGTAAAAAGATAACGCAGAGCGGTTTCCCTAGTGTATCTTTAACATTATGACCCACCAATTTGTCAAGCGGAAAAGCAAAGTAATCTTTGCATATCATTTGAACCGGAGTCTGTACTTGGAAGGAGATAAGCAAGCTATGTTGCTCCAGAGAAATAATGATGCTAATTTATCTTTGCCTGTCCACCTAGCAAACAAAAAGCAAGGCAATCGCAAAGGAAATTGAGAAATAACCAAGCGGTGCAGTTTCTCTCCGTTTATGTATCGCCGATGCTTTTAGAACCTATAAGCTGGAACTTTTAGTGCTGTTTATAGGGTCTCTAATGTGTTAATTTAAATGACTTTTATATCCAATCGCTCATGGACGTAAGTTCAAATGCATACATTAGAACCTGTCTGCTACTTCTTTTATTACCAGCTTTCTAAAAATTAAACAGCATTCCAAAGAGATGTCTGACACGATTGAAATAAACACTGCATTATGATTGGTTCTAAGTGCCTTAAGCCAGTAAGGATACAGCTAGGGCTCAAATAATGACCCCAATGCATGCAGATAATCTGGCTATTTTATAGTGTCATGGAAGTAAAAAAAAAAATGTTTCAAACGGCACTTAATTTGACATTATGTAAACCTGTCTCTTTAAATATTCAATATTGAACTGGTTGGACCTTTTTGTGAAGTATCCTTGATTTGAAAATTGTAGTTGGTTAATGACATGTCATTTGGTGAGCATTTACTATGTGCAACAAGCCACGGTGTAACAAAACACAAATGTCCATCCTATTATATACCTATTTATAGCTGAAGGAGAAATGTACTTTAGGCCTTTTTGACTTTTGACCCTGTGCAATCATATTTATCAACAGGCTCTCAAATTGTCTACATTCATTGCTTTTTCAGAGACTTTGAAGATGAGCACTTTTTAAAGCATGTTGCTTCCTGTCCTCCCTATTTACAGTCTAATGTTGATGCCCTTTGTAGGGAATTACAATTAAAATGTTTTAGGAAAGCTGGTGTCTGAGTTAACAGGCTGTGCCATTCTTTCTCTCTAATCATTCTTGCATTAACATGTGAGTGTTTGTAAAATGATCTGCTTTCTGCAATGTAAAATTCCTCGAAAAACGAAAAGGTGTTAACTTACAAACCTGGGACCTGGATTTCTTATCCTCTAGGCAGTAACTAACCGAGTAATGGCGTGCTTTCACCTCTGCTATATCTTTAACACATTTCAAAGTTCAAATTCCTGATGGGTTTTGTGGTGTGACTGTTGGAAACAAGTTTTGTCTAGCATTGTGCCTTTAGTAATTTGCTGAAAGTCTGTTGTAGATCATTCTATAGATGTTTGGTAAGCTTGTGAATCCTTTTCTATAGAACGCCTCAGGAAGAGTGGTCTTTTGCAGGCCACATCCTGTTTTCCTATTCAGTATGCCTTCTGGAGTTGAACACAGCATGAAATGTTTAGTGCATCAAATCAAAGGATCTTCTTATCTTCGAGCAGTAGCAATTGTTAGATTTTATTTAGCTGTTTAGTTTTAAATCACAATTGGCTAAGACTGCTATGTTTATTAACAAACTGTTGGTGCAGTGGAGCCAATTTAGGAAATGGTACAATAACTTTTGATCCAGTGAACTAAACCTTTCAGTTTTAAACTTGATTTCGTATGTAGATTCTATATAAACAAAGAGAATATTGTGCAAATGCTAGAAAGGGAGGCTTTACTATATTTGAAATCTCTCCAGTTCTTACCATAACAGTAGAAAACCTCAGGATCTTCCCTTTTCTCCTGTTTTGAGACAGACCTTTTCTGCCACAGAGATTTGACTGTATGAAAAACAAGTCACCATTTTTTTTCTTCAGTTGCATAAATATATCTCAATCAGTACTCAGATGTGTTTGTCTAGGGATAGTTTCTATACTGTGCACAAGGTCTTAATTTTTTTAATACATTTTGAATGGAAGGTTTTTTTCCCATATGAATGGGGACATTCATAGTGTAAAGGATATTTGACTGGCGCATGGTATATTTGGAATAAGTACTGAATTGCAGTGGAAGACTTCTTTGTCAGCTAGATAAAAGCATTCCACAGCATGTGCTGTCAGAAAGGAGCTTCACAGGGTTGGCCTAGGAGGTTGCAGCTGTTACCATGCATTCTTTAGGGGCCTTTCAGGGGCAAAAGGAAGGGGAGTATACATATGCAAAATGATGTGGGCCTCCAGAGCCTTCAGGGCCATTGGGCCTGACTGGAGATTGATATGAACAGTGTCAGCTAAATATTTCCCTCACTGGTTTTGTGAAAAATCATTTTCTTCTTGCACAAACCACATAAAGATTACTGTAAAAACGAAACTGGTTTTATTAAAAACAATTCTAGAGGTAGGAGGAAAAGATACTGGGAATTCAAATTTGTTTAATGAGGGAAGATGAGCTGTAAAGGAATTCTTCATGCTTTCACAGTCATCCTGTGTTAATTTGTCAAGTAACTATTGTTTACTGAACAGTTTCTAGTCTTACACCTGCCTCTTAGACACTGTTTTTATTAATTTGTGTTTTATATTGTATGTACAGAATACAAGGGGAATGTTGAAGAATTAAGAGGATAAAAGGCTTGAGTCAATCACTTGGGCTTAAACTAAGCCATGCAAATCCAGCTTTAAGTGACCTTATTGATGTTTGCTCAAAGCAGCTTCCTACTAGTACAAATGACTGAGCTTTGTTGTAGATACTATACGTGAAGCATGTTGTCCCACTGGACATCAACTTTGCATCCCAACAGCAAGTGCCCACAGGAATGCCTGGAGTGAAGATTGCCGCAGGTGCCTTGTTTTGATCGGTTGTAGAGAGTACAGGCCAAGAAAAAGCAGAGCCTCACTGTGCAGCTGACTATATTGCTCACTGTGGCATTGGGAGGAGTAATAGACGGTCACCTGATACAGCGGCATCTCATGTGTTGCTAAATATTTGTCCTTCGGTACTTCCCAAGTGAAACGACTGATACCAGTAAGAACTGTATCTCGTAAACATATCAGGCACAAAATCTGTTTTGAAAATGTTGGTGTTATGTAATAGTGCCATCTTCTGGTTAGATGTAAAATAAAACATGCATAGAACGCATTTAGACTACATTTGTTTCTTTGATCTTTGTAAATAGAAAGGTTGACTGTATAAAGAGAACACTAGCAGTGCTCTTAACATGCTCCTAAATAATGTATTTCACATGCTCATTGCAATGTGGTCTTAAAGACTTATGTGAATATGGAATGTAATGCTTTATTTAGAATCAAGTCATATGTTGTCACGAAAGGAGCAAGCTGTTACAGTTCTCTGAGTAGGATCTTTCAGCAACAGATTGAGGGCATACATTGGCTTTGCCTTGAATGGGTTAATTGTGGACCTCTCCAAGGAACCTGGTTTTAAAGATAATGTTTCGAGCGGTGCTAACCAATTTCACACATCAAATAAAAACATTGTGGAGGTCAATTTCCATAGGACGGCATAGTACAATATTATAATATTTCAATTGCATTATTTTTGTTGCTAGGCTACTTTTCAAATCTGCTATGCCATCCTTTAAACAACCAAGCAAAATCAGTGATAATTGCACATTTATTATGTGAAACTAAAACCTCAGTGACCCAAGTACTGACCTCTTCACCTATTGCAGGGGTGTCCAAACTTTTTTTTTCAAAGAGAGCCAGATTTGATGAAGTGAACATGTGTGAGGGCCGACCATTTTGCCTGACATTCTTTGAACCATTAAAATTAAATGCAAATTAACTATTTTATGCAAAGTTTATTGCAAACAGCATACTTTTTATTTTGTCACATGGATGACCAATCTAAACAGATATTAAATCACTCTGCCTTTCATATCTGAAGGCCAGATGAAAATAAAATACAGGAAGCTGAAATATATGCCAGTATTTTGCCATTTAATATATGCCAGTATTTTGCCATTTAATATATGCCAGTATTTTGCCATTTAATATATGCCAGTATTATTTTGCCATTCCATATGCCAGTATTATTTTGCCATTCCATATGCCAGTATTATTTTGCCATTCCATATGCCAGTATTATTTTGCCATTTAATATATGCCAGTATTATTTTGCCATTTAATATATGCCAGTATTATTTTGCCACTCCATATGCCAGTATTTTTTCATTAATAAGCCAATTTGCCCAATAATATGCCAGTATTTTGCCACTCAATAGGACAGTTTTTGCCATTCAGTATGCCAGTATTTTGCCATTCACTTGCCAGTATTTTGTCACTTAATATGCCAGTATTTTGCTCGTTACATAAACCCCCCAAACTAGGGGGGGTTTCTAGCTTATAGAAAAACTAAATCTATCAAGTTTAAAACTTGTCTCTCCGCCATCTTGTTGTGCTCCATTAAAGAGATATTTACCCATATATTTTGCCAGAGCGTATCAGTTTTGAGGCGCACACACTGCACCCCAATCAGTCCTGTCACATTAGGGAGAATCATGACTATGACATGGCAGCCTAGAAGTCAGTATCTGAATCCCAAAAGAAGCCTAAATAGCCATTTAAAAGATTGAAGGTTTAGTTCTCCTTTAATTGGACATCCTTCTTATCGTTTTGTGTCATTGTAAGGTACATGCACACTTGTGCTATTTCCTCTGTATTAACTATTTCACATAAGATTTCCATTCAGAATATTCCATTAAATAATCAAAAAAATGTATTCATATGTGATCAAAAGGTTAGCATTAACTGAACATTGTGTGCCCTATATGAGTTATTCTGGTGCAGAGTGCTTAATGAATAGAAATAAACAGAAGCTTTCTTCCTTATACAGCCTTCTGTGTCCTACTTTACCATGTTACAGGTTAAATATGAATACACAAGCCATGTTTGGATGTCTATAGTTTAGTTCTTGATCCCATTCTCATTGCAAAAAAAAAAATGTCATTTGGCCACAAAGCTTAAAAAGTAATAGCATTAAGGCTACCGCAGAGAAAAAAAAACTAAATGACTTTGTTTAGGCCATGTATTAACGTAAATTATGATTTATTGCTTTAAAAGAGTTCCAGGCATTTAGTAGAATAATAGTGTACTCCAAGTAAGCCATCTGCTTACCATTTCAGATTCCCTGAAGGGAAATCACAACACTTTCTAGAAATGAATCCTGTTTCCTATTATTGTAGCTTCTATGCAGACAAATTACTTTATTTGCAGTATCATTTAAAGTTTATACATTTTACACATTTGCTAAGAATGCATTTACGCAGCCACTGTATCTTAAGTAAAAATTCATATATAATGGTTATATTGGTTAGCTTCGTTATATTCTTATCAGCCAGTTTGCTAATGGAATTTTCTTCAAGTATACCTTTTTTTGTGTGTGTTAATGTCATGTTGATATCTAATATACATCTGCTTGCTTAAATGTATATATACAACTGTTTGGACAGTTTGGCAGCAATCTTTAGACAGATCTGTGCACCATATAAACACATTTTTTCTTAACTGTTGCATTAAAATTATAAAATTGTGAATCATGGCACTCTTATTTGCTTCGAAAATTGGGATTTATGAACTAAAAACCTTTTACAAATTGGCTAATCTTTTTTTCCTATGTTTATTTGCAGGCAGAAGGAGAAGACAGCTTAAAAAAAATGCAGCTGATGGAACTGGCCATCCTTAACGGCACCTACAGGGATGCCAATTTAAAATCACGTAAGGCAAATGTGTCATTGTTTTTCAAATATTAATGTCAACATTTTTTTGTCTTTCCTTCTGGCAAATGTGCCTAAGACTAGTGGCACATCTGTTGCTTAGATTTATCATGCAAATAAAAATCAGACGTTTCATTTATTTTTTTCCCCCTTGTGTTAAAGCAATATGAGCCCTTAAATATCGGATGCTCACAAGTTACACAATGATCTGCCCACTTGGGTCATTGATGATACAAATATATTGACCTGTATACTTGTCCAGTGAAATTTAAAAGCATTTCACTTTACGCTATTTTTAATACTAAGTACATTTATTGACCTTTTATCTTAAAATAATTAAATATGGGAAAAAAGTGATGAGCTATATAAAGATTAGGATGGCTTCTTCTTTCAGCTCCTGTCTATTAACAGTGGTTCATGTTCAAAATTGAGTTCTCCTTTGTGCTCTTTTTGTTTTACATGGAAGCATGCTTTAGTGTTTGCTACTTATATTTAACAGCCGTTCGGTTCTGTACCCCCATTTCACTCTCCTTGTGAATGCACATTTATTCACCCAGTGCAATGCAAAATAATTGGTTACGTTTGTGTCAATGCATTCAGTTAGAATCTGCAGATTATGCAGCAAAGACAAAACCTAGACTAGGTGAAATCACCCATTGCTAGACCAACATAGCGGCAGTCTGCAGCCTTGTATGATTTACACAGTAATGACTTGTGGTTCACTGTTGCCACAAGTGGAATCTCAAGGTTAGTTGGTTTAGGTTATTATTCAGTGGTACAACATTTTTTTTTCTGTCCATAAACAGTCATGTTTACTTGAAAGATTGCATCAAGTGTAGTCAATATAAATAGATGTGCTTTACTCAGAGTACAAATAAAGCACCTTGAATATTGGTTTATATCATCTTACACTAAAGCGGACAATAAAACCAATTCTGCTTTATTTGGGATACTCTTTTACCCCTTATCATGGGCATCCTTAATCTTTTACAACAAACAGAAGACTCCCATAGAAATGCATGAGGATGCGAATACGCATTAGATTCCCCCATGTACCGCTATACAGTGGCACACTGCATGCATAGAACAGTGTATTTCATCATCCATTTTTGTTAGATGGCGCTTGCACATGACATAGGGATGCATCCTGTCTCCATCTTTGGTTGACTCAAGAAGGAATGAGACCATTAGAGAAAATGTAGAATATTTTTTTTTGTGGCATTTTAAAGTACAACATAAAACAGTATTGTTATGTGACAATAGATTGATATCCTTTAGAAATTCATTGCCAACACTGTATAGTTAAGTAGGTCATGTCATATTTCCCTGCAAATGGGTAGATTTTTTTCTTATTATTTTTAGATGTGTAATAGTTATCCACGAGACACATATTGTATGGGTAGATTCTCTTGAATGTACAGACACAGAAAACTTTCTTGCCACAGCTCGCATTGATGTGCCATCCTAGATGAGCTGCACTACCTGAGCCACTTGTGTGGGTTGTAGACTCTGTCTCATGCTACCACTAGAATGAAAGCACTGCCAGCATTCAAAAGTGACCAAAACATCAGCCAGAAAGCATAGGAACTGAGAAGTGGTCTGTGGTCACCACCTGCAGAACCACTCATTTATTGGGGGTGTCTTGCTAATTGCCTATAATTTCCACCTGTTGTCTATCCCATTTGCACAACAGCATGTGACATTGATTGTCAATCAGTGTTGCTTCCTAAGTGGACAGTTTGATTTCACAGACGTGTGATTGATTTGGAGTTACATTGTGTTGTTTAAGTGTTCCCTTTATTTTTTTGAGCAGTGTACTTATAGATATTGTAAACCTATTCTTCAGTGTTTTGCCCTATGCAACGTATAGTAATCGGTATGCTCCAGCCTATTACATGCTTATGGACATCCCATTTAACTTTATTGCACAATTGTTTTTTCAGAGCTTCCTATGTCTTCCCTCTCTGAATTTTACATATGTATCTTGGTTATCTTGATTGCTTAATCACAGGCTACCCTTACATTTCTTTGTGGCACAATGTTTCCTATTGCTTACTGTTTTTATTTATTTTTCTCACATTTTTTCTTTTAATCCAATGCTGTTTTTTAAAGGTGTTATCCTCTACATTGTATCCTTATAGGTAGTGTAGAGCAAAAAAATATTTGTACATTTAGAGAAAAATGATTGTAAATTCATCTGTGCTTTTTGCAATTTTGCATCAAATTGAGGCACAATGTGTAAAACATTCTAGTTGATTTGCATATGGTGTCATAAGGTGGTGTGTGTGTGTATATATAAATATATATATATTTACCTGTAAGTTGGCTTGCAGTCTGCAGTAACAATGTACTAATTATTTTTATGCTCTTCATTCACACGGTTTATAATGATGGATACCCTTTAAATGTGGCTTTTGATTTGATTTTAAGCATGTTTGCGCATAATCTCACTATAAATGGGAAACGCTTATCTGCATTTTTCGGTGGTGTGCTTTGGCACTTTGTGTGATCAGTGCATGAACTAATGATTTTCCTTTTTTTTTTTTTTTCTTCCTTCTTGCTTATTTCTATTCCTCCTTTACCTCTTACCCGTTTTCTCCATTCCTGACCTTTTCGCACTTCTACCTTCTTTCCTTCTAATTTTTCTCTGCTTACTGTAGCAGCCCTTGCCTTTTCTCTTGCAGCATCAGCTCAGGCCCCTCGGATTTTAACTGGGCCTTCACCTGTTTTGCCCCCATCTGCTCTGCGTGCACCTACGCCAGCCGGACCTACCTTAATGCCTTTGATCAGACAAATACAGACAGCTGCTGTCATGCCAAACGGATCCCCACATCCAACTACATTAGTTCCTCAAGCACCGGAAGCTGGCTTGATCTACACACCCTATGACTACCCTTACACACTGGGCCCAGCTACATCAATTCTTGAGTATCCCATTGACACAAGTGGGGTATTAGGTAAGACTAGTAACTTTTAAAGTTTGCAGTTTGTTAATGTATGTTACTTTGATATGGTTATAAAGTGGACCTGTTATCCCCAAAAGTGCAGGGAGGTGATACAATTTCATCTACACATTGTGATTTCAAAATCCACTGTAAATATATTGGTCAATATACTTTTGCTTCCTGGCCTGTGCATAGTGATGATTGTGCATGGGAGAACTCTCACATCATTCATTCAGCATGTATTACCAGCATTCCTTATTACACCCTGTGCATTGTGGGAGAGTTTGCATGCATCACTATACACAGCCATATTTATAGATTTGTATGCAGACAACAAACAGAGATAATTTGCAGTCTTTTTGCTTAGAGTAATTTTACATATATACTTTTTTAAAGCAATTTAATTCACACACTGTGTAGATTATAATTTTAAAGTGAATATGGAGCACCTTTGCTGAGTACTATAGCCCACATTGACTAAAAACGTCATCATGAGGCACTTTCAGCTTTGGGGTGTTTATCAGACAAATGCGTGTGCAGTCAAAATATCCATGTTCTGGATTTATTTATTGAACAATAGACGTTTGATTAGATATATTTTTAGTGAGTGCTGAATTTCCATAAGGAAATTACATATCTGCTCTATAGAAAAATGGATATACTTTATAGCCTTCTGATCCCACTTCATTTCCGATTTGAGCAGCTATTCTATTTTTCTCCCTTTTTTTTTTTTTTAAACAAATATTTTTAAGAAACCATTTTCTACCATTGTCTAACTTGCAATTGATTTTCCTCCTTATAGAGAAACTGCAAATATGTTAAAGAAACTTTTTTCGTTTTTTTTACACCAGTGTCACCCAAAATTGTCCTCTGTGTAACTGTAGCAGAGTGATCCCGTTCTCCTATGAGACCCCGTTTCTCTTTTGAATGAATTTACCCTTTATTATTATTTGTTTTAAGATGTGTTGTAAAGGATATCCTCAAAAACCAAAAATGTTTGATTCCTAAGCACTAAAATTTGTTCTTAAAGTTGTAAATGCATATATAGATGTATATATTTATATGAACAGTTATGAATGATGTTTATCCCTAAGTTGATTAATGTGAATGTCATTGAAATACTCATTTGGTAGCTAATATATAGGTATTGATATATAAACAAAATGGCACCTTCCCTTGTCCTGTCAATCATTCCTCTGCGTACACTTCTTGCTCAGCATGCCCACCAGCAGGGAAACCCTGCTTGCATTCTATTTGGGAACTGAGCATGCATGAATCCCCTTTCTAATGCAGACTGGAACAAAACCTAATTTATATATACAAAACATAGACATTTATTCAACTGGCTTGATTTCTCCAGTATATAGCAAAATTAAAAATGGGGGAAAAATGACTAGTTCACTTTAACTAAGTTTGGGATATTCACAAGTCTTCATATGCGGTCAATCATTACATATTGAACATTGGCTATGTTCCTGCTCAACTTAGCACTTTTTGATGCCCTTCTTCAAACAGAAGTTTGTTGCAGACAATTTGACCTCTCAGACAATATTGTCAATTTAATCTGCCACTCATTTGGGATTTCATTCCATGTATACAAATGAAAATGCTCATCAGTAGGATAGTTATTTGCAGTTACAAATCTGAATTACAACCATTCAACCTGCTTTTGGCACGTCGGTATGATCCTTTTTTTTTTGCATTGTTTGTTTTGTTTTTTTATCTCAATGTAACGGGATCAGCATTTCTGCAAGTGTGACAGGGGCAAAGGCGGCCACAAAAATGGAGCTGCATTTGAGAGCCATGAATTCTGGTACATTTTACTCTTGTGACAGGATATTTCCTTGTTCCATTAACAACATGTATACATTTCACCTAAAATTACATATATATATATATATATATTAAAAACTTACCAAGTACTCATTTAATATCAGGTAATTTTAAAGTGGGCATGTACAACCTCACAATTACAACAGGATACAGAGGAAAACTTCTAAAGAGAAGGCTTAGTCTTTATATTATAGACTTTTTATACTATGATGCGTGTAAATTTCTTATTTCACACCCATCCCATAATACATAATGTTTTAGTTTCACACCTGTGCTCAAATTGAACTTATAAGACCACACGCTATTTTTTAAACTATAAATTCCCATATCAATTGACATATAAGATCTAGCTCAATATAAGCTTTTATCAAAATATTTATAGACTTTACGAGCCTAACAGACCATTTCAGAACCCAGTCTAGTTATTTTTAGGAGCCAGATAAATAGTATTCTAGATCTTAAAAAAACATAATCAAAAAGTTAGGTTCCATGGCTATTTGGGTTTGTCATGCCCTGCTTGTATCAAAACAATCTGTTTTGTTAATTTGCCATGTCTGCTACGTTCCAAGATATATAGTATGTGTTACCAATTGCAGAGAATCCCCTACAGACAACATTTTACACAATAATTTATTTTAAAGTTCTCCTAATACCATTCTTTGTCTATTTTGAGAGACTGAAATCAATGTATAGTCTTTGCAATACATTATTACTAAATCAGAGTAATGTGCAGCATAATACAATATTGCCACAATCCCACTTTTTCAATTCCTCTTAAACTCTAGTTTAGTACTGAAGGGTGGCATTAACATATGGGATGATGCCTCCTTACTGTCTTAACCTCTCTGCATCATACACAAACTTAAAACTTGTCAAAACACCCACCATCGCACCCCTCCTAGCCATAGCATAGTTATAAAAACTGATCTGCTCTCCCTTTCAGACAATTAAAATACAGTGAAATATAATACTAACTACTTAATACTTGGTTAAGTGTGATACTTGTGATTTTTGCGTGAATCCCATGCATATACCTATATTGTAAATATGGATGCAGCACTCTTTAAATGCCTACTTTTTGCCATCTTTGTCTGATAAGCGGTCTCCATTGACTTGGCACAGAAAGTTAGCGTTGAGAGAAATCTGTATGTATTAAAGATATCTGTCATAGATTAGATTTACATAGGCAAAAGGTGCTTAGAATCCAATTTGTATCATCCCAAGCTATTGGTCTTGGCTTCCAGAATATCTCCTTGAAGAATCTTATTTAATGTGCTATACTCCATCCAAATATGGAGTAAAAGCAGTAGACAGACTTTTGAGTCATGGAGCAGGTTTACCATTCCCTCATTTGGGAGCCAGTTATTTTGGTGGGAGACTTACTAAGTGGCTAAGATAGAGTATTAATGGATTGATCTATTAATGGATTGATCCAATGGTTTCAGTTGCTAGATAACATGCAGAGTTAGTGGGCCGATATGTCTGTTTTTTTTTTTTTGTTTGTTTATGAATATCTGATGTGATTGTTTCCATAAGAGACATACTACATCCCTTTTTTTCTGTTCTTGATTTGGGTATTAATGAATAAACATTATTATTGTATTTGAATTTTCAGTCAATATTTCTCTTTAAGTTTTAGAAAAGAGGTTTGCTGCATCCAACTAGGCCTACAGCTATGCACTGAACACATTAGGCACCAGCACTGCTTTTTGCGTTCTGCCACCTTAAAACAATGGGTTCCGTTTGCTAAAAAAAAATGAACTGCGAAAATCAGACCTGAACAACAGAGATAAAAAATGTATTTTAAACCCGTTGTTCATGCTTGATTACAGTTGGCATGTCCGTTCGCCAAAGTTCACCTTTTAGCAAATGCATTTCATTGTTGTGACAATACGAACGATGGCCTTATCTTAAGTTCTTGTTGTGTAATTTTTAAAAATCTATTTTAAACAAAGGTTTGCTAGATCCAAAATGATGCATCAGTTGTTTTTAAATTGTTTTATTGACTGCTAACCAACATTTAATTCCCTCCCTTCTGTCTTCAGGTATGGCTTTCCCTACGAAAGGCTAAGAATTCAAGAAAGTCTTAATTGAACAGTCACCAGAACCGAAATTTAACAAAAACCTTAGTTTGAGCAGCCTTGAAAGACAAATTCTTTAAAAGATATTTGCCTAGCAGTCAGTGACTTACTTGCACTTCTATATTTTTTTTTTATTTGCACATAGTTAAAATAAACATTTGTTCTGTTGATCAATATTTGATATAATCGATACATTGAAAAAATAGCAGTTCTGAGAAAGTGTCTAGTATAATACTGACTGCTAAGTTTTCTGTATGCTTTACTAATCACTTAATTCATGTGGTTCCTTAATAATTTAAGGTTTTAAAACGTGGTTTTTTAAAATGCAAATAATTTAAACTTGTAAGGTAAATAAACTGGAAGCTTTTTTTTTTTTTTTTCTCTCATAAAGATAACAAATGTCAGTATTAAACAAAAACAATGGAATTTTTATGGAATCCTCTGCAAGTAAAGCACTGCAAACTATGTGTGACTAGTGTAATTGTGCTTGGGCTAACAGATTTCAAGAAACTGTTCTTTAGTGGCAGATGAATGAGTCTGAACCCTTTTCAGTGTTGGGTACTTGCAAGTGTATCTTGTGGATCTAACCTGAAAGGGTGGAACAGGTTAAGGCCAGAAGTGCGATATTAAATGCAATATTAATCTGCACACATTTATATTTCATATATCAAGGATTCAAACTACTGTGCCTTAACATGTCGCTTTCTTAAAACAACGAATTGTTTTGTAGCAACTCATTATGTAAAATCCAATGTTTAATGAAACCTGCTGTTAATGATGTCAGATATTTTGTGGATGTTATGTTTTTTCTTGTTCTAAATGTTTTGTTTTCTAACCTATGTCTTGGTAATTGCAATTTAACTAGGTGCGGTGGCTACTAAAGTTCGAAGGCATGATATGCGGGTCCATCCTTACCAAAGGATTGTGACCGCAGACAGAGGTTAGTTTAGCTATATAGCTCTTGTTTTAGAAATGGTTTATCTGTACATGAACTTTACAACACCTTACATGATGTGTACCAAATTCATGGGACGCATGACGTGGTATTGATGATTGTCAAGGCATTGAAATGTTTTATCAACTTCTTGAAGATCACTGTAGAATACTGCCACATGGGGCCCAGGTGGACATAGCTTATATTCTCTAGAGACACTGCATGACTGGTTGTTTGGGGGCATTAGACACTAAATATACAGCCCAGTCCTTTAATTACATGTTCAAGAAATTCCCTTACTGTAGTCTGACAGAAGTCCTTGAGAAATAAGCTATGGACTCCGGTCATAGAGTGTCTGTCTTTTTTAAGATGTATCCACAGTTTGGGGGTATTAGATGCTGCAGGTTGTAGTTTGGTGTTGCAAAGTGAGACAGATGAATGCTTAAATATGAAAGAAATAAGTGAATTCCTCTGTTGCTCTAAAGTAAATGTAAACATTTAATAAACAAAATCTCTCCAAAGCCACTAAATCCATAATGTTAAATAATGTTGAATTAACCAAGTGGGCATTATAAAAAAAATAAGAAAAAACCTAAGGGTCTACTCAATGAAGAGAGAATTCAAATTTCAAAGTTTGGGCCAATGTAGCAGAGTTGGACATTTTTTCCAATGCAGCTGAATGGGAGATTTTATTTAAACCTGGCATTGTTTGACATTCCCATCTCCATTCCCTGCAATTCTCTTTTTAATGAGTAGACTCTAGTCTTAGAATATTCTGTGCGCTTTCTGAAGCAATGGTTGTAAAACAGGAGAGATTGAACTCCAGTCCAAAAGGGCCACAGATCAAGCAGGTTTTTCACATAATAGCACATTGCTCAGTGATACCCAGTGATAATGGGTTCTTTAAATGCTAATTAGAACAAAATGAGGCAGTATTGCAACCGTGTGGGTTTTCTTTGGCTTCAAAACACAACCTGCAATTTTACTTCTGTAGCTACCCTCATTTTGTTGTAGATTGTAGTTGCTTTAAATTTTTTTTGGGCTTAATCAAACTTTTCTATATTTTACTTGTTCAAATATATGTTAAAAAAAAAAAATCAATGCATCTGAGGCCTAAACATGACTAAACAGACTGCCTTAAGCTATATGACAGTGATACGTATATATATAATATAAAATGAGAATAAATCCAAGTTTTCCTTTTATAATTAAGCATTCATACCTTTTAAAAGGATGGTCATTTAGTCCCACATAACGATACCTTATCTGTAGTCTTCAATATTCAGGTTTGTTCAAATAATAGACAGACTGAATTTGTTTTTATGAACTGTATATGGTGTTGCACAGTTGTTATACCTGTGTGTACTGTTAAAGGCCACAGACTTTGCAGAGGTTATATTACACATATATCAGTACAGTAGCCTTTTTACCATTCACAGTGCCTGCAGATAGACTGCATGCTGCTCATAACCGAAGAGGTAAACTTATAACCAATTCACTCTGATATTTGTTTAATACAATTACAAATACTACTTGGTTATGTACAAAATTAAAATATCTTACATGTCTTCTGACTGTATACTTTAATTGTGGGAACTGTGAACCACACTGACTATTTATTTAGTTTTATTTTATTATAGTTTTTTCTGCTTGATCACAAGCACTGCTTTCAGCAACCTTCCCGGTTCTTAATAAGAACTTAAGGGGAACATACTTGCATTTCAAGTTTCCAGAGTCATTTTGAATACCTTGGAAGGGAAATGTGGTAGTATGCTTAAATTCCCAATATAAGACTCCCTTTGTTTTTCCCTATGTGAAGTTGACCAAGGCTTTTTGATACATTGGTCTTTAAGACTAAGCTATCTGTGAACCTCCTGGATTTCATTTTACGAAATGCCACAAATCTGACTTTGCACTGAATACTTCTCACCGTCATCTCCTCTGCTTTAGTCACAATGGCAACAGTACAAAAATAAAGCAAATCAAACCTCAGAATATATATATATATATATATATATATATATATATATATATATATATATAAAATTAAGCTGTTGAAAAGAGTCTTAAAAATACATTATACTACTGTTAAGTGGACCAAGTTTAGTGAAGGAGAGTGACTGAGGAAGGAAGGGCTCAAGAACACTGGGAATGATAACGTTCCACTTGAGAACTTTGTTTTATTTTAAATTTTTTAAAGAAAATAGTATTTACAGATGGCGTAAGAAATATAAAAAAAAATATAAAGCAGGAATGTATATGAAATGTCAGATTTTATTGTATTTGCAGAGTACTAGCTATGAAATTAAAGAGGGCTGTGTGTAGTTATAAAATGCTTTATTAGCATATATTAGTATTTTTCCTTTTTTTTTTGGATGTACTTTAAACTTTGATTCTAGAGTTTTAAGAAGAAAGGCAGGACTTTTACAGTGTTTACATACAACTGCATTTTATAAGTGTCCTATATGTGTAAATTAGTATTTTCAATTGGAAATGCTGTCGGTAGCAATAGTGTTTAGCCATTCCTGGTTCACATGACAATGCTTATACTGTGCTAGACCAGAGTTTAGTATTGCTTTGTATCATGTGGGCAAGGTATTTTGTGTTTGTAAATAGAATATGAGCAATAAAAATTTATTGAACAAAAACAAACTTGTTTGGGCCATAGTTTATGCTAGTTTTTTTCAAGTTTTTTTTACTTTTTTCATTTTATTTTTTTGAAATGTTTTAAAACCTCTAGATCCATTACTTTTAACAACCAGTTAATAATCACATCATCATTAATAGATGCTTCAATGCTTGCACCATTGGGGAGTACTAATGCTTAATAGCAGTCAGATACTGATTGTGTGCACTGACTGTCTCAAAATTCTTTCTTGGTTCTAAGCTGATTCATTATTTTTTGTCTACAATTTCCGACTGCTACTAACCATTAGTCCTTGTGTTTTTTCCATTTATTTCTTCTTGTTAACCAGTTTGATGGGCGTGGGCTCCTCATTTAAACATTTAAATCATGATCCTTTGTGTCATGATTTTGTTGCATTCTGTAGATGGTGTCAATCAGTTTGTCAGTATTAAACATGCTTGTTTTTATTAGTTGTGATTTAGTTTTTTTCATGTTGTCATTAAGCAGTCACTAGCTGAAACTAATCTCTTCTCTATCTTTTCTTTCTTTTTTTTTATTTTATTTTATTTTTTTATATTTTTTTTTGTTTCTAACCACCCAGCCGCCACCGGCAACTAACCTATGACCTTCTGACCTCTGAACTCTTCACCCAATGATGACCTGACCATGCCTGCCTGCTGATCAGTTAACTGGTAATCGCCTCTGCTTGCCTGTCTTCAGTGCAGTGAGCTGAGGCACTTGTCCGTTCGTCTTACCATCTAACAAAAAAGACACACAAGTTTTTTTTTTTTTTTTTTTTTCTTCCAACTCAACTTTTTTTATTCCCTCCCATTCCCTGGGTGGGTGAAAGTGATTCTAGTACCTGCACTGAATAGTAGTAAAGCAATAAGGTCCAATTTAGCTCGCACTGATCATCCTCTTGTGTCCTAACCAAACGAACGGTATAAAGGCCTCACCTACAGTACTGGCGAGACAGCTGATCCTCAACTACCGACGACAGAGGCAGTAACTGTGAGAGACTTCTAGGAAACTTTTTTTTTTCTCGTATAGTGAAATTCAAAGCTATCTCTGAATGTACTGTGTTGTGACGATGCATCATGCATGAACCTGTCTGGTCAGGGATTTCACTGGTGAAGTAATTAGTATAAAGAGAGAACGAACAAATTTTTAAGTTACATTTTGTTTAGTCACTACAGTGCCCTCAAAGGGTCAAAGTTGCAATCTCTGTTTTCTTTGTAATATTGCCTGCCAAATTTGTTATAATAAGGGTGCCATGATGAACTGATTAACAGCTTTTTTTAAAAACTATATTGTTTAAAATGAGACTGCAACACTGAAATCCACACAAAGTTGTGATGAGGTTCGTTAAACTATTACTCAAAGCCTCTTTTAAGAGATTTTTTTAGAACAAGGTACATGCATTATGTATCACATTACTGGGCAAACTGTTCAAATATTTGTTTTTAGACCTCCCTGTATAGATAAAAAATACATTAAGGATGTAAAAGCCATGCTTGCCTATTTGCTGTATAATTGTAATGAAATTGTAGATAAGTGTAGTGCATTGAAGCAAAATGAACAAAAAAAGTTGATACTTTTACTATACAAGGGTGCTGGTGCATACAAAATATATTTTTGGAAATGTAGCATTTTATACTTTCAAGTGTTATAAAAAAAAAAGAAAAGAAAAAAAAAAAAAAAAACAACAAAAACCCTTTATTGCATCCTATGATTTCCCTCCTCCCCCTCTGGTGGTAGTCAAGTTATAAGACCAAAAGAGCCTGTTTTTCCTCCTTCCCCTAGTTTAAGTAAAGAAGAAAGTGCCTTATTTTTCTCCATGATCATTTTGTTCCCACATTTCTAGTATTACTCCATTGCTTAAAATATAAATTAAAGATGCTTCCGGACTTGCAACCTATTGTCAAGCAATTTTCCGGAGGGAACCTACCTGGTAATTAAGATGAAGTATAGTCAATGCATGACAGTTCGTCGCCCAGTACAGTATGTTTGCTGAGACAATACACGGGTAGACTTGAAGTCACCAAATATTTGCCACTTCCTAAATGAGACTTTTCATGTCTGCTACTTTAAATGCTGAAGAATGTAAAACTTTTTTTTTATAAACTTAAAGCATAATCCCATGAAAGTAGACAGTCCATTGTTTGAGTACTTTGATGGGGGTGTTTAAGTGTACTTTGTGATATTAACTTTTTAAGTATGACCCCCTCCTATCAAAAATTTTGATAGAACGCAGCTAATGCCCATTTGGGCTTTTTACCACCTGTACATTTTCTAGCATAATATAAACTAACCAGCTAGTTTCTGAATCAGTCAGGCTCAATTTGTAATTGCTAAGGTCCTTGATGACATGGTACTCAGGCCAGGTTTGTCTTTATAGACATTATACTAAGCATTCTGGTTTGTCATTTTTATGCCATCCTCGGTGGTACAGAGAATCATTGATTAGGCTTCCTTGTTTTTTCTTCTCATGAATCCAATAATTTCCGTTCCAGAAGTGCCAATATGACAGTGTGGCAAATATGTGGTGACTTGTTTTATCCTGTGTCTCAACCAGGGTTGTGTATATCTTCCCGCAGCAGTCTCTTAAGGTTTCTGTGTTAAAGGTCAGCAGCAAGCCCCAGACCATTTTAATCACCTCTAAGGTGACCTGATTTGCCATCATTTCTCATTGAAACAAATGATCAATTAATTTACTATGCAACACACATACATCCTTTTGTATTAGACAGCAGTAGCTTTGATTTACCGTGCCACCAGCTTTGTCTTCCTGTTATATTCTGTGCTGTTGATTTTTTTTTTTTTTTGCAAGGATTTTTACTCCTTTTAAAGGTAGTGGTTTGATCAAATTTTGCGACACTCGAGCATTTACAGAGAGATCTACCAATACAAATAGCAGTATTTGATCCAGTTTCATCTCAACTGCGATAATCCTGGACATTTTAGATGTTTATTAATAAACTTTTTAAGTTTGGGGGCTGATGGAAAAATGTTAAGTCTATTGAATAGACATTAGACTTAGATAATGTGTTTGGTATGAACAAACGTAGAAATAAAAACAAATGGGTCAACGTTTAAAAAAAAAAAAAAAAGCATGAATTTTGAAATCTCTGAATGCCTTGGTTCTCAGTATTATGATTTTTATGTTTTTTATTCCTTTTGATTTAGTATATTGTTTTTCTGATTTTTTTTTTCCCTTTGACAGTATTATGTACTTTTAATTTTTTTATTTTTTTTTAGAATGGGTAGATGGGAGTGTCGCTGATATGTAACCGTACAGATGACTTGTATTTGTCTATTCTTTATAACCTTAGTAGTTTCATGCTATGTATGTATCATAACCAACCTATTGCCTAAAGAACCTGTAAGATAATGTATTTACAGCCATTGTTACAAGTTTATAATGTATTTTTCTATCTTGTTTTATATGTTATATAACATTCAAAGGAATTTTTTTCCTGATTGAGAAAAGGATACAAAAATGCAAAACCCACAATTTTGATAACTAAAATTTGCCAATTGTTTTGCCGTACTTTATTATATCCAGGAGTGTTGTCTTTCTTGGCTTTTTAGTTAGCTACTGGATGACATTAGACATTTGGGTTTTAGTTGGGTTTTTACATGGCTTGCATTTTAATTCTTTGGTTCTTTGCTGTTTCTATTAACCCCATAGCATTATTTTAATAAATGTTATAATACCAAAATACTAACTCTGGACTTTGTCTGTTCATTAACAATGTATGTTTCATTAAAGTAAGGTCTAGAAGACAAAAAAGAATGTTAAAGTCTTGAGTTACTGGACTAACACTGAAGAGCGTGACCACAGATAACCCAGCGTTAATTGTTTTAATATTGTTTGTCGGCTGACATTCTGCACACTACTTTTAAAACAGCTTCGGTCAACCTGGCCTTATGTCTTGCCAGTAGAGATGGGAACAAAGTACTTTTACACCAGTCGTAGAGTCTTGCCACTTGCCTTTTCAGCATCTGCATTACTAATGCCGCACTTTCCTCGTTTTATTCTTCATATAATCGGCTCTCTGCAAACGAACGATAAGTCTTCATGTATCCTTCAATATAACACACACTTCTTTTAAAACCGGTTTGAATCCACATTGATTTTTAATAAGATTTTCTAAACCAAATCCATTCTGCTTTGCCCTTAAATCATTGCACAGTTACAGCATCTGCATTTCTGCTTTCATATTCCAGTAATTTTCCATATTAATCCCTAATTGACTATGAAGCCATGGTATATAACTTGTCTGGGTATTCTATAAACTGAAATCTTTTCTTTTTAAAGTATCTGAGCACAGTAGTCTCTCAAAAGGTATAGACGAACTTGGATTCGATTTTTTTGCTATTCTTAATATTACATGTATCCCATATTTAAAAAACATAAGTAATAATGTATGTTTTACAAATCCCTGGAGCCAGGGATCCATTGTCCCTTAAACCCCTTCTGCTGGCTCCTAACTTTTTTAATTATTTTACTTAGAACTCTATGGAAGTACCATGTTCCTGGCTCCTAAAAATTAACTTACCAGACTCCTGAAAAGGTCTCCTGAAGTCTACACATATTTGTCAAGCCCTGGGTTAGAACACGTCTCATTTAAATGCAAAAAAATCCTAATCCAGCTTCTAGGATTTCAGGATTAAAACAGTAAAAATCTAAGGTTTGACTCTGCATGAGGTCAGTGCTTTGACCTTCTTTAGGTAGCTCCTGTAGAAGGTTGACCTTCTTTAGGTATCTCCTGTAGAAGGTTAAACTGAACACCTTGTTGGAGTCTTTAGTTTGACAGGTGTAATGTCTGACTTGGGCTGTACTCTACATCTGTACTACATGCATAACAGTAGAAGTATTATGTTTGCACACTATCTAGCAGAAATCTTGAAGAATCAAAGGGTGCAGGTTATAACTAAGTTTTTAAATGGAACTCTTAAATAATTTTAAATTTAGCGGTCAACCAGAATGTTTAAAACAAATTATTGCATTCACTTGCCATAGGTGGTTTTAAATGAATATATTTTTGTATTAGCTTTAACTTTAGCGGGCAAACAACTGCATTGTCATGCTTTTAAATCAATACACCTATCAAACCTTATAAAAGTGGTACCTTTCATAAAAATTCTTTACAATGTTTATGTTTACATGTCTATTTCACTTTGCATGTACCGGCCCTTATTCTGTAAAGGTTCTCCCCAGATGTTAGCAGTAGATTAATTGACTCCTAAACCATGTGTTGTTAAACTGTTGCTACTGATTAAAAGAATTACAGTAGTGTAAGTATTTAAATGCCAACTGTAGGCAAAAACATAACTTACGTTAAAATGAAAAATGCATGAAGTGTAGATGTTTTAAATAGAAATACATCAGAATAAAGAACCTTATTTAGTCGTCTTTGCTTCTTACAGCATGGTCAGGGTGTTAACATGTTGTTTAGACTCTTAGGTGAGATATTTCTGTATTTGATTCCAGTGAAGAAAGACCTGACCCAAGATTATGAACAACATGTCTGCATATTGATAGAGCTGTATAGAGCAAAGAGGGCCCAACAAAGTACTTTTTTGCATCCCTGCTTTAAACATGTTTTTGTCTATATAAGTACTTTAATATTTGAATGCATTTTCTTTTTGCAGCAGAAAGAATTTGATGTGTTAACACCAGTAAAGTCCAATTTCCACTTTTATGAAATCTGACATCTAAATCTGTTGCAATAATTTACATCATTCTAAAAAGTTAACTAGGATAACATTTGCTTTTGGTACTGTCCCTTTAAAACCTATTAACGTGAATACAAAATAAAGGTTAAATTAAAAACATAAACGCCTTTTAATCAGCAAATGCTAAACAAAAACATAGGTAACGAGTGGCTGAACCTCAGGAGCATGATTAGTGTTCTAAATGCAATAAATAAAGGTAATTTCAGTTGGTATGAGAGTAAAAAAAAAAAAAAAATCACACAAGCTATAGGTAATAGTTTTCTTTTTTTTATCTAAATTTTACATGCACCTCTTTGATTCTAACCTTGCTTTTCACATAAGTCTAGAGGAGTTTTGGCTTTTTTTGACCATATCAAGACCATTGACTTTTTCTATTCTTTAGTTGTACAGTTGGCTTACATTCTAGCACAATCCAACAGTGTTGTTTATTAAATTGAGTACTGTATACAATTACACTGAATATTTTTTTCCCATAAAGCCTGGAGAGTTTTTTTTTTTTTTTTTTCCAGTTTTATGTACACTCAACTGTAGAAATTACACTGATCTAGAACTCTGGTAGATTCCAGTGCCTCTGACTGAGAGTCGTGGTTTGAACGATACCTTCTGTTTTTGTTTGGTTTTAAATGGAGTTGATGCAAATCTGAAAACAACAGATTATATTAAAATTATCTAAGAATAGCCATTATAAATGATTCATGGTGCAACCAAAATATCTGCATACATGGCATTTGATTTTGTAATTTTACATAATTGGAAAAATAATTATGGTTGCAAAATACATTTTTCATATTTAAAGAAAAGTATTTCCAAGCTTATCATTGAGCATCCCAAAAATATGTCCTAATTCAAATAAAATATCAACACGGATTCTGTTTCAGCAGGCAGTGAAGCAAATATAGAACACTGACCAAATTTATAGTTAAATAATTTGCCTTTTTAAATACACTTTTTCTAACAAATCTAAAATATAATGACTTATACAATAAAATATTAAAGACGGTTAAGGTCAAGAATCTTGAATAATTGATGCTGCTACACACTGCTCTATGAAACCTTACAAGCATGAACTCATTCAAAGAGAGGGAAGTGTATGGATTTTAAACATTGTACATTGTGTTTCTATATTTAAACCAACATTATTTTAAAAGCTTTGCTTCTTTATTTCTAGTGGTTACCTGTTGGTAGAGATTCCACATTTCAGTGTGCTTATTTATTACTTATTTATTATTGTACATGTAAAAAATAAATAACTTGTATTGTAAATGTTTTAGTTGTTTGGTATTTTTTAATGTTTTAAATCTAAATCTGTTTTCTATGTTTTCTGTTGGAACATCCTACTAAAAAAAAAAAAACAGTGTGAACATAATGATTCAAATGCACATTAAGTTGTTGTGTGTTTGCTTTTTCATTAAATGCCAGTGGCCATGTCATAACTGGTTATGTACAACAGAAAAAGCAAGCAAAGGCCATGTTATAACAAAATAATCGAGGCTGGTTTAACATTTAAATGCAAAACATATTTGTTAAAACTTAAACTTTTTATTGTTATATTCAATGATTATGACTGTCCAGAGCAGATTACATCAGGACTGTTTGCATGTGATTAAATATAGTGTGCTTATAGGTATGTTTTGTTACACCTACTAGCTCATGTTCCAGTATAGGACTTTTACTTCTTTTGCCTTCTGTTGGATTTCACTTGCAGTTGATCGGAGGAACACATTTTAGTGCTGCTTAGTCTTTTGAACTGGAATATTACCAGTAAAACAAAAAGTTTTCTTTTTTTCTACTCCTATTTTAAAATATTGTGTGTCCTAAAAGAACACAGGTAATTAAGTGATGCATGGTGCACACCTAGAAACTATACCTAATGATAACACAATCTCGGTGTATTAAAAAAAATAATAATAAGTTTGCAGAATTGCCAGCAAATGCCTAAATTAGGATTTATTTTTTTAACGTGCAAATGGAGTCTGCTGTTTAGGACATCACCTGTGGCTATGGATATGTAAATTAAGTGCTTTGCAATGTGACATTTCGGATTTACACATCCAGCACGAGTGATGTCATTAATGGGAGTCCCCACAGAATAACCTTTTTTCCCCCTCCTTATTTAGCCATTTTCTTGCAAGTCTGCCAGCACAATGCATAAAATGTTGTTCTCTATATTCACATCCTGCAGTCGGACGTGTATATATGTCCAGAATAAAATGGTCCTTGTGGACCAATCAGACTTGTCTAAATGTCTAATCTAAACGAGCAGTACCTGTAACAGAATTTTGCCTCTTCCGGCAGCCAGCTCCAAGCACGCCAGGGCGTATGATCGCTGTAAAAACCAACGCCGCCCCTGTCAAAGCCACATTTAAACATATCAAAGGTGCCATGCCATCACAGGTTAATGCTTTAAGCCGTCTTTTTTTTTTTTTTTTTTCCAATTCCCAGGAAAACCTTTTGGTATTGGTCCAAATAAAAGATACTGATAACACATGGGTGTTCACTATTACAAGTAACTATTACATGTAATTTAAAAAATGTATAGAGCATCTCACCATACTGATCACGTGGGGGATACATTTCAACATTTTACATATTCAGCACACTTCTGGTGAACATACGTGTAATTAGTGATAACTTGTGATCAGCTCACCAGGAGCCTTGGGTTAGAGCCCTTTTCAGCTAAATTCATGTCATGGGATGTGCAATAGAGATTGGCACATGTAAGAATTGCCATTTAATTTTACCATGCACAAAAATATGGTGTGGATTATTGTTAAGACTTGATGACCGTCAATATTGGGTAGTATAATTTTACACAGCCTGGCTTGACAAAGGTGCACTATGGTATTATTTCCTGACACAAAAAAAAATCCCCACAATGGAGAAAGAATCCCAGGCTCCTGCAGCTGGCAAATTAAAGTAAGGAGTGTTCTCTTTCCACTGTGAACTTTTCAAAGGTGCTCCAGCCGATAGCAAATCGTAAAAATTGGGGGATCCAAACGGAAGAAATGGCTGGAACTCCAGTTCATGTGATAGATAAATGTGATTTAATCATAGGCAACAACGCGGCAGAAACACAACACATTTCGAGTCTACTGACATCACTTATGATTAAGACTGTAGACTTGAAACGTGCCAAGTGTTTCTGTCCATTTTTCTTACTTTGTGATTGATAAAGTGCCAAGCACACCCTACTATCATTTATGACCCCTTGGCTCAGTTGTGATCCAATGAACCAAGGGGGCGAAATGTGGCATTAAAATTGCATTTCTGACACAACCTGCAGCCTCTGAATGAAAATACAGTAAAAAAAAATAAGCATTAAAAAAGTCACTTAAGTTAATTATTGACCCAGTGTTGAAAAAATGTAGTTGTCCTTTAATTAACAGAATCCAACATTATCACACAGCAATTACACAACTCTCTACTAAGCAATATTCTTATGAGCCAGACTCTAAATACCATTCACAGACTATAAATATCCAGACAGACAATTTTATCTTAAATCCACAGATATATTTTCATAAACATAAGTGATGCCAAACTGAGGTGGAGTATCTGTACCAACTTGTTAAAGTCTTGGGCAATGAGTATAGTCTAAATATGTTGCTATTCAATAGACGTTAGGATGAAAATCAGCAGCTATGCCAGAGATGTCAGTTTGAAATTCTGGAGCTATTAAAATGCAATTGAGACAGAAGTTAATGGATTTTGACCTTGTACGTATTATTGGAAACATAACTGTTAACTTCCAGATATAACTGTAAATCATTCCTTTTATGGACTAAACATTTTAAAATATTCCGAGAACTATGGAAAATATAAACCAATCTGTGCTTTTTATGTAATGTAGAAATCAATGTGGAATCAAACTGGTTAATTAGAAACACTTTCTTTTGTGTATTTAATCTATTAAAGAAAAATTTACACTGGATTTCTGTGCATTTTTTTTTTTTTTACACAACTTTCCTGCTTAGATCTATGTAAATGATAGATTATGTTAATATGGATTTGTTTATTTAAGATATTGCTAAAAATGTAATGTTCAAATATATGATGGGTTTGAAATAAATTTATTGAACAGAAAATCTACACAAGTCAGGATTCTAGTCTGTGTTTTATATGCTTATAATAAGCTAATGCTTATTAATGGTAATGCAATTAGGCTTGGCAAAGAGCATTGGAATCCTCCATACAGATTGTGTCGGGAAAATGCATGGAAGATGGCTGAAGAAACCCCTGTGACCTGTCCTGGAAAGGTGTTTTTATAAACTGGATAATACAGTATATTTCTATTTCCCATATAGATATCACCATTTGCACACTTCTGAAAATATTCATTCAATAAAAACCGTGACCTGCACATGCGACTTGATATAGATGATTTTACGTGGTTTTTCTGAGATACTTATTTCATCCGTTTGCTGAGGAATCTACTTTCCACAAAATGTACCCAACACATTACTTTGCATTTTATACCCAAGCATGTATGCATCTCAGACCTACACCTCTAGTGCTGTATTGCTATACGTAGGCCATTTAATGCACATTCCTAACTGGAAACTCTGAAACACATTTGGAAAGTATCCATTATATTGTAATGCTCTACCAGCGGTGTGTGAGAAAGCACTATAGGCTAAATGTAAAGTAATAGATTTCACACATTGTCTGCTTTCCTCATTTTCATGTAAATTCACTGCCTCGGTTATATATTGGTGGTTATACTTCTCTGTGTGGAAGCTCCGTGCCATGAGCTCCCTGCCAAGTAAAGCACAAATTGTAGGTTTTAAATGCAATTCTTTGCTCTGGGGCAGATTTCACATTATGTGATACATAAAGGGAATCAACACAGTAAAGGAAGAGAGTATATTTAAAAGAAGAAAAGCTACCATAACTAGAGGACATATTACTTTTAAATCGTTGCCCCTCTAATTTAAGACTATCGGGAAGTACTTGGGCAGACTTGATGGACTTAATGGTTCTTATCTGCAGACACATTCTATGTTTCTATGTGGTTCATTTTGCTCCAGAAATGTCTGTCTACTAAATAAAGCCTTTTAAGTTAAAATCATTGGAAAACCTCTAAGGAAATCTGTCTGTCCACAAAGGCATATTTGGATCTACCACAGTCCTTTAATTCTGTTTTTCGGTATATTCTTTCATAATGTAATATCCTGATGCATAATGAAATACTTGGGGGCAGGTTACTGAGTTTATATGTATACAAAGCCCTTGATGGAAGTGGAGTCACAGGTTTTTCTTAAAAGTAATAGAACTATTGAGATACAGAAACATAGCATGCATAGCTGACATAAGTAAAAAATAAAATACCTTTATTAAAGCACATGTGGGGTGGGAACCCATGCACTCCAAGAAAAAAAAAAACTAGAAGGGGCAGTATTGAGAATGCTTGGAGCTAGGTGGGTTTGGCCAGAGATTGTGTTCTAGTTGAGTGAGTTGTAAGCTTTTACTCCTAACGGTGTTTGAGGACAGTGAGAGCTAGGTGGGATTGGCTAGTTATTTAAAGGGTATTCTAGTGGCATGACACAAAGAAGAAACCATGATTATTTATGTAAACCTTTTTTATATACCATATGCTCTGGGGTTTGCGGAGTAAGGAGCAAAATAATTCTGGCTATTTTAAAGGTCAACTGTTTGTATGTTTGAGTTACTGCTGCAGAGCTCTTGTGAGCTTTATTGCTAAAGAGCTCTCGTGGATGGCATTACAACTGCCATGTCCCGTGGTGGAGGAGAAGACATACAGTCCTAGGTGATCTAGTGATGAGCCCAGGAGTCTGTGTGATGTAAAGGTAGCACACACACACACACACACACCCCTTCCCCCCCAGAGCCAGTGCACCCTGGGCACCTTCCCTGAGCCAACTATGATTTTAACCCACCCACACTCTAATGTGCTTTTTTACTATGGTAACGGATAACAATTCATAAGATTGGTTGACATTGACAGATTCACTTGTTTCTGCATTATGCACAGCGCAATATACAGTACTATGATTCTATGCCACGGGCGTCCAACATGCGGCCCGCCGGCCAGAGAGGTGCGGCCCGCTTGAGAATGGCAGCGTTGGCCGCACCTCTGAGCTGTCCAACAAAGTGTGCACCGGGATGTCACTGACACCCAGTGCTTCAACAGAGTCAGAGCACGAGGGGGCTGAGCTTTCTCCCCTCGTGCAGGGGAGAAAGCTTCACCCCTCGCACTCTGACCCCGATGGAGCACCGGGTGTCAGTGACATCCCGGTGCTCAGATGAAGAATAGGACCTCCACAGATGGAACAATCCCCCCCCTGCAGATAAAGGTAAACGAGTGGGAGGGGGGAACAAACCATCTAACAACATGCTGTGGGGGAGGGGGGTTCTTTAAAAAAAAAAAAAAAAAGAATGAGAAGATGTCAATTTGCGTGTGACTGTGTGTGGAAGTGTGACACAGTGTGTGTATGTGGAAGTGGGACTGTGTGTGTATATGGAACTGGGACTGTGTGTGCATGTGTGTGTATGTGGAACTGTGTGCATGTGTGTGGATGTGGAACTGTGTGTGAATGTATGTGGAAGTGGGACTATGCGTGAATGTGTGTATGTGGAAGTGAGACTGTGTGTGTATGTGGAAGTGGGACTGTGTGAATGTGGGTATGTGGAAGTGGGACTGTGTGTGAATGTGGGTATGTGGAAGTGGGACTGCGTATTCACATGTAAATGTGTGTGCATTGAATGTGAGTTTTTTTTATTGCTGCTGTTTTACTGGGGAATTTGTGATACACTTACACTGCATGTTACGGTGATATATATCCACACGTATGTATGTGTATACATACATACATTTACTTTCAAGGAAACATGAATGCGGCCCACGCACAAATAGATTTACGGTGAAGTGGCCCACTGCAAAACAAACTTGGACACCCCTGTTCTTTGCTATCAAGCTAACGCATGTGAAATAAGCATATAAATTACTCTTGGAATTTAAAAATATGCTTTAGATTTAGGGTTTGATCTTAATGACTCCACTACCACCACTGACAGCATAAGAGGAAATCTAGAAAAACCCTCAAACTACCCTTCCATGAGTAATATATAGTGTGTCTTCCTGCTACATATCCTATATCAAGAATGATTGGCCAACAGCTGAACCAGCATTTGAGATGATATTGAAAAAGAGATGTAAGGAAGGTACTGTACCTTCAGTCAAAAAAAAAAAAAAAGTTAATTACTTTGACATTGAATACATAGGCCCTGTTACTTTGAGATAACATTTTTTTTTTTTTTACCACTTTGACTATTTATTTTTTAGCATAAATCAACATTTATACACGCTGACATATTTGCCTAGGGGTAGAAGTATCAATGATTGTCCCCCAAAAGCACACTTTTTTTTAGATGCATGCTTTGCTTTCCCTTTATTATTTAAATTAAATCCGACCACGCTGCTGGTTTAGCTCACCTCCACTCACAGGCAGTGCTGTATTTACCGCGAGGCATCCTAGGCGGATGCCTAGGGCAGCAAATTTTGGGGCCCCCCAGCACTGAAAAATAAAAAAAAAAGACCGCGCTTGCAGGCAGAGACAGAGGTGAGAGGGGATCGGAAGATCCCACCTCACCATCGCTCTGCCTGCCAGGCTGCACGTGGAGCCGAACAAGCAGCAGAGAGAAACCTCCGTGCTGCCTGTTCGGCTCCCCGTGCAGTGTGCCGACACGGAAGTGCCGACAGTCACGTGACGGGCGCGCTGGCGTCATACGCGCGCCCGGTCACGTGACCTGTCGGCACAAACGCCGGGAAGCCAGGGAAAGGTAAGTGCTGATTGTGTGTGTGTGTGAGTGACTGAGTGTGATGGGAGTCAGAGTGTGTGTGATGGGAGACAGTGTGTGTGTGACTGTGTGTGATGGGAGTCAGAGTGTGTGTGATGGGAGTATGAGCTTGATGTGAGTCTGAATGATGGGGCATGTCTTAGGTGTGTAACGTGGGTGTGCAGCTTGGGTAGGGGGGTGCCCGGATTTTGTCTGCCTAGGGCAGCACAAAATCAAGATACACCACTGCTCACAGGTACTGAATAAATAATATCCATATTAACCAGTGATTCTCAAAGGATGTGCTGCAAGAAAACACTTGCCACCTAATGGCAGGTGGGGCACCTGTGTGCTGCTCACACTGATTGGATAATCCTGCATCTCTCCCTCTTATTCAACATTGCCGCTCCCATTTTTACAATATCCTGCTTTCCCATTGGCTATTGGGCAGACCTGTCTGTGTTTTTTCTATTGGCCAACAAATCCCGGCCTCCACACAGCTCCAGAAAACAGTTTCTGCAGAAGCGCACCCTAACGTGTGTATCCATAATTATTCCGCTATGCAGGGATTCTCAATTGTGTGGCTGTGCCGTGACAAAAACAACACCTGCCACATGCTATGTATGGGTGGGCCATTATATACCAAACGGCATAACAATTTGCAGCAAGCTAAAAAAAAAAGTTTTAGAACCTATGATATAAACTATACATTTTGGATGTATATAAAATAGAAAGGTCTTCAGTGATACATTTAATACATATTATGAGAGTTATCTTTCAAGTAAGTAGAGAATTTTAATATAGTGGTGGGCTAAGCATGATATGGCCATGCAAAAATGAATAAGTAGGAAATTATTTTCATCTCAAAGGAATGTGTTTTTATATAACTTTGATATGGTAGATTGTTCTTTGTGAATATGCAGTGGGCATCTGATTCAAATTACAGCACTTATCTAGCATACGTATGGGTTATGTTGGGCCTTGCAAGTCATACCTGTGCTTTCAGTATGATATGCACTGTATATTACAATATTGTGATGTGAATACATCCCCATTGTGCAATGAAGTAATGAATTCCACAAGGCCTTCTCTTTGACACTAATTTCAAATCCTTAATTCCTTATGCACACTGCTTGGTTTACTTAGTTCACATATTAAATGGACTTTCTACTTATCCTCCATCATAGTAACATTATATTCTTAAATATGGTGACTAAAATAAGGATTCAATTTGATTAATGTAAATAAATACAGCAGAGTATTCAAAGACCTTAGTCCTAATGTATTAAAAGTGATATTATTCATCAAGAACATAGACGGTTAGTAAACAACAGCAAGGTACTTCCAGAAGGAGAAAGAACATGGAACTCACAAAATGGACCATGGAAGAAAACAGAAGCAGGAAATTCAAAGGGAACAATTGAAAAGTGTTTTTATTAATTTATGAATTGAGTGGTAACATTAAGTCAGTTTATTATCACTGATGATACGCACAGGGCAGTTTATTTATATAGGTGTTTTCCAACCAGCACCCAGATTGTTCACCACAGGTAATGGTGGCACACTGCAAAATATAATATTTTATAAGCTGCAAATAAACCCCCAAACCCGTCGTCACAGCCTATTAAATAGAACAATGGAGTGTAGGAGGTGCACATTAAAAAAAATACAAAGCACAAGTTAACTATGCAAAAAGATTTTTACTGACATACAAATACAGTGCAGTACATTATCCCTTTTTCTTTTCATATACTCTTTACGTGACCATAACATAATTTAGATTTTTATTATTTAGTAATTTTGTTTTCTGACCAAGGTGTACTTTTTATTTCATTCATCTCAACACTGGAGGGCTGACCGATTTCTTCTTTTGGATTGCTTGTGAGCCAGTGGAGTGGGATCCTCCATAGTTAGCTGTCTGAGATAATTATGGAGGATCCAAACACTGAGCACAATGTTTTCCATTTATGGCTGAGCCGGCACTTTTCTGAACAAAATAATCTTGATATAATTAAACCTAGAATGTGCCGGCAGATAAGAACCTTTTTGGCCCATGTAGTCTGCTCAATTTCTGCCTAATTAAAAAAAAAAAAAAAACAATAAGCTGAATACTTTCATTAGTCACTGGCCTTATCTTATATTTTGGGTAGACTTAAAATGCTTATGTCTTGGACACCGTTGTAGTTCCTCCTGGATTTTGTTGAAATAAAGAATTATATGATACAGTTTAAAAAGGTTTCTTTTATTTAATAATTGAGGTTAACATGGAATAGGCAGACAGTATGTAGGTGTGATTAGGTGTTAGGACTTGGTTGAAGTGCATGCATAGTTAAGATATAAAATACACCTGTCAGATAACTAGATTAGGCATGAAATGCTGGCAGCTGCTTAGAAAGCAGTTAGTTGCAGTTATGCAAAATGAAAGGCTTTCAGAATTAATTGCTCTTCTGTGGAAGGTTCATTGTTAAAGAATAATTACAATAAAAAAAAGTGTAGCTGTAGAATGCAGTTTGACTGACTAGCTAGCTTGAGGTTACTGCAAATGTGACAAATGCTAAGACCTCAAACAAAAAGGAACCCAACAACAAGACTAACGGAAAGTATTATTAAAAGGAATGCATGAATATAATATCAAATCATTAAGGCACTGACAGAGTTATATTAATCTAGGAAAACCTGAAACAAATATATCAGTCATGAATATACAGTTGCAGTTTCTATATTAAATAAAGCAAGCAGACACATAATTTGTGTAACAATTTGTATAACATTTATCTACGACCTCGTTGGTTTCGTCAGATTCACATCATTCTTATGGGAGAATCTGGTCAAGGTGAGGGAAATAAATACAAAACCGAGGGGAATGCAAATGAATCACAAGGTTATGACCAGGGATAAGCATGGACCAAGGCTGTGGCAGACTTTTTCAAACGTACAGACTTTAGTGAAGGACACCAAGGTACATTTCACAATAAAAACACTCCCTTTATTTAAAAAAAACCCCTATCATTGGTAGACCGGTATACTACTTAACTGTAGAAACAAAGCTGTATTTGAGAGAGGTACACAATTATATTCTAATAAAACTACTAAACTATTCTAATTTATAACGCAAAACAATGTATGGAGTATGGAGAGAGATGCAGACAGAAATAATTGATTTATTTATTACTTTAGTGGTTTGTGGCTTGCTGGCAGGCTCTGTGGCACCACTTTGTAGCACCCACATTGCACCCCTGAGACATGGCACAGCACTGAGCTAGCACCCACAAGTCTTGCCAGAGCACCTAGATTACACCCACATGACTTGCCCAAGCACCTAATTGCACCTACAGGACTTGCTCCAGTACCAGATTGCACACACAGGACATGCTCCAGCATCCAGATTGAAAACAAAGGACTTGCCACACATTCCATATTGCATTCACAAGACTTGCCCCTAGATTGCCCACACAGGACTTATGTCATTACCCAGATTGCATTAGCAGGATTTGCATAGCACCCAGAATGCATGCACATGACTTGCATCATTATCCAGATTGCATACACAGCCCATGCGTCATTACCCAGATTCCATTAGCAGGATTTGCCCTGGACTTCCCTGGTGTCTAGTGGTGGGCAGCTTGCAGTCTGTGCACTGGCCAGGTATAAGTGACCCCTGACTCTGAGTTTTGCAGACTGCTGCAGAGACATGTGAGGAGCATGAGATGTAGCCCAAGAAGATGCTGTTAAGGGGATATTTGTTAATCTCCCCAGCCAGTACTATGACACTTTCTAAGCCAGAACTTTGTGCTCTTTTGAGCACTGGGCAGGCTTTTTTTCTTCTTAAAACTTTATTAGTGTCTGGTCAGCTTTGTGGCAGACACTGGAGAATGTCACTCCGCTCTCATTGTGATCACCTATATCTGATTAGAGGAAGGTGGGTGAATTTCTCTCAGCTACAACAAAAACACACGGGGAGTAACCGCATTCCCCCAGTGGCTTGGGGCCCAAGGTTTGTGCGCCCACATTCCAAGATCCTGTGGAAGCAGCTGCTGCAGCCAGTTACAGACTAGGACTAAGAGCTGAAGATATCCTGCAGACATCCATGGAGCAGACATGGGACACCACCTTCATAGCGTAGTAGGATATCTGCAGGCTAAGGCAAAATAAGACCAAGCAGATGGGATGGCCAAGATTTGAAAAGTAGGATATATCCCAACCCATATCTTGATAGCAGCAAAGGTATGGAATATACATATTCATATAGCTATACAATCTATAGAATGTGGACAAAGAGGGAGATGCTTAAATGGGAGCAATTGAAAAGGCACATAAACTGAAGAAGAAGGGAAATACTGTTATTACCCATCAACGTAAGTGGGAGAATTATATAAACAAAGATTAAATTTAGAAAGTGTTCCTTTTCCCCTTCATGTCTCTATTTATTGGTATGTAGCTCTAGGATTCCCTGAATAGAAACCTTGAGGTCTGTAAACTAACCTATTTGAAAATAGAGATTATCTTATTGTTTTCCAATAGCTCTCTCCTTTCTCCTTAATTCCACATTGGACTTAATTTTATATGAGCAGTGTATGTATTGTCCTTGTAAGTTTTGTGTATTTTTGTACTGATGAATGCAAATATTTTAAGATTGATAAATGTTGTCTAGAAATATGTGTAATCAAAATGTAAATATATGAAACATGTTGGAGTCTATTCACTGACAAGACAACTGCAAAAAACAGGCATTAATTATTGAGTTGGAAAGATGAGTAAGTTGGAGAATGTTCCCAACTCGTCTATTAATGTCTGATTTTTGCAGTTCATTTTTCAGTTCACCACAGTTAATGTTTTAGTGAATTAGCCCCACTGTGCTATTAGATATGTTGTTACACTAATACAGTGCAGCATGTTACTGAGTTTGTTTCATTAAACGTTGATTACAGACATGGGACAATAAGCATTAACATCACCAGATATCAAACTGTGAGGCAGCACAGCTTTTTTTTTTATTGCATCGGGCTGAATAGTTATAGGCTGCGCTATGTATCATTTTCCCATTATATACAACAATGTCAAGTAAAATATTTAGAATTATCATGAGGGGCAAACACCACAATACAAAAATAAACATATAGAAACAGAATTTGTCAGCAGATAAGAACCATTCGGTCCATCTAGTCTGCCCACTTTTCTAAATACTTTTATTAGTCCCCAGTTCCCTATCTTATAGCTAGGATAGCATTGTGCCTATCCCACGCATGCTTAAAATCCTTGACTGTGTTTAGCTCTACCACTTCCGCTGGAAGGCTATTCCATACATCCACTACCCTCTCAGTAAAGTAATACTTCCTGATATTACTTTTAAATCGTTGCCCCTCTAATTTTAGACTCTGTCCTCTGGTTGTGGTAGTTTTTCTTCTTTTAAAAATACTCTCTTCCTTTAACCCCTTAACGCATAAGGACGTATATATATACGTCCTGAAAAGCATGGTCTTTGAGGACCATGAGGACGTATATATACGTCCTCAGTTTTCATGATGGAGCGCAACGATACATGTCTGCAGCCATTCCCAGAGGCTGCTTTGGATGCAAAGCAGCCTCTGACAGTGCTTTTTACCCCCTCCCCCCCCCCCCCCCCGCCCCACTGCGCTCATCTCCGCGAATGTGATCATGTGCGCATTACACACATAGGCAGTGAAAGCTGATCACTGCCTATGTGTGGGAAGTGTTGCAATGATGCCTCGAGGTGTCATTCAAAACCTTCTGTGCCCCCCTGGCTGCAGGTGGGTGCTGTATTGGAGGAGTATTCTCCTCAAATACAGTGTGCCCAGCACAGAGCGACGGAAGAGAGAAAAAAAATCTCTTCCGTCGCTCTGAAACTGTTGCTTGACTGCCCTAGAGGCAGTTAAGAATATTACAGTTAGAAAAAGAAAATTAATAAAATAAATAAATAAAATAAATAAATAAATGGTAAAAGCTAACCCTAGATCTACTAAACATAGATCAAGGGTTAGGGTCATAATTAGGGCTATAATTGAGGTTACAGGGGGGTTCGGGTGAGTACAAGGGTTAGATTAAGGGGTGTGGGTAGATTAAGGGTAAATTTACGGTTGGGGTAAAAAGGACACTGTAGAAGAAAATGGTTAGAAAACAAAAAAAAAAAACACTAATATTGTTTATTGCCCTATTAGTTGAAATAAAACATAGACAAACATGGAAGCATTGGTATTTCTAAACTCAGGACAAATATTAGAAATATATTATATAGACGGGGTCTTTTTGTAATTGTTTAAAAAAAATTAGGTCAAAGTTAGAAAAAGTGTTTTTTATGGCATATTTTCATCATATTTTATATTTTTTTAATAGTAAATTATATCACATGATGAAAATAATAGTATCAAATTAAAGCCCTATCCGTCCTTTAAAAAATGATATATAATTTATGTGGGTGGACTGAACACAAAGAAAGAAATTCACAGTTCAGTAAAGATAAGACAAAAATAATGGAATTCTGTTCTTCAAGGTACATCAAATACAGCAGAGCACTCGGTCACTAAGGGGTTACTGTGTTGATTCCCTTTATGTATTTAAATGTTTATATCATATCCCCCCTGTTACGTCTTTCCTCCATATAAAAGCTAAAATAAATATGGATTATGTGAAAAGATGTTGCATGCTGCATTTTTCTTCACTAACCTTCAAACAATACATCAGGCTACCAAATGTATTATGTGGTCGTTTGTTATTATTTACCTTTGTTGTAGCATACATAGCACTAAACAGTAACTGTCTGCTTCAAAATGCTGACATCTCTTTTGTCCACTAGGAGTCACTCAATTATAGCATTTCACTTGACTTACATTCAGTCTGAAACACTGGGGGGTTATGCAAAGAGCAGTGAAACAAACAATCTTCTGAAACATGTGAGTGAAAAATAAATCTGCCATTCACATATTATGTGAAGCAAATTTGCGTTGGGATCTTCAGACTGTGCTGACTGAGGTATGTTACTTTCAAATTTACAGCACTGAAGCTACCCATGCTGCTCTTAAAGGCAAAGTTGAGGAGAAAGGGTAAAATAGACATATTTGGAGAGGTATTTCATAACATTTTGCGCACAGACAAGTTTCAGTCTTGTTTTACTTATCACCATAATGGACCTTGCCATTTTTTGGTGGGTGTGGTTTTAGTGGTAGTGGTAGTGGGGGGGCCCTTAGAAATTAAAGCAATGTAAATTGGGACTGGCAAACACTCACTCTTCTACTCCTCACCTGAGTGAAGTAGGATTTAAGTAAATAAATAAGTGCAGTTAACAAGGATGCCCTCCCAACACTTGGTTAATATAAACGGGTCAGTGGCAATTACCCTCCGTTTTCACCTTTCAGTGGCCAATTAAATTGTCCACAAATCTTCCAAGCAGTGTTGGCATACACATCCCAATAAAGCCTGTTCTATTACGAAAACGTGCATGGAATAATTGTTGAATAAATAGTTTGTCAGTTATTTTAGCTACTTTGCTATGCATCTGCCAAATTTAGCTATAATTTAGCTGTACTGTAGTTGGGCCAATTCAGATTTTTTTTACACTGGACGTATTAAAAATGCACCCCAGTGAGAATTTTTGGGTATTCACCACAGATGCCATTTTCCCTTAGGATGCACAACCAGTGTGACGCTGGAGTTTTGGGGGGCATCTATGTCTAGACTTTAAGGATTTGAATTCAATAGTACTTTGAATATAGAGTTTGAAATTTTAATTTAATGTTAAAGCATTTTTTAAATCTAGTGTATGTCTCGTGAATATTTCATGCATTTTGTGTTGCTTGATTATCATGGAATATTTATGTTCAGAAAAGTCACACAATACTTCTCTGTTAACTCAGAAAATAATCAACAGTAATTTATGTTTATAAAATAAAGATACTTATTTGCTGTTTTTAATTTATTGACTTTTTTCCTTTAACTTCAATGTATTACCATGGAAGTATTTTGATCGCAATCACTGGTTTATTCCAAAAGAACCTACATAATACTATATAACGTAGCCAATATTATGAACAGTACAATAAATAAATAAAAGAGACTTTCTAACCAGAACATGATGATGAGACCAATGGATGAATAAAATAAATAGTTTATGGTGCCATCTGTCCATATTTTAGTTTGGATCCAATCAAGGAAATATGCCTGTATCATGCAGCGGAAACAAAGAAGTCAATGGAAACATGAGGTACATTTTAGTCTTCTGGTTTTCTTCTTTGGCAATTGGATGTGAGATATGTAAACAAACCTCATCAATGCATTTGTTTCCGTTTTTTCTTTTTATAGGGCCAAGAGGCTGGATGGGTTTGACTGTCAGCAATTAGCTATTTCATACCCTATTAGGGCCCTTCTGAATTTATTTGCAGAGCCTGATGATGTCATGCTTGACCTGTTGGACCACAAAGCCTTCTTCAAGCATTCTCTCAGCCTTCTCTCACAAGAATCTTGTGAGATTCGGATTAGTCACAAAGAACACCAGAAGACTAGCAATTCCTCCCTCCCTAAAACAACGAAACAAGAGAGGGCTTGTTCTATTGCTCCAGTTTACCGGCTATGGTTGTAATTTGAGATTTCTGCTTAGTGACATACGCTACCATTTCCACATGGATTTTATGAAACATTTTTATTTATGTTTCCTCTAGTTATCTTTACAGTCAAACACAGGATTCATGACTGGGAGCAGCTTGGTTAAAAGGCAAATCTTTAATTAGTGGTAGTAAAAACAACTGTTTTAGTTCCCAACATGGATATCACTATCAGAAAAAATAATGCATAATCGATCAGCAAACACGCCTTACGTACTAAGTATCAAACTGACATCATAGGCTGCATGTGTCAGCTTGACACAAAATGCATAAGGCATGTTTACTAATAGCTTATGTATCATTTTTGCGACTGGTTGTAAAGCTTGCTTTTTTGTCTGTGTACTGGTGTTTTGTTTATGTATAACAGAAATTGCATAATACCTGGGTTGCCCCACAGCTCAGCACAGCTGAGTAACCTTGAAGTGTGGGACACCGCGGTCCTCATAGAGCAAACACCTGATGCATGTCAGGAGCTCACATTATACAGTGGAGCACACGGAGAGAGCAGCACTGTTCTAAGATGTTTAGGTTTCTATTCAGCAGTAGATTTATCATTTTAGAGGTTTTATTAGTTACGCAATGGAGTGGGCCTGAGCACTAGCTCTGACCAGGCCATACGATTGCTGCCTACTTTTTCTTTTTAAATTGAAATAAAAAAGCAGCGAGAGAATGCAAAGTAAATTAGTTCGATGATGTTAGTAAACAGAAACATTTTTAATAATAGAGTTAGAAATCCTGATAGATTGGGATCATTCCAATAAAGTCTAAATCTGCACGCAAAGCAATATCCAAGCAGCACATTGCAAATAATTATTCAATAAAGGTGAAGACGTAGCCAATGCAGCCTTTACAATATGAATTCAAATGCAATTTAGCAAGTAAACAACATTTTTGATGCCTAATTGGCAACTCATTCTGCATTCAGTATGCTTCAAAGAACATTGTAAATACGCAGACTCTATTATCTTACCATAGTTTTCTGCACAAGTTACAAGATTTTTAAAGCAGTTCTAGCCTTATGACATAAATGTAATAAAGCTGATAAAAAGTCACATACATTGATTATGTATATATTATTGATATAATAATATATTTAACATATATGTAAGGTAAACTATACTATATTCCCTCCGCTACTTGTCCACGATATGATTTATGCTCTATAAAGATCAAAGCCTTAAAAAGAGAACAGGTTATTATAAAAGCCACAAATATATAAATACAAATGTAAATTGTAGGATTTTATATTATTTATTTGGGTGCAGCTTGTCAGTGGAGGGGTACAACTGGGTGACATGTATGGTAAAAACCAAGGGGTTCAATGGCTACTAACAAAATGGGGCATTGTGACTTACTCATCAGCATTTGATGAGGAGTATCATGACATACCAGGCAACCCTCCAGTCATGTTGGTATCATAGTCACCCTCACCACAGTGTCCTTCAACCACCTGTGCCAATGAAGGGTTGTTATGTGGGGGAATTGCCGAGGGAGCAGTGGTACGCTGGAAGTAATCACACTGCATGTCCAATTTAGTGTACCAATTCAGCTCTAGCTTCACACTCCCTGTTGATACATCAATTTCATTAGCCCCAGCTCCACAACTACATCACCTCACTGACTACACAACTGATTCTGTGTCTCCATCAGCTCAGCATGGAATCGTTTTTTGGCTGCTCACCATCACAGTCAGCTTTTGGTAGATGTTTTCAACACAATGCTGGGTTCCAGCAGCCATACCATGGACAGCAGCTTTGAATGCTATCATCAAAGGAGCGTCAGCAGATTGTGGAAAGGATCCTGATGTGCTTCGCTGAGCACAACCTCTGGGATCCACCTCCCTCGGGGCCACTCTAGTTCTTGCCACATATGTAGCTGCAGAAAATATGGAAGATGTTTAGAGCTTTTCAGTACAGAATGTAGGCAACACATTCTCTTACATTTCACCTGCATGGTCATCTGAATCCTGAACTCTGGTACATTGACATTCCTATTACTAATGAACACCTCATAACAATCTAACATTGTGTCTGCAGTTATCATAGCTATCTGCAGAATCATCTAACAGTTACATAAAAGAAGCCCAATGCATTTTTATTGTTGAGTGCATACAGTTGCTTGCAGAACATCTCACATCAACATTTTCACTGGGCACTTTCTATCATTCATTATAGAGGTAATATATTTCTATATTTGATCTACCATAGACAGATGATGAGGTAGTTGGCACAAAGTTCAAAGTCATTGTGGCAAAATTTGTATAAAAGTGCACTTTGGATTGCATTTGACCACTTTAATACAAATTTTGTCTCTGAAGAAACTGGACACATCTGCCGAAATTCGTTGAACACATCAGTTTTCTGACCTATCTTTTGGAGCTGTGGATGCAGTGACAATTTCCACCAACTACGTACTTCATGCGTGTTTGCGCATTTTCCATGTGCATGGACTATTTTAAGTGTTCATTTTATTGTGTGTACTGTTATGTTTTAGATACTGTGCCATTGGCTGTTTTTATATTTTTATATTGTTCTGATTAAAGGAAATTGGATACAGTATTCCATGACTGAACCTTCCTTTCCTTTGTTGATGGGAGTCATTTTAGAGACCTTCTTGTGAGTAAATTTATTTCAGCACAACTCCCATATTGTGGGTCCCAAATTGTAAAGTATACATATGAGAGCAGATTATCATCATCATTCCCCAATAGGTGCAGCAGGAGTATCATAACTATGCTACCTGGGCATCTTTCTAATGCCCCCCCCCCCCCCCCCCCCCAACTGACTGTGACCCAGGGTGGTCCACATCCTGGCCTTTTCCCAGTTAAAATGCCTCTGCAGGTAAGTACACCAATACATGCACAGATTAAATATGTGTACCTACCTGAAGCCGGCCTTATCATTCCAAAGGTGGGGAAACATAGTTACATAGTTACATAGTAGTTTAGGTTGAAAAAAAAGAGTGACACCAGACATTGGTAGGGGGGGGGGGGGGGGAGAGTGACACCAGGCATTGGGAGGGAGGGGGGGGGGGAGAGTGACACCAGCCATTTGGAGGGAGGGGGGGGGGAGTGACACCAGGCATTGGGAGGGGGTGGAGTGACACCAGTCATTGGGAGGAGTAAAAAAGTGACACCAGTCATTGGGAGGGGGTAGGGGGGGACTGACACCAGGCATTTGGATTGGGGAAAAAAAAGTGACACCAGGCATTGGGAGGGAGGGGGAAAAAGTGACACCAGGTATTGGGAGGAAGGGGGGGGGGGAGTGGCACCACGCATTGGGAGAGAGGAAGGGAGAAAAACAAGCTGCACCAGGCATTGGGAGGGAGGTTAAAAAAAAAGTGACACCAAGCATTGGGAGGGGGGAAAAGTAACACCAGGCATGGGGGAGGCAAAAAAAAAAAGAGACAACAGGCATGCGGGGTGGGGGGGGGGCTTGGGGGGGCGTGGGGGGGATGCCAGACAGGGGGTGGAGGGGAGTGAGGGAGAGAGACACCAGACATGGGAGTGTGGGACTGAGAGACACACCAAACATGGGAGGAGTGGAAAAGACAAACATAGGGAGATGTACAAAAGAGGAGAAGATAATAGGGGAGAGGAGAAAAGTGGAAACAGACAGATGAATGGCATAGGAAGAGCGAGACAGACAGGGTTGGAGTAGAGGGAGAGCAAGACAGACAGGCATGGAACAGAGGGAGAGCAAGACAGAAACAGTTGGAGTAGAGGGAAAGCAAGACAGACAGGGATGGTGTAGAGGGAGAACGGGACAGACAGGCATGGCGTAGAGGGAGAGGGAGACAGACAGGAATGGCATGGAGTGGGCGGTGCCAAAGATAGGATCACATTGCTTGTGTGACTGTTTGTGAATGTGTGGCTGCATGTGCCATTGCATGAGTTACTGTGTGTGTACGTGTGGCTGCATCTGACATTGCGTGTGTGTGCACATGTGCCTGCATATGTATGTGTTACTGTGTGTATAAATGTCTGAGGCTAGGATCAGTAAGGGGCAGCAAAATATATGTTCGTCTAGGGTGGCAAAAAGTCTTGCACCGGCCTTGAGAACCACACTATGAAAATGAAAAGTGGGTCAATATATCAGTAATTCTAAATACTGTAGTTAAGAGAAGCCGTATTATTCCAGTGATCTTGATGCAAAATAACAGAATGTGGCAGAATCTTGTATTACCTTTTTTTTTATTGACTAACATTTTGGAATGGCAAGGTTGTGGCACTTTATCAAGTCAAAATCATTTCTAAGCAAACTGTTGGTATCAATTGCTTGTTCAATCCCCTAGATGGCACTGTCACCTTTCTAATTTGTAAGTGACTTTTCTCTCTACACATTTCTCTCTACATATGCTTGATAATATTTACCACATTTTACTTTCTTAAAAAAAATTATTTTTGGCACTGTTTCCATAGGGCCTATTCACAAAAGGGTGATTTTCAGTTGATGTGAGATAAACACTGAACCTCACCAACTTAATTATACATTTTGCAGGACCAGATAGAAACATAGAAACATAGAATGTGTCGGCAGATAAGAACCATTCGGTCCATCTAGTCTGCCCATTTTTTTTTTTTTTTTGAGTACTTTTATTAGTCCCCCGTTCCCGGTCTTATAGCTAGGATAGCCTTGTGTCTATCCCACGCATGCTTAAAATCCTTGACTGTGTTTACCTCTACCACTTCTGCTGGAAGGCTATTCCATACATCCACTACCCTCTCAGTAAAGTAATACTTCCTGATATTACTTTTAAATCGTTGCCCCTCTAATTTAAGACTATGTCCTCTAGTTGTGGTAGTTTTTCTTCTTTTAAATATACTCTCTTCCTTTACTGTGTTGATTCCCTTTATGTATTTAAATGTTTCTATCATATCCCCCCTGTTACGTCTTTCCTCCAAGCTATACATGTTAAGATGCTTTAACCTTTCCTGGTAAGTTTTATCCTTCAACCCATGAACCAGTTTAGTAGCCCTTCTCTGAACTCTCTCCAAAGTATCAATATCCTTCTGGAGATACGGTCTCCAGTACTGCGTACAATACTCCAAGTGAGGTCTCACCAGTGCTCTGTACAATGGCATGAGCACTTCCCTCTTCCTACTGCTAATACCTCTCCCTATGCAACCAAGCATTCTGCTAGCATTTCCTGCTGCTCTATTGCAGATGAGGTTCTTCTGCTACAAGAGCTCAAATGTAAATAGATGGACATAATTAAATCTTAACAAAACTCACTTTTATACAGGGTTAACTGTTCTTCAAGCTGTGGCTACCCAGCAGGCAATGTGAATTTAAAAAAAGGCTGCCAAGTGCCACGGATAAGAGTTCAGTTCCTCAAAAAATAATTACAAAGATTCTATGGTGCAATTCTATAATATGAATATATAATCTATGTAGCACCTGTATAAAAGAAGATTGGCACGGCGATGGGGTCCAAAAATAACCTCCTCATCCCAAACTTGGCGTAGTTGAGCCGGAACAGATCCCCAGTGCCATGCCATAGATCTGCAAAAAAAAGAAAAAAGAAAGTTGTATTCTAATATTAACATCATACTAAGCTTGAGGAACTCTCTAATTTTATACTAAGATACTCCAGTCTATCCATCATCCACAAAACTCCCTGAACTCCATCTTTATATTTAATTAAGGTATATTACTGGATATCTGCTGTTACTATAATCAGGCCATCATGCCCACTATGTTTGTCTAGTACAGTCATTAGAGCTAGTCCATCTTTAAGATAATAGTGGGACATAGTAGGAACCTATACCTGCAAAAACAAATCTACATATAGAAATGAGTTTGATGTGAGTGATGAGACGATTGGTGAGCTGGAGAAGCATTAATTCCATATAAAGCGTTGGTTAATGCAATAAGTGTGTCCACACTGCCTTTGATTGTGCCACAGTCTATGTTTTCACTTTAAATACAAGATTTATATGGAATCTGGAATGCCAGTTGTATCCTCATGGTATTGGTTTGTAAAGTGTGTAAAAAAAAAGAATAACAAAAAATTCAGAATAGAATAGAGATACTCAATGGAGTTCCGATAATAAGTGAATGTTATAATGGTGGAAATACTGATCCCCAAATTTGTTTTGAGGCCAATCTTGTAACAATCTCTTTGGATAAAACTAAAGAAATAGAACAAATCAGTAACTTATCCTTAAGAGTGATCTTATGTTGATAAAAGTATTGCCAAAGAGTAAAAAGAGTACAAATCTGAAAAGCAAATTAGAACCTAGTGACATAGCACATAAGTGCCAAACCCACTAATAAGATCACTCTTCCAGGATCTCTTAAATGATGATATAGATGTGGGAAAGAGATATGGGGAGAGGGAGGATAGATAAGGTATATGGGGAGAGTCATGGGATGGGGGCGGGGGGAACGGGGCCACCAAAAAGCACTTTAACCTGTGTATCAAAAAATTCTTCCACCGGATTCCACTGGATTGTGTGAGTTCAGTTGCTCAGAAAAGGTAAGAAATAAAAATACATATTTCACGTATCCCAAGATTTGTGATCTGCATGCTGGAGTGCCTGTGTGGCTTCCTGTATGTAGTGAGTTGACGTTTTAAAAAAAGATTGTCAGAACAAAATCAAAAGAGGTTATGAGAAACACTTTAGAGATAAACACAAGAAAGGCAATACTTTATTAAAAAGCTATGGCTATACATATTATACTGGTCATTAAATACTATGTATGAGGGAGACCTTTTTGATACTGACTCTCAATACCCTTAATGTCTTTCGGTTTATAGACTTCGGTTTGTGGAATACATGTAATGTAATTGGCTTTCTATAAACCGAAATAGAGTCCCCATTCATACGAATAGGTCAATTGACCTATTCTTATGAATGGGGACTCTATTTCGGTTTATAGAATACCAATAGCATTACATGCATTCCTGCACTTCATATATATATATGTGCTATACTACATATTTGTACCCTGCCACAGAGAGTGCAGTGCACTTGCAACTGCATGTGTGCCAGACACATTACTTTAATCCTGTTCTGTTAGCTCAGTGGGCATCATCTAGGCATTTTTAAATACTGCAATTTGTTGGTGTTAAATATTACATTTGCGTGCTGCACTTCATATCTGAAAGTCAAATAGAACCGTCAAATACTGTGCTTACAGCGCACTGTGAAAAATTCTAATAGTTTTGGGTGGTAAAAAGTACATTTGCGTCTTGCGGTGCACTTCATATCTGAGAGTCAAATAGAACCGTCAAATACTGTGCTTACAGCGCACTTTGAAAAATTCTGGCTACCTCCTCCTTCCCCTCCTCCAGCGATGCTTCCACCTACACCGCCACCTCCTCAACCTATGGGTCACTTAGTATAAACTGAAAGAGAATACCCTGCACCCCAACCCTCTCTCAAATGGATAATTCTGTAGATCCTCCTGGTAGCCATGCTTTAGATTTAGATTTCTGTTCTTCCAAAGCTAAAATCAAAGATTCCATCCAGTGCTATTTTATGCCTCAGCTGTATTTTTAAATTTGTATGTATTTTATGTTATTTGAAGTTATTTGCCTATCCACATTTGCTTGCAGGGCACTTGTCCTACTCTTACCCACATTTTACTTCCTTTTGCAGCCCTCTAGCCTTTTCCAGGACTCTTTTAGAGGCATTGTAATGCCCAAAGGTTCGTGTCCCCATTGACTTCAATGGGGTTCGGGTTCGGGGTCAAGTTCGGGGTCAAGTTCGAGCCCGAACCAGGACTTTTTCCCGAAGTCAGGCTGAACCCGCCGAACCCGAACATCCAGGTGTCCGCTCCACTCTAATCATAATTCTTTTTTTTTTAATGTATTTATACGTCATAACTATAGTGATTTAGAGACAAAACTAAAATGTTTCAATAATTAATACATTTTTATTCTTGCCATGCTGTGCACTTTTATTTATCAATATTTCCGATTGTCCTAATATATTTCATGCAAATGAAGTACAAAAAATTGTTAATAACTATTTAAAAAATAAAATAAAACCTGTACTTCAATATTAAGTTGTATACAAATATAACCTGCAAACATCATACACTGATGGTGTATAAGGGGGGTAAAAACAAGCATTTTTACTACAATTGGATTGCTCATAAATCCAATGTCAGATGCAATAAAATATCTTTAGCCATATTTTCTGCTTATAAAAGTATATTATGTTCTTTAGTGACTTTGTTATAGTGCCAGGTTTCTTATTTTGTATCTAAGAGTGAACATAGTAACTTGACCTGTGCAGGTAATCCTGGGCTGCTATGAGTGTACTAAAGTAATAGATTGATGCTTTCAAATCATCTATACAAAGTGTAATATACATTTCAACAATTTTAACATTTCCAGAGAGTTTGGTAATTTCACAGGGAATAGAAGAACCCTGCTGTACTCAGTAGTAATGAAAAATTGTTATATAGATTATACAGTGTGAGATAGGATTTCTGTCAAAAAGGAACATTATCATAGAAATGAAAAAGATCTACAATCTCCACCTACAATGCTCCTGATCAGTTTAACAGCTCACTTTGGAGTATTGATATTATTTATTGAAAAATCAAGTCGTGAGTCTTTTGCAAATTCACTGTTACAGTGCCAGACAAAAATACGAATCTTAAATGATTGGAGACCCAAAGATAGACTGTGATTAAAATATTTTAAAAATTAATGTGCACTTAACATCGCAAAATGAGTGGTATGCCCAAAATACCAGTGACTTTTCCTGTGGGGTTTGTATGCTCCAGACAGACAGCACACAAAAGATAAAAGTAGTGCAAAAGAATACAAATTGCAAACTTTTGACTTTCAAACCACATATAAACCACGATTGCAGACAAGTCCAGTCATCTTCTAAATTCTCTCCTGATGAAGCGGTGACAGAGGTTCCCGTGAAACGCGTAGAGACTACAAATTTTGGCTGCAGTCCCCTCTCTGATTGATGGACACATCTGCTGCCTCCTGATCATTTCTACAACTCCAAGAAAATACGGTCGTATTGTGTAGCTGTACTTCATTGGAAATTTTATGCGCGTTTAACTTATATATCTTGTGAGTCTGATTCTGCACAGCAGGGGTTAATCCAACATTGTTTTTGGTCCTGCACATGTGTGTTTTTCTGTTCTTTTTTTCAGACTAATGTTATTAAATATCACTTTGAAGACAACACCGCCGATATGAATATTATTTGCCTACACTTGTGAGTGCATATAGAACCTCAATCACCAGATCCCTCCTGTGTTTATTGCATATTGCACTATTTTGTGTTTTTTTTTTTTTTAAAGGAACCCACTATTCTGCGCCATTCTGTTTTTTACCTGTAGACAGCACACAAACACTGAAAATATATGAAAAATATATTGAAAAATATTGATCTATTGGATACCAGTGCTGCATCCAAGTATATTGCAAAACTCATATATAAAATAATTGAATTAACCTAATTACAGATAAAAAAAATCGTAGTCAAACAGGTTGTGAGAGAAGCAGGATTGAGTGCCAGCTACAAGCAACACAGTAAACAACATCATCAAGTAGACCTGGGATGTTAAGTGGCAGATGTTCACTGTGAGCTATAGCCTTCATGATGCCCAGCCAGCCAGCCAGCCTAACAATCTCCCATTATACTGGCTGAGCTTTATGAAAGTGGTAGTCCACAGCAGGCATTGATTTACCTTACAAGCGAGAGTTAATCCCTGCGCAAGGTTGTGACCCATAACCACAAAACACTCAATGGTGTCAATTAAATAAATCACTTACTGTAAAAAAAAACCTGCAGTAGTAAAGGAAGGAATCCAAGAAAATAATGAAGCAAAATATGACAAAATATGGTGTAGTAAGTTAAATGAATATGGAATGACTCACACAGCTATCTCCAGTGGATGAGGAGCAGCATATAAGAGCTTGGTAAGTGGTATAAAATAATGTGGTAGAAATGGTCCAGGGATTTCTCACTTACAGTTTCCCAGGCTCAGGATTTGCTTTGCTTGATATTTGTTCTGCTCCATATTAGGCTCATTTTGCTTTCTCTAATTAAAACAATATCACATATCATGGCTAATTAATATTTATATAATGTACAGAAAATGGATCCAAATGCCTAAAACTCGGTTTTGATTTCTATGTTTATAAACCGCATATTTGGATTTTAACTGTTTTCAGCAGCTGTTAGTTGGAGTTTCATTGCTTTGTACAAGTGTTGTGCATTTCTGGGCAGTAACTCTATCCCTTACAGCAAATCCTGCTAAGTCTAGGTTCATAATAATGGGTCTCCCTTCGATATGCTCACAGTGTGCCTCTTTCAAAATTGCAACTCTCACATATAAAAATTCAGCACCAACTGGGAATGACCGAGTTTGTCTGGCATAAGATTGGTCTGGATCTTTGAAGCAGACTGCAGTACGGTACTGTATTCCCTTATTCACTCTGCGCATCACTGAAGATTTGTTAGCAACAAAATACTACCAATTGTGCAGGTAGATCCTGTGTCCTCCCTGTAACAATGGCACCCAGCCTTTAACATTGGTAGCACAGGTTCAGTACTGCATTTTGTCTCCATAGTCTTTGCCTACCTGCTTGGAGGCTTAGCACATGTATGGAGGTCTAATGTAATAGCAGGCTGGTAGCTCTTCCTGGATAGACCTAGGTGGTAGAAATATGATGTTCATGTGCTGCACACGGTAATCATTGCACACAGGTTTTCTCTTAAAGAGCGCTGAGCACGAGGGGAGGTCTGTGCTTAAAGGGATAGTCTAGTCCCCCAACTCACTTTAGTGCAAGATGAATAATACTGCTTGGATGGTACACAGGCTTTTTTTACAGTGTGATTTGATGCAGGCATTCTGCATAAATCAAATTTTTAATATTTGACTCAAGCCCTTTACAGTGATTACTCTGTGTGCTTACTGCAGGTGCGGCAGCACTGATTATATAGACACTGAGGATATAACGTTTTGTCACTTCCTGTGCTCCTCAAATTGATTATATTGTGTGGACTCTGAGTGACCTTGCTCTTGTATACAGTAGGATCTTTACAGTGCAACACATTGACTGATGATATAACTAGGGAGACAGGAAAATTCCATTGTTTTGAATGAAAATATTCTCATTGGTTCCTGCAGCAAAAAAGAAAAATAAATGACTTTTACTCAACTAGTGTGGGTAGTCCTGGTTTCTTGGAAAATGCTGTAATTTCACAATTTCATCTAGCTGTAAGTATTTTATATTTTAGGCAATGCAAAATGTAAAACATGCATTTTTAAATATGTTGAAAGCATATTAATATGCATTAATATTTGGACGATGCATTTTGGGCACTAGACAGCACCTTTAAGGACAGAAAAAAATAAAATAAAAATTGACCTACCAACATCCATTATAGTGCTCTGTATACAATGACTGGGAGAGAATGTTGGCTACAAAGCATATGCGGCCAAGCTGGAGTGAGAACCTAAAGACCCAGCATTTATTAGGCTAGGATGTAAGTGACCCTCATACATCTACATGTGCCAGATAATCAGCACCTGTATGGAGACGGTATCTATCCTCTATGGTCCAGGGGATGCCCATGCACTCCTGTTGTCTATCATACATAGTTGATAATATACCTATCAACAGTTAAAAAAAGGGTTATTAAAAGAAAAGTTTCCAAAAAAAAAAAAATCCTGTGAAAATTAATGGATTTGCAGATCATTTTAAGAACTCATTTAAAAGGATAGTGTTGTATGGCATCTGTTCAATGAAAAGGATCCCTCGGGTTATAATAACTTTTAAAGCATACAAAATGTATGTGTGACAAAAATAACCTGCAATGCAAGTGTGAGGGAGTAGTCTTGATCATTAGTCATTAGATCATCAGTAACATGATAACATCCCCATTGTATCTCATGACATTATTTTTACGGCATGTTAACAAACATATTATTGGATGAGACAGCGCTATAATATGCATACAACTAAATATAAACTCCAGAGACAAAATATGTAGGAAAGTATATAAATGTATTGTATATAAATAATAAAACATATATATAAATACCAACAAAGGATATATATAATCTAAGGCCACTAAATGTGTAAAGATAGGTGGTCACATGGATAATGAACATGCATTATAATGAATATACATAAGTAAATAGCATACATATAAATAAAAAGACTACAGATGTAAAATGGACATATGCAGCAATACCAACATAAAACAGGTACACACCTTGCACTACCTTCAACCAGCTGAGGAAGAATTTGAAACACGTCCTGTGGGGTGTAGCTGTTTTTTAGTGCAGACAATACCTTATTGTTCACTATACCTGGCCAGGTGAACAAACCCAGTGGGTAAAGGAATTTTTTTTGTATTTTTTGTATTTTTGTACCTGTTATATGTTGGTAGGATATTTTTTATATACATCAATCTATTGGTTAGTATTGTGTCTTTCATTACATTTGGAGTGAGGGTTTTTGTCTTTATGCACTTTTTTATGCACTTTTTTGTATTCACTAGCGCTGTGCCTATCCTTTTTTTATGTTAACAAACATGTTATATCTGTTCTTTAACCCCTTAGTGACCGAGTGCTCTGCTGCATTTGATGTACCTTGAAGACCAGAATTCCATTATTTTTGTCATATGTTTACTGAACTGTGAATTTCTTTCTTTGTGTTCAGTTGACCCACACAAATTATATATCATTTTTTAAAGGATGGATAGGGCTTTAATTTGATACTATTATTTTCCTCATATGATATAATTTACTAAAAAATAAAATAAAATATGATGAAAATATGGCATAAAAAACACTTTTTCAAACCTTGACCTGATTTCCGGGTGATCGCGGTGCCCAGGGTGGCACAGAAGTTGTTGCATGATGCCTCGATTGAGGCACATATAGGCAGTGATCAGCTTTCATTGCCTATGTGTATAACACGCATACGATCTCATTCGCGGTGATCATTTATGCGTTAAGGGGTTAAAGGATGTTAGCATTTTATCAGAATTTTCGTTCTTGCATGCATGATCAAAGTGGACACTTACTAAACTTTGTCACTGACAATTTAATGATGTTCTATGGATCTTCACAGACCTTGTCATGGACACTGGTGTCCTTGTATGAAAAATACTTATTCTTGGCAAAGTGTACTATATGTATATTTTGTATACTAATTGAAATAATTATGAAAAAATATTTAATTCATATTCTTGCAAAGCTGTATGGGTCTGCACTCTCAATGAAGGTACCCAGGCTAAAGTTTATTTAATCCAAGAAACAAATGCATAAATGACCATCACTGAATGATGGTAGATTTTTATTCAATACGCAGGCAACATTTCAACCCTTCAATGGGGGATACTTGAGGAAAACTTTGTTGATGGGTTGAAATGTTCCCTTAATAAAAAAACACCTTCACTGAGTGCTGGGATTTTATATTTTCTTTATATATATATATATATATATATATATATATATATATATATATATATATATATATTTCTTTAACTCATATTCTGTGATATATAGGTAAGTTTAATAAATAATATATTTAATATATATTTTAATTTTTATTTAATTGTAGTTATTTTAAATCAATCATATGTCACTGTATTTCTTGGTGTGTCTTGGGCATTTTATTTTAAAATGGTGTTTGTAGGAAAATGATTGGAATGGTTGGACATGTTTTTAAGCAGTTAGGAAGGGAGCATACATGTGCTGATTAAGGTAAAGAAAGCTTTCCTAGGCCCTGTAGAGGTTTTGAATTCAACCAAGCTGTATTTAAAAAAGAAAAATGTCTCTATTTATTCAGCCTTAATTAACATCAGTATAAATGGTTCTGTCTTTTCTTTTGTCTAAGTGGTTTTAAGTGTTCATGAAAATGTTACACTTTACTGTAATAAATTGCATTAATATTAATTATTAGCGTTTAACCTTTACATTGATTTACCAGCATGAATGTAAGACTCATGATGTACAAAGGAAAACATATTGTATCTGGCTCTTGGAATCAGATAATTTACAAGTTATTGTTAGTGTAAAGTTCAGTGATAGGTATTAATATTACACTTTATTGATCCAAATGACACAATTTCTGATTTTTAGTTCATTTTGGAGAAAGTGACCTTAACGTATTCTTCTTCCTATTAAGGGAAGTGCAAGGTTGAAGGTTTTTTCAATAGAAAAGTTATAAATACTTTTTAGCCCTTATTTTCATGGTAATGCCAGGCAAAATGGGGAATACTACAAGACCACTCTTTTTTCTACTTTTTATGGTATAGCGCAAATACATATAATGTGCTTTATTTGAGTCAATAGAGGTTCTGGTACACTGTTATACATGTATACTCAAAAGTGTTTTTATAAACACTTTACTTGGTTCTCAGCTTGACTACCCCATGTTAAAAACTATATTTGGTCTATTCACTAAAATTCAAGAATAGCTTGAGGTCAACTTTGAAGGTCGGCTTTCATTTTGAGATTTGGCACCTGAGTTTGACTTAGAAAAAAACCCAGGTTTGAATCTTCTCTATTGAAAGTAATTGGAGGTGAAATAAAACTACCAGCAATATAATAGTCATTCAACAACACTTTATAATCTAAATCTCTTTAGAACAAACACTATGTTGTCTACATAGTTTTCAAAATGTACTCTTTTAGGGGATCATGTACTAAAAAATCGCAAATATATTTTATGTGCAAAACTATTTTTACACTTTTCTCCTATTGCAATGTACTAAACATTTAACACTCAAATAGCACATACGAGCAAATTGCGAATACAAACGAGCATAATTGGGAACAAAAACAGGCAGTTTTGCGAATATTTTTTCTACCTCTTTTGATAGCACTTGCTAAAAGCTGGTGTAATTTTCAAACGCAAATAAGAATTATTTTTCACAAAATAATCCCAAAGCTCTTTAGCATGCGCAAATATGATCGCAATTTATTAGCGCAACCGGAAAAATGCACGCTAAATGAAAGTAAAGGGAAAGCACAGAATGTTACAAATAGTCGCAAATTGCTCCTTATGTTTTACCTATTTTTTTCCCACTGCACTTGTTTAGTACATGACCCCCTTAGTGTTAAGTCAAAGGGAACTTAAAAATGCCAGTACCGTGTCATAGTAACATATTATTAAACACTTAATGATTTATGCCAGCGAGTATTTTCATACATAAGTATGGAACCGTAAATATTTTTACATGTTAGTATTAGTTGTGAGTAGTTATGCAGAGCATAAAGTATAACTTTGTGGGTGTTTTTCAGCAAAAGATTATGTATTTACTGAGACTGCAACACAAGTAAGGAGGCGCATAATCCTTGCCTACAATGAATTGTACATAGATGAGAATAGAGAGTGAGTGTTAAGATATAAAAAAAGGTTAATAAATTTACAATCCCATTTTAAAGTTGACTTTATTTATACTTTCACCAGCTCCTTTAACATTACAGGCTTTTTAGTATTACTGAAATGTATATGTAGTAGAAAAACAAATACTTTTTTAATCTCTAACTTAAGTAAATATTTATGTTCATATTCCAACATTTCAAAACAAGTTGAACCGGTTATTATTTTTTTTACATTTTAATCATTCAATTGCAATATCTTTCCTCTAAGGTCAGATGACATTATATTTATAACAAAAACTGACACATTATGGATAAACTTTGCTATGCTATGCCTGCATGATATCTAAATTCTAACAATTGCTCAGTTTTTTTCCCTACAGTATGCAGAACATGTAATATGCTGCATATCGCATGCACACTTGTTTGCATGCACTGATAAGCATGTTCTTCTATATCTGAACATGCAACAGAGTTGCAGATTTGACTGTATAGAATGGTCAAAACTGAGCTTGCCAGTAATTCCTTTATTGCATGTAATTTGGGAATGACTGGCAAACTGCTTGCCATTGCTTCCTCTGCTCCCTAATAGCTTGTCAGTGGTCTATTTGTTCACTAGTAGCTTATCAATTACATCTTTCTGACCATACATCTTGTTAGTAACATCTTTGTTCTCAAAAAAAAGCCAGTTCCATATTTCCCCTCAACAGCTGATTAGTGACATATTTGTCCTCAAACTGCTTTCCAACTCCATCTTTGCCACAAACAGCTCACCAGTGCCCCCATTATCCCCTAACTGCTTGCCAGTGCCATCTATGTCCCTAAACACCATGTAAGTGTCACGTTGTGAGTGACATGTTTGTCCCCCAACAGCTTGTCAGTTGACCCCCTTCCCAACTGTCACTAAATAAAGTGCTCCAACTTTAATACACCAAGTGTGAGGGGGAGGAGCATGAAGCCTGTGTTGATTCAGTCAGCACAGACTTCAGCCCCTTGCACTGCACTTCCCCGCTCTGCATTTTGGGCAGGTCAACAGGTGGGCTAGTGGATATGCAAATGGGTGTGCCCCCCTTTCCTACCTGGTTAGTGAGGCTCAGCAGCTAGATGCAGTGAACATAATTCTAAGCAGCAAGTATGGAAAACTGTTCAGGGGAAAGTTCTTACTTTTTAATACATTGTTGATATCCTATATTTTACAATTAATGCTGTTTTAATTGCATTAGTTCAATCAAAATGATGTGAGAATGGCATTGAGCGCTGTTTTTTAATACTATGCTTTTTGTTTAAAGAAGAATATATAAACAAGTAAATATTTAATGACCCTAATAGAGACATAAATTATTCATAAGAAACACATAGATAGTGTTAGGAATTTTAATGGACTGGAACACAAAATGCAAAAGCAGGCCACTAAGGACCTAAGCAAGGGTAATCACAAAAACAAAGAGCCCTGAGAAAAATGTTATAATGCAATCGAAGTGCCCGGAAGAATAGGTAATTCAATGAATTATAAAGCAAATTAAATACAAAACAGGCTAGAGGAAGACAGTTGGCAGGATTCAAAATAGAAGTTAAGACTGACAGCAATTACACAAAAGACTGATCTCTAGCTTTTAATCACGGAAAAACAAGAAGAAGCTGGCTCTCCTCTCACCCATAGGAATATATATATGTGTGTATATATATATATATATATATATATATCATAGGCGTGCGCACGGGGTGTGCCGGGTGTGCCTGGGCACACCCTAATCCGTGCAGGGCCGTCTTTACCGCGGGGCAAACGGGGCAGCTGCCCTGGGCCCATTTACTCCTGGGGGGCCCCAAGGCAGCTGTCCCGTGGGCCCCCAGCCCCTGCTACCGCGTTCACAGCGCATTGCGCTTGTGAACGCTTTTTTCCGGCAAGCCGCATCCGATGGATGCGACGGCCGGAAAAAAAAAAAAAAAAACTGACGCCGGATGTGACGTCGCGTCACATCCGGTTTCGGTTTCTGTTTCCCTCCTCCGTGCAAGAGGGAAGACTGCACGGAGGAGACATCCGGCGGGGGACACTGAGCAGTGAAGTGTAAGTACGGGGGGGGGGGGGGGTGTCTGGCTGGCACAATATTCCTGGTATCTGACTGGCACTATATTACTGGGTATCTGATTGGCACAATATTACTGGGCATCTGATTGGCACTATATTACTGGGCATCTGATTGGCACTATATTACTGGGCATCTGATTGGCACAATATTCCTGGTATGATTGGCACAATATTACTGGGCATCTGATTGGCACTATATTACTGGGCATCTGATTGGCACTATATTACTGGGTATCTGGCACTATATTACTGGGTATCTGATTGGCACTATATTACTTGGCATCTGACTGGCACTATATTACTGGGTATCTGATTGGCACTATATTACTTGGCATCTGATTGGCACTATATTACTGGGTATCTGGCACTATATTACTGGGTATCTGGCACTATATTACTGGGTATCTGATTGGCACTATATTACTTGGCATCTGACTGTCACTATATTACTGGGTATCTGATTGGCACTATATTACTGGGTATCTGATTGGCACTATATTACTTGGCATCTGATTGGCACTATATTACTGGGTATCTGACTGGCACTATATTACTTGGCATCTGATTGGCACTATATTACTGGGCATCTGATTGGCACTATATTACTTGGCATCTGATTGGCACTATATTACTGGGCATATGATTGGCACTATATTACTGGGTATCTGATTGGCACTATATTACTGTGTATCTGACTGGCACTATATTACTTGGCATCTGATTGGCACTATATTACTGGGCATCTGATTGGCACTATATTCCTGGGCTCTGACTGGCACACTATTACAAGCATCTGACTGGCATAATATTACAGGCATCTGACTGGCATAATATTACAGGCATCTGACTGGCACAATATTACAGGCATCTGACTGGCACAATATTCCTGGCCTCTGACTGCACACTATTACAGGCATCTGACTGGCATAATATTACAGGCATCTGACAGGCACCATATTCCTGGGCTCTGACAGGCACAATATTCCTGGTATCTGACTGGCACAATATTATTGGTATCTGACTGGCACAATATTATTGGTATCTGACTGGCACAATATTACTGGCATCTGACTGGCACATTATTACTGGGCTCTGACTGGCACACTATTGCAGGCATCTGACTGGCACAATATTGCAGGCATCTGACTGGCACAATATTACTAGGCTCTGACTGGCACAATATTACTGGGCTCTGACTGGCACAATATTACTGGCATCCGAAAGTTACAATATTACTGGCATCTGAATGGCACAACAATTATGGCATATGTGTGTGTGTGTGGGGGGGGGGGGGTAACATCGCGATGGATGGCGGGATTGCATGCAGGGGAGGGGGCAGGATCCAGGGGGCCCAAGCAAATGCTTGCCCAGGGTCCAATCACTATTAAAGACGGCCCTGCCTCCGTGCTGCACTGCCGTCTGCCGCCCGAGTTTGTCTCCTAATCCGATCCTTCACTATGCGAGCGGAAGCGCCGCATAGTGAAGGACGGACTTTCTCCTCCCTCAGACCTCCCCTGTAATGTACGCGTTCGCGTACACGCGTTCCGTGACGTCACGCAGAGGCGGAGTCACGGCAACGCAAGGGTGAGGCCCAGCCGCAGTGCCAGAGGAGAGGGTGCAGAGCGGAGCACAGGCACATCGTTTTTTCCCAGGAGGGGTTCTGGGGCGGCCGGCTGGCTGGTAAACTTTAAGTAAGTGTTTTTTTAAGTTAAAAAATGTGAAATGTTTGTTTACATTGCTAAATGCTTAATTAATAAAAAAAAAGTTTTAATACAGTTTTTAAATGTTTGTTTATATTGATAATTATATGAATGCGGGTCTGTATGTAAGTATGCAGAGTGCATTTGTGTATGTGTGTGTGTGTGTGTGTGTATAGATATATAGATAGATATATATCTATCTATATATCTATACACACACACGTGTACGGCGTGTGTGTTTGTGCTTTAGGGTGCACACCCTAATGCAATAGGCTGCGCACGCCTATGATATATATATATATATATATATATATATTGTGTAGTCCTGGTGTCTGGATTCTACTGTGGTGCTCAAAAGCCTGGGATCACCCCCAAAGACTACAAAATGGCAAACAGAAAAAGGCTTAGCACTCCAGTGTCACTCCAGTGAATCACGGATTGAGACAAACGCTTAACGAGTTTCACACCTACATGCTTTCTCAAAAACTGATTCACAAACTGACAAACTGACTGTACTTACAAACGAAGAGCTTGTTGTCCTTTGCCAGTGTAGGTAATCAGTAGTTTTCCTATTAGAATAACTACCTCCTCCCCTAAATGTGATAGTTTCTTTAACGATTATCACTGCGTGTCAAGTCAAATCTAGCGCGTCCTCAGTGCGGAAGCTTGAAAAGTACAAACATTCTGCGTATTCAATATAAATACTTTTTTTTCGACTATTCAGAAGGTTGAATACATCAGAAAAAATACGAAATAAATAAATGAAAAATACATTTCGTTGTTTTAGACGAAAAGTTCAAATACACGAATTAGCCGGGAAATTAACTAGACTGATTTATTGTCACAAAAGGGATGTTAATTTTAACTAACAATTTTTACGCCACCCAGCAACAACTGGCAATAGTTCCACCGCTCCAAATGACCACTGAATTTAACAGCTTCCAATAGATTTTAAGATTAAAATAACAGAAACATAATTAATATATCAAATAGTATTAAAAAAATACACATAATTCTAGTATAGTTGGTAATGTAAACTCAGCAAGAAAAAGAGAGAACAGGTGTGAGAGAGGCAGGACGAATATCCATTTTGCAATGCAGTGTTGTGTTCTAGCAGGCAGGATCTAAAGAGAAATATACAGAGTAGTGTTAACTGATGAATCTTCAAGATAACAGGCCACATCATATAGGCTATTGACTTTTATACGCTATATTGCACTTCAGAGGCGGCTCTAGACTTTGTGAGGCCTTAGGCAAAAGTCGAACACGAGGCCCTCACGGACACGCATTATTAAATAAAATATATGCAAGTGATAATAAAAATGAACTGTATAAATAGCATATTTCAAGATCAGACTTAAATCCCAGCTTCTAGAAATTTACAGCTCCTAGAATTTGATTTGTCTCATAATTATTCTAAAAATATCTATAAACATTTGGTATAGATAAAAAGTGTTTGGCTGACTAACTCACATTCTTATTGCTGTGTCCTAAATGTGAACACTAACACATATCACACAGTCATTCATAGACACACTCAGCCAGCACACAATCATTCATAGACACACTCAGCCAGCACACACTGATTCACAGACAAACTCAGCCTGCACATACTGACTTACAGACACACTCAGTCAGCACGCAATCACACTCAGCCAGTACACAATCACACTCTAACAGAAACACTCAGCCAGAAGGAAAGGTGCTCAATGTTGAAGGTGCCCCGGTGCTGGAGAGGGGGCGGGTGCCCGGTGTTGGGGACGGGGTAGGTTCCAGGTGCTGGAGAGGGGGCGGACGCCTGGTCCTGGAGAGGGTATGGGTGCTCAGTGCTGAAAAGCGATGGGCATTACTAAACATAGCGTGTGGGAACCGAACACACGCTTCACTCAGAGGAAGGTAATGGAGGTTAAAAACAGTGTCAGACGGCCTGTGATTAGCTCTCTCACAGCAACAATAATGCTTGACTGGGGAGGGGGTTATTAACAGTGTGAGGGAGCACCTCACACAAGATTATCAGTACAAGGGCTACAGATGTGGCAGGTCACAATGAACTGACCTGCACCACATGAGAGGCGTTGGCTGGAGGAGAGGGCACACAGTAGATGTGCTGGCTGGGGGAGAGGGTCTTACATGGCTGGAAGTCCTGTGACTATGCTCCTACTATGTAAATTGTGCTTAACAAAACAGGATCATAACGCCACACATCATGTGATGTAATAGTTACATAACCCTCCCATTCAATGCAAGTCTATGATCAGAATTCAGACTTATAGACTGCATTCTGTGTCCCCAGCCCCAAAGTGAGATACTAGTGCTGTAAAGTCGTTAGGAAGTGGCACCCAAAAACACTATATTTCACAAAATGGCAGCACCCAGTCACACTTGTTTAGTTAAATCTTTTATGACATAAACTCCCATTGCAAAAACAAAAGACATATCTGAAATAAAAAATGGATGGAAAATGAAAAAAAAATCTTTTTAATTTGTTGGTGGGAGTGTCCCTTTAAATATTTCTAAAAGACAATATGTATTTTTATTTTGAAATATGTCTCACTGTTTGAAGATGACACAAAGTGATATGGTCTGAACTGAATGTTACTTTCTAGCAAGGGGATTTTGACAAATTTATGTCCTTGATATCCAAGTGACAGATGAGATTCAACAATATTTAATTCACAGCCATCAACTGGTTCTTTCTTCACAAGTTCAATCTTCTGATTGCATTTATAAATGAGCCAACATGTTGTTAAAATGAACAATTTCCCTTAGTTGTTTTACGCATACAGTTGTTACAGTTTTTTTCTTGTCTGTTAAAATACCTTTACATTTTGCACTGTTAAAATACCGCAAATAATATACATAGGAATAATTTAGTATTGAGGATAGATTCTTCAAGGTATCCTATGGAAAAAAGACCTCCAGATCTCGGTGTCTTGGCTGCTCTGTGAATCAGTTTTGCCATATTGGTGTCCTATTGGTGGATTTGCATAGAGATTTTGTCAAAGGCAGCACATACTGTAATGTTGAACAAGGATAGCAGGTCTTTCTCACAAGTTGGTGTGGAATGTATACTCTTTCGTCACAGTTCACTTTTTTGTTGTCCATGATGTAGAATGGATGCTTGTAAACTGTTATGAGGAAATACTTTGTGGACAGACAGCAATCATGTGACCACACAGACTGATAAAATCCCTTAAGAAGAGGCTTTATTCCCTGTAATTGAACATGTAAGATAATGTATTTCAATTAAAAGAATAGTTTTTAATACAGTTTTGTATTTACATTTTTATCTTTGTGTTTAATAAATAAATAAATACAAGTGCTGGAAATTGGCAGTTTTATGCTGCCCTAGATATCAGAAAATAAGTTGCTTATATTGCTTACTACTAGTATTGTTAATTGAATAACATTAACAAATATATGTTAAGTATTGTTATGGGGCCCGGCTTGGCACAACACGGAAATTTTAATCTCTTATTTCAAATTCAGCACTTATGTCTTGTCAGGCAATGGAAGGATATATTGTTTGGCTGTGCTTACTTAGGACATCAGTTGGCCTTAATACGGCTCTGCCCCTAACATATAGTTACTGAACTGGACTTTGCTTCACAGGAGGGGAACATGTTACTCAACCTGTTTTTCATATAGAAGAACATTAAAAAAAGTCAATTTGACTAAAGTATTCATGTGATTGGATGATGCACACGCAAAACACACATATGACAGCATTTCATGAAGTAAACTTTTATGAAGGTATTATATCATGTATTTTTATTTTCTATTATTTCATTTATCTTCTAGACATTTCGGGTAGACTTCTGCTATTTCCGCAATATCCAAAGTCCTCCCTAAGAAATGTATTCAGTCGGCCTAGCTGCTGAAATGTTGGTATGAAAATTGTCTATAATGGCCTATTTTTTTTGCAGATTTGGGGTCACGCCCCCTTACACATTCATTCACAGCAACACAGATATTGAGGGTTGATTAGGGGGCATGGTTTCCCCCCGATTGGGTGTTTGAGTACACATGATGTCTTTTGGCACCATATTTAAAAACTTAGTTTTCATCACAAAGCTAGCTTATGATTAAGCGCTAAACAGAACGAAACGCGTCAATCGGTTTGAGACTATTTGTTTGCCACTTTCTACCTGTTTATTTTGCTGTGCTGTACCACCTTTTTGTACATTAAATCACTTAATTTTTTTATTGCACTTATTCACTCCTGGAGTACCGGTTCTACTTATTTATTTTTTTCTCTATGGCATATATGGTGCGGACCAGGCACCTATAGAGGCACCGGAGCTGTGGTCAGAGGATCCAATATATCTCAAGTACCACCAGTGCTGTTGAGCCTGATTGCATTCCTTTATGTATCTAAAATGCAAAAGACACCTAGGTGTAGAAGGATTCAGGAATTAGTCCATTAGTCCAATGATGTTAATCCATAAAACGTAAAGATATTCTTACTTGCTGACAATTGAGATATCTAATTTAATTTCAAACCAGCTCTTGAACCGCATAGCCAAGATTTCCCTTTGGTAAAGAGACAATAGGAGGCTTATTGCTTTGTTTAACCTAGAGCAATTTGATTATCTTTTAAATGATCCTCATAAAAAGCTTATATCTTGTTAATACAAAAGTGTATTTCACTTGATGTGATACCATTGCTTAAACACAGGTTTGGAAAAAATAACAACCACTTGATGTTTCATAAGATAACCAGACTATCTGTTTTCAAGAAAAATACTTGTTAACATAAAAGTATGCTTCACTTAATATGAGACAGTAATTTATATATCTGGACATGTTCATCCCTTGTTGGCAACTGTTGTTGAATGTGAGGATAAAGAAAAGCAGCAGCACGTTTGCTGCTCAGCCAAGAATAATGAGTTCCTTTATAGGTTTAACACAAAAGAAACCTGTTTCTTATTAACCTGAAAAATACTCTGTTAGACTGATACAGTAAATATCTCTTTGAATCAGTGATTATAGGAGATTCATAGAATATAGGTGTGCATCACTTGAAATCAGAACATTGCTTAAGTCAGGATTGGGAACGATACAAGAAACTGAATTTTCCATAGATTGTTAGACCGATCAGGAGTGATTAGGTCCCTTTAATATCCATTCGAAGTTGTTGCTTACTGATATTACAATATGCTGTTGCGTACTCACATTAAGATGTGGAATCCAAGTGCAGAGACTGAGCGAACTTGCTCAGTATCAGGCCCGTCATCAGAAATGTTGGAGGCCCTTACCTGCCCCCCTACCCTCCCAAAGTAATTTTATCCCAGTATTTGTATAGCATGCCAATGAGGTATAAATGCATAAAATGATGAATATCATGTCATTGAATTGGAAATGCATAAATCTTTGTATATCATGTCAATGAGGTTTACATGCACCCAAGGACATGCCCTATCACCCATATGCAGACCCACAACTTACCCTAGGACATGCCCCATCACCTACATTGCACACCCGAGAATTACCCCAGCACCACAGGATATGACCCATCCCCACACTGCACACTCAGGATTTACCCCAGCACCACAAGACATGCCACATCACCCGCATTGCACATCCAGGACTTACCCTTGCACCCCAGTAAAAGCCCCATCACCCACATTGCACACCCAGGATATGCCCCATCACCCACATTTCAAACCAAGGACATGCTCCATCACCAACATTGCACATCCATGACTTACCTCTGCACCTCAGGACATGCCCCTTCATTCACAATGCACATTTAAGACTTATGCCTGCACCCCAGAACATACCACATCACCCACATTGCACACTTAAGACTTACCCCAGCATTCAAGGACATGCCCCATCCATACACTGCACACCCAGGACTTAACACAGCACCATAGGACATGCTCCATCACCACATTGCACATCCAGGACTTACCCCTGCACCCCAAGACATGCCGCATCATCCACATTTTATACCAAGGACATGCCCCATCACCCACATTTCAAACCAAGGACATGCCTCATCACCCACATTGCACATCCAGGACTTACCCCTGCACCTCAGGACATGCCCCATTACCCACGTCGCTCTATGACATTAGAGCAACCAGAGAAGTGCAAGAGGCAGTATAGGAATGTCTTTTGATTTTCCCAGCCTTTGCAGGAAAGCATTTAATCAATTAATTTTTTTAAAGGGGTCAGGGCCCACTGATATTGGCCCTGCTCAGTATACACATAAGTACAGGTCTGGAGATGGCACAGATAATTATTTATGTAATCACAAGCACAAGTGAATGAGTGGTGACTTGATGATAAAAGTAGATCTGAAAATATGAAACACTGGAACATAGTAATCAGGTATAGGATACCAGGAACACAATTTGGTATCGTGGATTACTTGCTCCAAGGGTTGGCCAGTGAGAAGGAGCATCAGGAGACACATTGTTTGGGGAGGTGCTTGAGGCTAGAAGCAACTCCCGCAAGTGTGTGCATTGATGGTGGAGACTGTTGATGGAGGGACGGCAGCACAAGTGGACCCTTGGGTATGCTTTTTTTGATTTCCAACAATTGCCAAAAAACTTTAGACTGTTTAGCATGGAGCTAATACATTGTTTTGTTCTTGTGTCTTCTCCTAGGAGCGTATTGCTTATTAACATGAAAGTTATCCCCTTAACATCAGAACATTGCTTAGAGACAGGTAAAAAAAACAGCAGCTTAAATGTTCCAGAGATAAATGGTATTAGGTATAAGGCATGGATCTCATTTCAGATTGGTTCAAATGCAGGATAGCAACTTAGTGCTTTAACTAAGTTAAAGAGACATGCCTGACTCAAAGATCTGTTTATTAATGCCACCATGTAATCTTTATTGCACCAATATTGCCATGAAGCACCATAACGTCTGGCTTTGTAGACGTAAGAAAACAGTTTGTCAGACCCGTTGACCCATTGATCCACTGCAAAAGATGTAAATATAGGCAAAGTTCAAACTCGCCGTTGAGATGGACAGTAGGCCCTGCTGAAAATGACCTATGCGCTCATTGTCACTTAGTATATAGTCATCCACAAGAAAGAGGGAGACAGCAGTAAAACAGAACTGCAGGCCACAAACATAGTCCCAGTGCTTTAGAGTCACTCTCTCTCCAGTAACACACAAGCATGCTCACACACTTTACTCCTGATTCATGATGCCCTTCAAATGTGCTTACTTTTTCACTGTATAGAGTTACTTGGAGAGTAAATATGCCACATTTTTCGGGCATGGAGTGCTTTAATTTTGATATTTGAATAAGCTAAAATGCTAGTATATAAACTAAAAGATTTCAGTTTATATTAATTGCCATCTATCTATTTATATAACATAAAAATACATTGACATATATGCAACTAAAAATTGCATTACCAGTATCTGTATTTATTTTGGTGTCAATTTATACCTTTCTATTTTCCTATCACTTAACAATATTTTAATATGATCAAAGCATTTTTATTCATCTTCTAATTATAAAGTACATGAACAGATGCAGATATCAGTTTTAATTACATTTATTTTCTACATATGCAATCTGGCTAACCACAGAAGTAAATACAAGTAATGCTCTATAGAGTTTGAGTAAATACACTGAATTTTTATAGCATAGAGTACAGTGTTTTACAGTGTTTTAAATGATAAAGTCATAACTGGACACAGTTATAAGTGTTTTAAAAAAATAAAACTACAGATATTGTCCAGCTAACCACATCAAGACTAAGCCCTGATAATACAAATATTATTTTTGTTGTTTCTTTTAGAAAGTGTGCAGAACTAAACAGAATCATTTAAAGACGAACACAATCAGACCTCTAACAACTATATCCATTTAATAATTTTTATTGCTTTAATTTTGGGCATGTTTAGATTATTATAATTCCCCAATGTGCTTTGTGAGCATAATACACTTTAAGTTTAGTAATATAGGCTTTAAAGGAATTAGCAAATATTTAATATGTTTATGCAGAACTGTTCAATGGGCAAAATATAATTTCAATAATAATGACAAATTAAACACACCTGAACAAAAGGTGTGGAGGGCATTGTTAAAATGGTCTTACAATTAGAGTAGGTCAGATATTTATTAAACCTAACTACCTGTGTGTTTATTTGAGTCTTTGCATTTATTTAGGTGTGCCAAATGTTATGTTTCCAGTGAGATAATTCTTTTAACTCAGATGTGATTGTAGGATGGGAACAGGGAGAGATATAAAGATAAGAAGGAAACAGGAACAATGAAAGGGATAAATAATTAAGGATACAGAGGTGGAAATAAGTATGAATGAAAAGGGATGGGAAAAAAAGATATAATGGAAGCCAGTGAGGGAAGGATAGAGTGAGTGAGAATTTAGGGACTAACTTGGAGAGGGAGCAAATAAGACTGGTTGGATAGGAAAGACTTATCGCTGTGCCAGATAGGGATGGGAAAGAAGAAAAGGAGACATTTTAGAGACCAGAGAGCTATATGTTGCCTGACTGAAATTAAATGTGCTTTAAATTATTTTTCTGGACACTTACATTTTGAACTGGAACATTCTCTTTTAAAATGACTATCCTGGCAAATGCAGATTGTATGTTCTCATAGGCATAGCAGAAAGTGCATCTGATTGAAGTCAGTCATGCTCAGCCTCTCACATTATTACCTTTACTAATCCATTTACAGTGGCTAATCATAGTCATTATTTAGTTTCTAAACATATGTAGAAAATGCAATAATGCTTTAACACACATTAACTTTGTATACACAATCTGGAAAAAAAAAGGTCAAGGTTTAATGTATATCATACAGCGTTCAAATTCCATAATTATAGAAACGAGGCACTACATTGCACAACATTTAATCACTAACGTTACTGACAAAACTTAGCTCTTTCAAGTTCAACCTGATCACCATATTACTCTTTATAAAAAAGAATGTAATAAACAGGGATGACAGCTAAATAATTTAGATTATCATCTTTTAAAAATCCAGAAATGTATTTAGTGTATGACTGCCTAGGGACTATACACCAAAAATTAAAACTGTCATGTCATATAACAAACAACTGTGGATAAAATAACAGCCTTTATTTTTTGTTGGTGCTTGTACAGGAGTGCTTTTTCCTTGTATTCATTTAATAAAATAACATTCACAGGTTGATTAAAGCCATCGCCTACATGTTGTTTATCCTGGAAATATAGAAATCACCAATGATCTATTGATATACTGCACTGACAAATCATCTGCAAATATGGACTGGGTCCCTAGCAAACTAGAGACATCTCAATGTATTCTTCCTGGTAAAACACTTTCTAAACAAATAAATAAATAGAATAAAGATTCATACAAGTGACATATGGGCCAAGAGCAATGTATACACTTTAATCACACAAGGAGGGGCATGCACTAAAAAAATGCAAATATATTTTATGTGCAAACCCATTTTTGTGCTTTGCTCCTAGTGCAATGTACTAAGCATTCAACACTCAAATAGTCCATACGAGCAAATTGCGAATAAGAACGGGCAAAATTGAGAATAAAAACAGGCAATTTTGCAAAAAAAAAAAATTATACCAACTTTTCACACACAAATAAGAATTATTTTTCACAAAATATTCGCAAAACTCTTTAGCATGCGCAAATATAATTACAATTTATTTGCGCAACCGGAAAAATGCACGCGAAATAAAAATAAGAGGCACAAATCAGGGGAAAAAAAAGAGCAGAATGTTACAAATAGTCACCAATTGCTCCTTACGCATGTTTTACCTACTTTTTTTTCCCACTGCACTTGTTTAGTACATGACCCTCAAAGTGTCTTGATTTCCGAGGATTTGTACTTTGCTACAAATGTAGTGGTACTAGTGGACGATCTCCATGTATAATTATCTGTGCAAAATAATATGTCCACAACATGCTACAAACAAGAATGTACTTAGCTGATTTCCCACATGCTGCTCTATTATGAAAAGACGATTTATGCTTTTGAGCTTTTTTTTGCATTATACTGTGATTTCTTTTGCAATCACATACCATTTTTGTGTTTGGATGTCAGTCCATTATTTTTTAGTAAGTGATATTTGATTGCAATAATACATGTATTTCCGCATTGTATTTACATGTACAAGTAGCACCTACAAAGCAAGTATTTAGCAGTCCAGGAATGCTCAGTAATAATTTGTTCAATATGAACTTGTAATCAAGTCATTTGGCTTTGATAGCCTATTGCAACACTTTAGACATTTGTAACAATGAAAATAGGGGCACCTTGCACTGAATTTTGCTGTTATACTGAATAATACTTGCCTTTGAATGAAGTGCCTTCTTTTATTTCTATGGAAAATGGAATAAAAATTCAACTTGCAGTATGAAGCATGAATATCTTTTCCAGTAGAAAGAAAATAGCTTAAAAAGTACATGTTAGTTTACCCTCTAGGGTAGGCCAATGGTCAACAAAGATTATGCGGGAAAGACGGCACTAACAAAGAATATGCAGGAAAGACGGCAGTGAGGCCAATGGTCTTTTCTTTTGTGCTTCTATGTTACAACCATAAATGGGGAAAAAATGTGTAGTGGCTCTTAAAGAGTTTAAACTAAGTATTTAGTATTTATCTTTGTTTGACAGCTTCCCTGCAGCTCAGGATCCCTGTCCTCAGTCTCCTTTTTTTAGCCAATCATGCTGCTCACAATGCTCATCCTTATAACATTATAACCATACTCCAGGGGTGTCCAAGTTTGTTTTGCAGTGGGCCACTTCACCGTAAATCTATTTGTGCGTGGGCCGCATTCATGTTTCCTTGAAAGTAAATGTATGTATGTATGTATACACATACATACATACATACGTGTGGATATATATATCACCGTAACATGCAGTGTAAGTGTATCACAGATTCCCTAGTAAGACAGCATCAATAAAAAAAACTCACATTCAATGCACACACATTTACATGTGAATACACAAATAGGCAGTCCCACTTCCACACACATTCACACATAGTCCCACTTCCACACACATTCACACACAGTCCCACTTCCACACACATTCACACACACAGTAACACTTCCACACACATTCACACACACAGTCCCACTTCCACACACATTCACACACACAGTCCCACTTCCACACACATTCACACACAGCCCCACTTCCACACACATTCACACACACAGTCCCACTTCCACACACATTCACACATTCCCACTTCCACACACATTCACACACAGTCCCACTTCCACACACATTCACACACACAGTCCCACTTCCACACACATTCACACACACAGTCCCACTTCCACACACATTCACACACACAGTCCCACTTCCACACACATTCACACACAGTCCCACTTCCACACACATTCACACACACAGTCCCACTTCCACACACATTCACACACACAGTCCCACTTCCACACACATTCACACACACAGTCCCACTTCCACACACATTCACACACAGTCCCACTTCCACACACACATAGACATTGCTTCTTTTTTTTTTTTAAGAACCCCCCCCCCCCCCCCCCCACAGCATGTTAGAGGGTTTTTTCCCCCTCCCTGCTCGTTTACCTGAATCTGCAGGGAGGGGGATTGTCCCATCTGTGTGCTCCCATTCTACATCTGAGCACCGGGATGTCACTGAAACCCGGTGCTCCATCGGGGTCAGAGTGCTTAGAGTGCTTAGCCCCCTCGTGCTCTGGCTCTGTTGAAGCACCGGTGTCAGTGACATCCTGGTGCACACTTTGTTGGACAGCTCAGAGGTGCGGCTACGGCTGCCACTCTCTAGCGGGCCCCACCTCTCTGGCCGGCGGGCCGCACGTTGGTTGCCCGTGCCATACTCCATTAGCCAATTGTCATTACACATCGCATGCTTGAGAATATGTACACTAACCATACACAGTGTTTTCCCATTATTTCTAAAGTTATTTCTAAAGTGGAGTTGCACAATGCATACTTTAGACAATAATAATATGTATGCAGTGTCTCCCATCATCTGTAATATGGAGATTCACTGCGCATGTGCAACATGAGTACAATGCTCATATATAATGTGCTTTTAAAATTAAGATACAAAATGCACAATGCCCACCACTGAAGTGGAAAAAGTGGGAACTTTAATTCAGAACGCAGGTGACTGTTCAACCCTCACGGTTTTTTTTTTAACCCTTGAAATTAAGGGCCTTGGTTAGTTAATTGAAAGACTCTTTTTTGTTTAGCCTGACTTTCACACTGCTATTAAATTATTCCACATAAAAATGTCTTCTCTACAAAGTAAGTTGTAATAATACCATAAATGCAATTTTAACAATCTGTGAATTTGTATTTATATTTTAGAGCTTTTTCTAGCCATTTCTTACTTTAGCTAAAATATTCTCCTTTCACGGCAAGCCTAATTATGTATAATCCAAATGATACAAAACCAAAAAAGCTAGTAATGGGCCCAAATGCACATAATGGAGATTATATGTCAAATTTACAGAATAAAAGTTTTAAAATCAATCATGACCCGTAGTCAATAAACGGTACTGAGATGATGTTCAAATTACTGTTTGAAAAGATTTTGAATACACTTACCTCTATGCCACTAAAAAAACAGATTTTTAACTAATAGGTAGATATTAATTTCCATAGTCATAATCTATATTGTGTTTATTCACTAAAATTTGAGATTAGGCTGAAGAGGTTGAGTTTGGATGTTGTCTTTCATTTTCAAACTTGACATCCAGTCTCAACCTATGGAAGGCAGAATGGAAACAAAAAAGGTACAATTTACCAGCTTTACATATATGAACTGGTATATGTATTCTGCAATCAATGCAGAACAGTATATATAAAAAAGGGAGAGCAAATGGAACAGACAATAGTGTGATATTGCTAGTACATAATGATTTTTTGTTGTGCCAATTGCTTTTTTTTAGATTTCTTGTACAACTCGTACTTTAGTAACTTTATATTTTTTCTGTTGACACTTTTTGCGTGTTGTTCTGGAGAATATGCATTGTAAGGTGTTGCTATAGCACAGTACAATGCTCTGTAAATGCAGACTTCATGGCTAGGTGCTTGATTTTATACACCTAGATTGGATTGAAACACATGAATTCATTAATTTAGTGGTGTATCTCAATACTTTTGTCCATATAGTGCATTTACTAATAACTTGATTGTTTGCTGACAGTTGTCCTTTAGGGGATGACTCCAATATAGAATCCCATTAATGAAGAGATACCCTGACAGCAGTTTGTAAATTTGACAAAAGTACTGTTTGCATCAAACTGCAGCTATTTAACAGGGGTGTGTTGCAAAAGTTAATAAGCCCATCTGAAACAAAACAAGCAAAGTAAGGCCTCTAGAGGAGGCAGGAGGTATATAAGCTGATGATGACTTTTAAATACATGAGTCAGAAGGTCAGTGTAGAACCCTAAAAAAATCTTACATAGCATTTAGTAACTTTTTTTTAGTCGTTTAGTACCTTTTCTAGCTCCATGGTATAGACATGTTGCCCCAAAATCAAACAGCAAATCCAAGATATGGTTTTACTATCAATTTCTCATCATTAATTTATAATACCAATATAACTACTGCTATTTTTATGTGACAGTGGGATTTGGTTATGGACAATCACATTTACCAGATCTAGTTATAGCTTGGTTCATATTTTTAAAAGCTCCCATTAAAAAAAACTATAAAACACATTCAAACATCCTAGGATTGAGCATTACTATGACTATCATTAATTAATACTCATATGATCAATCATACCTTTGACAAACTGTCCTGTAATTAATCACATTCATCACATTTCTATGGTCCGGGAGCCCCATAATCAATCATACCTATATAAATAAAGTTTATTTAATTAATCGTGGTATGATAAACCATGAGTATGATGAACAGTTCTGTGATTAACCATATCTTTACAGAACAACTTTATAATAACATAACTATAACAAACAATCCTTTGGTGAAAAAAATCATACAATTAATACATATGATCAAATGTCTCTGTGATGATTATCCATAAAATGGAACTGATTTTGTTACTGTAGCAATGTATATATTTATTGTCTGGTGTATTTTCCTGAAACCTTACAAGTTTTATTGGACCCCATTCCTTTTACCCTGTGGTCTTGGTACAATTAAATTTGTGAACTAAAATTATACATTAGTATTTTTTCCACTTGTTTTTTTTTTTCTTTTATACAACCTATAATCTTGCAAATATTTTTTGTCCTTTTTTTGTTTTATATAAATCTAAAGTATGTAGGCAACAACAACATTGGCTTCTTACATTCCCAGGAACATTTAACCCTTTGTCTTTTGTGATGTCCAATATTCATAGTTCTGAATTTGTTGCTCTCACAAAATCGGTACAATTTCCCTACTACCTAAAACTTTTTTTTTTTTTTTTTAAGAATTAACTTCTTCTGGTTAAGATGAAAAAGTGCATGATCACTACTGAAAATGTATTAAATAAACAAATGAAATAAATCCTAACCTGGACACTTGGGGGAATCAGAGATCACATAAAGCTGCACAACACATGCAGGGCACTACTAGTTTCTAAAGCTTTGTGTGCATGAAAATATATTGTGCAATATCAAGAATGAGGCAATGCATGTGCTTAATGCAAAATAAGATGGTGGGTAACAGGGTTACTCCTCTTCAGTTGAACCATAGAAGAACACACATTGATTAAATCTAAGTACCTAAAATGATGCCTTAGCCTCCTAATGGGCTAGTCACTAAAATGAGAGAATAACTATTCACTAAAATATACTCGACCTGCTGATGTTCCCAGCACCATGTTATTAATAGGTGGGAGGCAGGGCATGTGGCCCTGGCTTCTCGATACTTATAATAGGACTAGGAGCCTGTCAACTGGCTCCCAACTCCCATAATGCACTTGTCTAGTATCCTTAGTGCCAGGGTTCTACCCCATTTCCCTGGCTCCTGTATGTTGTTCTAGTGTTTCCATTCTCCTCCTGCTGTGTCAGCTGCCTTGTTAACCCTTTAACCCATTTAGACCTCCAAAGTTTGGTCCTATGTATATATATATCCTGAGTTAAAAAACAAAACAAAAAAAAAATATTAGAAACTATATAGATGGTTTCTTTTTTACAGTTCGTAATTGTGTAAAAAAAATAAATCAGGTCAAAGTTAGAAAAAGGGTCCCAGCTTCCAGTCCTGTCTCAGCTGCCAGTATTGAGCATCCAGTCCTGTCTCAGCTGCCAGTTTCCACTAGTCCTGTCTGAGATTGCATTCATCCTTAGTTATGCATCGTGGAGTGCAGACAGACCCCACATCATACCCTGCAATAAGGCTCCTCCCTGATCTGCTATCCCAGGCTGTAACACTTAATCTGTTATTAAACACGACCACTGTTATATAAATAATACCCCCTGTGATAGGGTGAATGGGGTGGTTTGTGAGGGAGTGTATATCTCCAATAGAGTGCTCAGAGAGGCATATGATATTTTACCCCAGGGAGACTATGTGTTATATGTGTGTATATGACTTACACTACTGTTTAGTTATGGGCCCCTGGGGTGGAGCATTTGGAGAGCAGGGTGGGCCAGTGCTCCACTCCCCTGTTTTTCTTGGGAGACATAGGTCCATGTCAGGGTTTTGGACTGTCTCCAAATACACTGCTCAGCTGCAGGTAATCAGCTGCAGCAGTAGGAATAAACCCCTCCCTGCTAGGCAGGTAAAGGGGAGATTTTGTTTGTTTCTCTCTTGAAGGGCTGAAAAACAGGCTGCCTGAGAACCAGGTTTTTGGGGGATTTTTTTCATAGGGAAACCACAGGCTGCCTGAGAACCAGGTTTTTTGGGGATTTTTTTCATAGGGAAAGGATTTTTCAGGCTAATTCCAACTCGACAACCTGGAAAGCATTTATTTCCTTTCCCAATTTAAATGAAAAGGGAGTGAGTTTCATCTTGATCCCATTCATTTTGGTATGTTTTATCTCATCTCAATCCTTGCAAAACGGTTAGTGGATAACCTTTTGCAAGGTTGAGATGAGGCATCAAAGGGGGGGGGGGGGGGGCGAGAGAATGTGCTAAACTTGACCTCTAATCTTGGATTTTAGTGAATAGACCAAACGTGGTAAATTATTAGTGCCAATTTAATCCACCTGAAACAATCCAAGAAATTTCCTTCAAGTCTAACCTGTAGGAAGATTGAGCCAAATGGTCATGCACTGATTACTTTGTTGCATCCTTTCATGATACAGTTTCTATTTTATTAACGTGTCTTGGCATAATAAGCTGTTTAAGTGACAATATACTTCAGTGTTCTGAGCGCACAGATAGAGTTACAAATTCCAACCCTATGTTTCCATAGTTATAAACACATACAAACAAACTGTTTGTATCAGATAAATAACAGAACATAGAAACATAGTATGTGTTGGCAGACAAGAAACATTTGGCCCATCTAGTGCCCTTTTTGTTTTGTTTAAGTCCCTGGCCTTCTATTAAATCCAGAGTATACGATATGCCTGTCCTATGCATGCTTAAATCAGCATTAAGCAGATATTCCTGCAACTCTCACTTACTGAACCTCAAAATAGAAAGGTTTATAAAGTTGCAGAGCTACTACTTCAAATTAGAAGTATTATAATGGCAGTACCATAGAAAAAAATAAGTATGTAGATTATGAAGAAATAAAATGCTATGTTTTTGCAATGTGACACAGCAGGGAAGTAGATAAAAAAAAAGATTGTGGGAATTACATTTTACAAGTTTATTATAATGCTTTTTAATTACTGAAAATTCCATGTGCCACACTTATATCAAGAGCAATCATTAACCTTTTATGTGGCAATAATGTATTGAATTGCAAAACTTTTTTTTCACTGTGGACAGGAAATAACTGTATCTTTTCAAAGAGGATTTTTGAAAAAATGTTTACGGGGGAGGATGTTCGAGAAAGTCATAAGCGCTGTAATAAGCTGATAAGCCAGAACCTTTGTTTATATTTATATCTAAGCAGAAAAAAAAGATAAAAAAGCTGCTCCTTTAACTTGCTTGCCAGCAGAGATGGCTGGGGAGATCTGAAGACACAGACAAACCTACATGGTGCCTAGTCAGATCCCCGTGCGGTATGAGGTGGTAGTGCTCCTATGTCAGACACACACCAGGACATGTGACCTGTTGGCACACACCAACCGATCAGGCTTACAATGTTTAAGTTACAGTTACTAGTTCAAGTTCACAATAAAAATTAAAGGAAACCACTTTAATTAAAACTATATGATAATAAAAAGTATGTATAAGATGAAGCCAAAATACATTTAAATGGTGATGTCCAAGTGTAATATGAAAATAAATGGAATGGCACATGAAGGGTAATTGATGAATTTTTAACACTAATTACACAAATTATTAAGATATATGTGTATACAAAATGTATATTTATATTTTTTCTCCCTTTCCACAAAAATAAATGTGTGTAAGTGTTTGTGTGTGTGTAAGTATGTGTCAATATATGGAAGTGTATGTCAGTGTGTACACTACAGGGTGTGTGTGTATAAGTGTGTGTGTCAATGTGTGTGTTACTGTCTGTGCAAGTGTGTGTACATGAGTGTCTGTGAAAGTGTATCCTGTGTAAGTGTGTAAAGGTGGCTGTGTGTGTATTTCTGTGTGCGTTTAAGGGTGGCTGTGTGTGTATTTATGTGTGTGTGAGTGTGACAGTGTGTGTAAGGGTGGCTGTGTGTGTATTTATGTGTGTGTGTGCGAGTGTGACAGTGTGTGTAAGGGTGGCTGTCTGACAGTGTGTGTGTAAAGGTGGCTGTGTGTGTGACTGTGTATAAGGGTGTCTGTAAATGTATGTGTGTGTGACTGTGTATTTAAGTGTGACTGTGTGTATGTGTGACATCATGGGAAACGGTAGTAAAAACTCATTCTGCTAGCCAGCAAAAAGTCTCCCATCTAAAAATTGCTGAGATTAAAGTGCTGATATGTTTCCCTCCTTATTGTCATTGTTGTAAAATATTGTGAGAAATCATTTACGTGATTAGTGTCTTCACATAGATGAGTATTATTAATAATGTATAACTAAAGGCAAACTGAGCAAATTTGTTATTTCAGAAGAGTGTATCACACTGGTAGGCCTTCTTATGACTCAGTACCCATGAAGTAGCTCTCAGTTTCAAAAAGGTTGGTGACCCCTGCCCTAGGCTATTTAAAATTGTGATATTTTAACATGCACTGATTCTACCACCAGGCTTTGTCAAAGTTTTGGGTACAATATTTTTGTGTTTTTTTCCACATACATCGTACTTCAGACATGAATTCACAGATTTAGGTATGTGTCTGTCATGATCTACCACGCAGTAGATCTCCTGGATACCAGTTACTACTTACCTGTCCCATGCCAGCCGCTTGCTCCTGTAGCACACACACGCCACTTCTACCAATGATCACAGAGGCGCGCCCCCGATTACGTCACACCCGTCGCTTCCCCGTCAGGCGCTGGAACATTTAAAAGGCAGAATCACAATGCACACCGTGCTTTGTAATTCTCGTGTTTTTAAGCCTAGCGTCTATTGTTTGATTTGTGTTGTTGACCTCGGATTTCCTCCTGACTATTCTTCCTTTGCCTATGTCCCTTTGACCCGGTCTGTAATTCGATTTGCCACTTATCTGGCTTCCCTGATCCTGGACTGTTATTTCATTTTGCTGATTGCTTGTGACTATGACTAAGGGAGCGACCACCAACAGATCCGGGATCATCTTTTGGTGTTGCTAAGTGCCTCACTAGCGAGGCACTTTAGCAACACCTTCGATACTTAGGAAAGTCGGCTCGCCCATTTTTAATTGGCTGCTACGGTCACTCTGGGGAGTGATCGTAGCGCGCCCTGCACTATTCATCAGTGTTGAACAATGCCTCTAGACAGAGGCATTGTTGCAACACCAAAAGAGTAAAGAAAGAGACCTTCAGTGGCTTCCTTTGCTCATTTTATTGCATGACGTGCCAGGCATGTCGTGTGTCACAATGGACACATTTTTGCTTGACATGTCTGGCACGCCATATGTTGGGAAGGGGTTAATCCAGAGCACATTTTGTCTGCATGGGTGACTTTAACTATGTAGCGGACGGTGACATGGACAAATACATCCCGACAGGAAAGAAAATAGATATATGTCTATTGGGACTAGCTAGGATAGTGCAATAAACACTAGGTAAATTTAAATGATATGATTTGTGGAGAAAATTAAACCCCTCAAAAAAGAGAATATACATTTTACTCCCATTCACAAAAGTCCTTTTCAAGGATAGATATGATCTTGACAACAGAAAGAGCTATAAAACAATTGTAATAAAATTAGCTCAGTTGCATGGACTGATCATAAACATATTTTTTTGAGATAAAAAGGCTGTATAAAAAAATTAGAGATTGTAGGATGAAAGACTTTATTAGCTTCTTGAGGAATTGTGCAATAGATCAGATTGGCAGCTGAGCAGTTCTTTCAAGAGAATGGCACTGGCGAGGTTAAACTTACAACAATATGATGTGCATTTAAATGTGTCCTTAGGTGCCAATCGATCAAAATATATGCATTTTTGAGTAAAAATAGGAATTTTAGATATAGCTGAACAATTGGTTAATAAGGCAAACAAGATTTTGAATAAAATGAAGCAGACCTGGTACTACATGGACAAAGGAGCAAATATATTATTATGAAATCAAAATCTGAATTCAAGTATTTTTAATATAGTTAATAACAAAAAATGCTGTATAAGCCCGCTAGAAATTGGAGATGCATTCAGGGATTTTTTAAATAATTTTGATGAAAAACAGAGGGATAGTAAAAAAAATATTTGTATCATGTAAATTTAAAGGAACTGTTGGCAAATCAGATTGAAGTAATGGAGGGTCCTTTTTATGGAGTATGAAGTAAAATGAATTATCAAAAGAATTGAATTGAATCAAATATTTTCTGATCTGTTCTGGAAAGAAATGATAGATTCTATATATCCCCTCATCTAACGGACGCATTTAATGAAACGAATGAGATTAAGATCTTCCCAAACAAAAGGCAACTATAACACCAATCTCTCTCAGTTCTGCAACTAGTAAGGCTTCCTTTGCCATAAGGGTGACTCTATAACGCACATACAGAAAAAAAACGCTGCGCCACTTATTTAAGTAAAAATATATAGTTCCTGGTTTACTAATCAATACATAATTCCTAGTATAAAGTTCAGTTATTCAAATCTAGATTGCTTTATCTCATAAGACACTACGTTTTCAGCTGATTGTATTGAAAAAAAACTAGGTAGTGACGTCAATGGTGTCCTGTATCAGATAAGGAAAGGAGGAGGGTGTGTCTTCATTAAATGAGACATTATATTTTCATGTATATATCTTGTGACTATTCCCCAGTTTGAGGCACTGGAGGAATGGGGACAATAACATATACCCTGTGCTTTCTGCTTCTCACCAAACCTCTACTCTCTACAGGTAATATATTCACAGTTTCTTTGAATTACCTAGTGTCAGTGAAGCAATCTACTAAGAAAGTCTGATTTCTCACAGTGCATCTAATTACAGAGTCTATATCTTTTTTGGTAGAACTTATTATTTAAATGCAAAATAGCAGTTCTGCATTAAAATAGCAGTATTTTTTTTTATATGGGTTTAACATTTCAGACATTTAGTAAGTCAACAAGAACAGTCAAATTAAACTTGTATCTAGGGATACAAAGCTGTGTGAACATTTACACATTGATAATAATGCAAATTAAATGATTAAAATAAGCGATTTATGACTAAATGATTAAACATTTAAAAAGGAAAACTATCTTGGCTGTATACTTTGGCCATCAGGGAATTGTAAGAATATAACACATCTTTATACATCAAAGAGACAACTGACAAGGGAATTACAAAATGACAGCCAAAATACCATAGCTTTAAGTATAGCTGAATTGGAGATTTTTTTTTCCAACTTGGTTACTTTAACGTTCATTTTGCAATTCCCTTGTCAATTCCTTGCAATTCCCTTTTTCACAAATAAAGCCATTAATGTACAATGATTTGGCAATTAGCTTAGGTTATCAACATGTTCTTGTCCAGCCACCTACTATACTGCTATAACAATATACATGCACAGTATTTACAAATATTGGCAACTATCGAAATATTCGAACAAGCAATCAAATGATTTTGCTTAATGATATGAAGGCAAATTCAGGTAATTTACCCAACTGAATGATTCGTTTTTGTTAATTTTGAGTCTGTTTATAAACATGTGTAAGAATGAATAGTGTTGCTGGATTTTTCAGGATGGTCGACTGTTAACAGAGAGATCAAAAGTGAAACAGGTACCTTACATCTCTCTGGAAAAGTCACTACACACAAAATCCTAGTATTCTGCCTATACATGCAAATATGTATTTTAGAAACTTTCTACCTGCATCTCGATCAGCTCTGCCTCAGCTGAGAGTCAGAGTGGAGTGTAAACCTGCAAGGCTACGTTTTTAATATTTGTTTTTTCTAAGGAAGCAAACATTTATCAAACATTTAGTTTCCCTTTAACCCCTTTGTGACGTTAGGACGTACTATGCCGTCCTGACTTTAAGTGCCTTAAAGTCGTTAGGATGGCATAGTACGTCCTGTACTAAACAGCTCATCGCGGCTCCCCGCGATGAGCTGTTTTGGGATCCCGCTGCAGGCACTTACAGCGGGATCCCACCTGTCAGATGAGGCCACTTTGAGTGGCCTCAGTCTGACAGGGAAAATGTAGCAGGTGCTCAAAGCGAGCACCGGCTACATTTTTCTAAATTGCGCTGTGCCCGAACTTCCGGGTTCGGGCACGCCTACGTGACATCACACGTGACGTCCGGAGGTTTCGCAATTTTTTGGCAGGGACCCACAGGGTTTATTAAGACCCTGATCGGGTCTCTGCCACAGTGTTACTGGCTACCGATCACCTTGTTTGGGACACAAGCACCATGCGTCACGAAGGGGTTAATCCTCTGGTGACTGGACTATTTTTGTTGCGTAGTACTTTTAGTGTCAGAGGCTATTTTAACCCTTTTTCCGTAACTTTCCTTTTTCTCATTTAAAGTACCCATACATAGTATATATTGTTTTTATCGGCATAAGAAGGGTTTTCTTAAGATACCCTTATTTTTTATATTATCACATTATTTTCTATGAATAAAATCATAAAATCGGTGAAAAGGTTAAAAGATCCCCATCTAATTGGTTACTAATATTTGTTCTGTATGTATAGATAATTTTCAATCATGTTTTTTTATTCTCTACATGCACAATTTAGTGATACAATGTTTCATGATACAGCCCCTTTAAAACATATTTTGCTACATAATATGTAGATCATTTTTAATCATTTTAATTCTCTACATTCTACATTTGCAATAAAAGCAATGTATAGGTTGATTGAGTCCCTTTAATCATGTGTGCTCAACACACTTTGAAGCTGGGAGTAGGTGCTAGACCCATCCATCACATTAATAATGACCCAGTCCCTTGACTAACCTTCTGAGCTACTCACAGGGCATATGGCCAGCTAAGCAATATGGGAATTGTTTCAGTGAAACAATGTTTCTGCCCTTTGGAATGAGATTGTATAACATCATGGCTAATTATATAGCAACAAATGTATTCATTGCCATTAAGTGAAAATTGAGGTCATACAGTACAGCATATCATGTAAAAGGGCAAAGGCCAGATTTATTGTGGAAGAATGCAAACAGGGTAACTTTGTTATCACAGTTGAAAGTTTATTATGTGGAATAGTCCTCCATATACAATTAGTCCAAAATTCCTCAACAATACTTTCTCAACGCTTCTAGAAACAGAATATATACCTATAATCTTATATATATATATATATATATATATATATATATATATATATATATATACATATATATATATATATATATATATATATATATATATATAGTTATTGTGTCTGAAATGTAGTAACACTGTATTGATCTTGATCTTCAGAACATGATTAAAGGGGGAGAAATCGCAATGTAAGATTTTTAGCAAAATATTTTATAAATAATTAAATAACGCCTCTGTATTACATTTCATGTGTCGTGAAATGCAGTTGTTGTGCTAGACATAGGTTTGTCTATTTTTAAGATAAGCAAGGATAGCTTTTAGGATGTGTATAGCCTTGTATGGAAGGTGAGGAAGAAGGTTCAGTGTACGTGGGTCCAGGATACATTTCAGGAATGTACACTGGCCAGTCTGGTCTAGTTGCAGAGTGTACATCAGAGAGTGTATGTGGGTCCATGATAAATCTCAGGAATATACATTGGACAGTCTGGTCTAGTTGCAGAGTGTACATCAGAGAGTGTATGTGGGTCCATGATAAATCTCAGGAATATACATTGGACAGTCTGGTCTAGTTGCAGAGTGTACATCAGAGAGTGTATGTGGGTCCATGATAAATCTCCGGAATATACATTGGACAGTCTGGTCTAGTTGCAGAGGGATGATGTGAGTGTATGTGGGTCCAGGATAAATCTCAGGAATATACATTGGACAGTCTGGTCTAGTTGCAGAGGGATGATGTGAGTGTATGTGGGTCCAGGATAAATCTCAGGAACATACATTGGACAGTCTGATCTAGTTACAGAGGGATGATGTGAGTGTATGTGGGTGCAGGATAAATCTCAGGAACATACATTGGACAGTCTTGTCTAGTTACAGAGGGATGATGTGAGTGTATGTGGGTCCATGATAAATCTCAGGAATATACATTGGACAGTCTGGTCTAGTTGCAGAGTGTACATCAGAGAGTGTATGTGGGTCCATGATAAATCTCAAGAATATACATTGGACAGTCTGGTCTAGTTGCAGAGGGATGATGTGAGTGTATGTGGGTCCATGATAAATATCAGGAACGTACATTGGACAGTCTGGTCTAGTTGCAGAGGGATGATGTGAGTGTATGTGGGTCCAGGATAAATCTCAGGAATATACATTGGACAGTCTGGTCTAGTTGCAGAGGGATGATGTGAGTGTATGTGGGTCCAGGATAAATCTCAGGAACATACATTGGACAGTCTGGTCTAGTTACAGAGGGAGGATGTGAGTGTATGTGAGTCCATGATAAATATCAGGAACGTACATTGGACAGTCTGGTCTAGTTGCAGAGGGACAATGTGACCATCAGGTATTCCCTCAATCAGTGAATGAGGGTGATGGCTCTCTGCCCTTAATAGGGGATTTTTCTAAGTTTTTATTCAATAAACATCAGTTGATCAGTTGCCAAACCATAATTTTCTCTTGTTATTGACAAATCAAGGAAGGACATTTCTGATTTACTTTACATCCAAAAGTAAGCATAAGGTTTGAGTCCTTATTATTAGTTAATTCCATGACATCTGACAGTCCCTCTAAAGTGCTATCCCATAATAGAAGCACAATGTCAATAAATCTGACCCAGAGTGCCACATGTGCCACCCTCTTATTAGTCAATTCAACAAAAACAACCTCCTGCTCCCAAAATCCTAGATGTAAGCAGGCATAGGTGGGGGCACACGGGGCACTCATTTTCAATCCTCTCTTGTTACGCTGTATTCCCTCGGTTCCTGTGGATCTGGCTCCCTGCTGAAATTACCTTCTATTTTTACCTCTCTGCTGAGTCTACATCTCCCAGATTTTTTGCAAAACACTTTCCAGTAGATTTGTTACATCCTACTTCTTACATCCAAACTGGATTCCCATTTAGCCTCTGAGACATATGTATAAGTAGAACCTTTCTGATTTTTAGGTCTTCTTACTGTATATACAATATTTTTCTTGTAATCATCACTTTCTCTCAGGATTATTTTCCTTTTTCTAAATTTGATCTCATCTTTCAAACATGTTAAGCCATTTTGCAACCATTTAATTTCACAAAATGTAAATTTTCTATACATGCATCCACCTGTGTCTAACTCCAAGAAACTTCCTTTGCTAATTTGACAAGTCTAGCAACAGGGGTGTTGCTAGGTCTTCGGATGATCTGGGGCTAGAGCCCAGATGAGCTCGGTCACACACAGGGGCGTACCTAGAGCATTTGGCACCCGGGGCGGACCCTGAGTGTTGCACCCCCCCCACATAATAAAAATGTAAGAAAACACCCACAATTTTTTCAGTGTTTGAAAATTGTACAATTATAGATACCAGTAATATTATGCCTTTCAGAGACCAGTAATATTGTGCGAGTAAGATACCAGTAATATTGTGCCAGTCAGATACCAGTAATATTGTGCCACTCAGAGCCCAGTAATATTGTGCCAGTCAGATAACAGGAATATTGTGTCATTCAGAGCCCAGTAATAGTGTGCCAGTCAGATGCCTGCAATATTGTGCCAGTCAGAGCCCATTAATAGTGCGCCAGTCAGAGCCCAGTAATAGTGTGCCACTCAGAGCCCAGTAATATTATTCCAGTAAGATACCAGGAATATTGTGTCATTCAGAGCCCAGTAATAGTGTGCCAGTCAGATGCCTGCAATATTGTGCCAGTCAAAGCCCAGTAATAGTGCGCCAGTCAGAGCCCAGTAATAGTGTGCCACTCAGAGCCCAGTAATATTATTCCAGTAAGATACCAGGAATATTGTGCCAGTCATAGCCCAGTGATAGTGTGCCAGTCAGATACCAGGAATATTGTGCCATTCAGAGCCCAGTAGTATTGTCCCACTCAGAGCCCAGTAATATTGTGCCAGTCAGATACCAGGAATATTGTGCCATTCAGAGCCCAGTAATATTGTGCCAGTCAGATGCCAGTAATATTGTGACAGTCAGAGCCCAAAATTATTGTGCCACTCAGAGCCCAGTAATTTTGTGCCAGTCAGATACCAGTAATATTGTGTCATTCAGATACCAGTAATATTGTGCCAGTCAGAGCCCAGTAATATTGTGCCATTTAGATACCAGGAATATTGTGCCAGTCAGAGCCCAGTAATGGTATGCCAGTCAGAACCCAGTAATATTGTGCCAGTCAGAGCCCAGGAATATTGTGCCAGTCAGAGCCCAGGAATATTGTGCCAGTCAGATACCAGTAATATTGTGCCACTCAGAGCCCAGTAATATTGTGTCAGTCAGATACCAGGAATATTGTGTCATTCAGAGCCCAGTAATAGTGTGCCAGTCAGATACCAGGAATATTGTGCCAGTCAGAGCCCAGTAATAGTGCGCCAGTAAGAGCCCAGTAATAGTGCACCAGTCAGAGCCCAGTAATAGTGTGCCACTCAGAGCCCAGTAATATTATTCCAGTAAGATACCAGGGATATTGTGCCAGTCAGAGCCCAGTGATAGTGTGCCAGCCAGAGCCCAGTAATATTGTGCCAGTCAGAGCCCAGGAATATTGTGCCATTTAGATACCAGGAATATTGTGCCAGTCAGAGCCCAGTAATGGTATGCCAGTCAGAACCCAGTAATATTGGGCCAGTCAGAGCCCAGGAATATTGTACCAGTCAGAGCCCAGGAATATTGTGCCAGTCAGAGCCCAGTAATATTGTGCCAGTCAGATACCAATAATATTGTGCCAGTCAGATACCAGTAGTATTGTGCCAGTCAGAGCCCAGTAATATTGTGCCAGTCAGAGCCCAGGAATATTGTGCCAGTCAGAGACCAGGAATAGTGTGCCACTCAGAGCCCAGTAATAGTGTGCCAGTCAGAGCCCAGGAATATTGTGCAAGTGAGAGCCCAGGAATATTGTGCCATTCTGATACCAGGAATATTGTGCCAGTCAGAGCCCAGTAATGGTATGCCAGTCAGAACCCAGTAATAGTGTGCCAGTCAGATACCAGTTATATTGTGCCAGTCAGATGCCAGGAATATTGTGCCAGTCAGAGCCCAGTAATATTGTGCCAGTCAGATACCAGTAAAATTGTGCCAGTCAGAGCCCAGTAATATTGTGCCACTCAGAGCTCAGGAATATTGTGCCAATCAGAGCCCAGTAATAAAGTGCCACTCAGAGCTCAGGAATATTGTGCCACTCAGAACCCAGTAATAGTGTGCCAGTCAGAGCCCAGTAATATTGTGCCAGTCAGAGCCCAGTAATATTGTGCCAGTCAGATACCAGGAATATTGTGCCAGTCAGAACCCAGTAATATTGTGCCAGTCAGAGCCCAGTAATATTGTGCCAGTCAGAGCCCAGTAATATTGTGCCACTCAGAGCTCAGGAATATTGTGCCACTCAGAACCCAGTAATAGTGTGCCAGTCAGAGCCCAGTAATATTGTGCCAGTCAGAGCCCAGTAATATTGTGCCAGTCAGATACCAACAATATTGTGCAAGTCAGAACCCAGTAATATTGTGCCACTCAGATACCAGTAATATTGTGCCAGTCAGAGCCCAGGAATATTGTGCCAGTCAGAGCCAGTAATATTGTGCCAGTCAGAGCCCAGTAATATTGTGCCAGTCAGATACCAGTAATATTATTCCAGTAAGATACCAGGAATATTGTGCCATTCTGATACCAGGAATATTGTGCCAGTCAGAGCCCAGTAATGGTATGCCAGTCAGAACCCAGTAATAGTGTGCCAGTCAGATACCAGTTATATTGTGCCAGTCAGATGCCAGGAATATTGTGTCATTCAGAGCCCAGTAATAGTGTGCCAGTCAGATGCCTGCAATATTGTGCCAGTCAAAGCCCAGTAATAGTGCGCCAGTCAGAGCCCAGTAATAGTGTGCTACTCAGAGCCCAGTAATATTATTCCAGTAAGATACCAGGAATATTGTGCCAGTCATAGCCCAGTGATAGTGTGCCAGTCAGAGCCCAGTAATATTGTGCCAGTCAGAGCCCAGGAATATTGTGCCATTTAGATACCAGGAATATTGTGCCAGTCAGAGCCCAGTAATGGTATGCCAGTCAGAACCCAGTAATATTGTGCCAGTCAGAGCCCAGGAATATTGTGCCAGTCAGAGCCCAGGAATATTGTGCCAGTCAGATACCAGTAATATTGTGCCACTCAGAGCCCAGTAATATTGTGTCAGTCAGATACCAGGAATATTGTGTCATTCAGAGCCCAGTAATAGTGTGCCAATCAGATGCCTGTAATATTGTGCCAGTCAGAGCCCAGTAATAGTGCGCCAGTCAGAGCCCAGTAATAGTGCGCCAGTCAGAGCCCAGTAATAGTGTGCCACTCAGAGCCCAGTAATATTATTCCAGTAAGGTACCAGGAATATTGTGCCAGTCAGAGCCCAGTGATAGTGTGCCAGTCAGAGCCCAGTAATATTGTGCCAGTCAGAGCCCAGGAATATTGTGCCATTTAGATACCAGGAATATTGTGCCAGTCAGAGCCCAGTAATGGTATGCCAGTCAGAACCCAGGAATATTGTGCCATTTAGATACCAGGAATATTGTGCCAGTCAGAGCCCAGTAATGGTATGCCAGTCAGAACCCAGGAATATTGTGCCAGTCAGAGCCCAGGAATATTGTGCCAGTCAGAGCCCAGGAATATTGTGCCAGTCAGAGCCCAGTAATATTGTGCCAGTCAGATACCAATAATATTGTGCCAGTCAGATACCAGTAGTATTGTGCCAGTCAGAGCCCAGTAATATTGTGCCAGTCAGAGCCCAGGAATATTGTGCCAGTCAGAGACCAGGAATAGTGTGCCACTCAGAGCCCAGTAATAGTGTGCCAGTCAGAGCCCAGGAATATTGTGCAAGTGAGAGCCCAGGAATATTGTGCCATTCTGATACCAGGAATATTGTGCCAGTCAGAGCCCAGTAATGGTATGCCAGTCAGAACCCAGTAATAGTGTGCCAGTCAGATACCAGTTATATTGTGCCAGTCAGATGCCAGGAATATTGTGCCAGTCAGAGCCCAGTAATATTGTGCCAGTCAGATACCAGTAATATTGTGCCAGTCAGAGCCCAGTAATATTGTGCCACTCAGAGCTCAGGAATATTGTGCCACTCAGAACCCAGTAATAGTGTGCCAGTCAGAGCCCAGTAATATTGTGCCAGTCAGAGCCCAGTAATATTGTGCCAGTCAGATACCAGGAATATTGTGCCAGTCAGAACCCAGTAATATTGTGCCACTCAGATACCAGTAATATTGTGCCAGTCAGAGCCCAGGAATATTGTGCCAGTCAGAGCCCAGGAATATTGTGCCAGTCAGAGCCCAGTAATATTGTGCCACTCAGAGCTCAGGAATATTGTGCCACTCAGAGCCCAGTAATAAAGTGCCACTCAGAGCTCAGGAATATTGTGCCACTCAGAACCCAGTAATAGTGTGCCAGTCAGAGCCCAGTAATATTGTGCCAGTTAGAGCCCATTAATATTGTGCCAGTCAGATACCTGGAATATTGTGCCAGTCAGAGCCCAGTAATATTGTGCCAGTCAGAGCCCAGTAATATTGTGTTCACTCAGAGCTCAGGAATATTGTGCCACTCAGAACCCAGTAATAGTGTGCCAGTCAGAGCCCAGTAATATTGTGCCAGTCAGATACCAACAATATTGTGCAAGTCAGAACCCAGTAATATTGTGCCACTCAGATACCAGTAATATTGTGCCAGTCAGAGCCCAGGAATATTGTGCCAGTCAGAGCCCAGTAATATTGTGCCAGTCAGAGCCCAGTAATATTGTGCCAGTCAGAGCCCAGTAATATTGTGCCAGTCAGATACAGTAATATTATTCCAGTAAGATACCAGGAATATTGTGCCAGTCAGAGCCCAGTGATAGTGTGCCAGTCAGAGCCCAGTAATATTGTGCCAGTCAGAGCCCAGGAATATTGTGCCATTTAGATACCAGGAATATTGTGCCAGTCAGAGCCCAGTAATGGTATGCCAGTCAGAACCCAGTAATATTGTGCCAGTCAGAGCCCAGGAATATTGTGCCAGTCAGAGCCCAGTAATATTGTGCCAGTCAGATACCAATAATATTGTGCCAGTCAGATACCAGTAGTATTGTGCCAGTCAGAGCCCAGTAATATTGTGCCAGTCAGAGCCCAGGAATATTGTGCCAGTCAGAGACCAGGAATAGTGTGCCACTCAGAGCCCAGTAATAGTGTGCCAGTCATAGCCCAGGAATATTGTGCAAGTGAGAGCCCAGGAATATTGTGCAAGTGAGAGCCCAGGAATATTGTGCCATTCTGATACCAGGAATATTGTGCCAGTCAGAGCCCAGTAATGGTATGCCAGTCAGAACCCAGTAATAGTGTGCCAGTCAGATACCAGTTATATTGTGCCAGTCAGATGCCAGGAATATTGTGCCAGTCAGAGCCCAGTAATATTGTGCCAGTCAGATACCAGTAATATTGTGCCACTCAGATACCAGTAATATTGTGCCAGTCAGAGCCCAGGAATATTGTGCCAGTCAGAGCCCAGTAATATTGTGCCAGTCAGATACCAGGAATATTGTGCCAGTCAGATCCCAAGAATATTGTGCCAGTCAGAACCCAGTAATAGTGTGCCAGTCAGAACCCAGTAATACCCAGACACACACACACACCTAGACACCCACACAAAATCACACATTTATTTTTTTTTACTTACCTTACACTTGGTCCGTCATCCAGGACCTTCTGCCGGATGTCCGGCAAGCAGCTGACACAGCGCGGCGGGGGTGGAGCTTGCTCCCGTCACGCTGTGGTCTCTATGGCCAGGAGGTGCGGTCACCGCAGGCACATGCGTGTGGGCCACACCTCGAGGAGGAGAGGCTAGGGAGAGAGCTCCCTATAGCAGCCTCTCCTCCTGATCGGCCCTTACCCCCATGTGAGGTTAATCCTCATATTCTGGGAGCATGTCCCAGACGGAGGAAAGCTCACCGGGGGATTTTTTTTTTTTTTTTATATATTTATAGCCCTGGAGTCTCGGGCTAAAGAATACTTTAGCCCCAGAGTCTCCATTCGGGGCTATGAAGGGGGGACTCGGGGATATAGCCCCAGTAGCCCACCCCTAGCGACACCTCTGTCTAGCAACATTATCCTCAATAACCAAAGAGAATAAGGGCAGGGAACAACCACTCAGCATTGACTCCCATCTCTCCTTAAAGTTTTCAACAGCTTGAGAGCTGAGAGATTATTCCCAGTGCCAAATGCAGACTCTTTATAGATCATTTTTAACTTAAAAAAATCTAAGTACATAGTTCCCCTTTTGCTTTTAATCTGCTTATGTAAAATAATCTTAAAAAATCTTACAACAATTGAAATCACCAAAAAACAGTCAGAGGACACACCCTGTTCATTACAACCGGACTCACTTTCAACACTAGCATCAAAAGACTCTGCTATTATGTGATCCCACTCCTCATCAGTCATGTAGTAGGCCATAATTACTCATAAAAAAGGCTTGGTCTGCTCTACAATGCACAATAATCACACAGATCAGAATAAAAAGGGAAATTGGGAAATGATTGGAGCTAATTGAGACAGGGAAGAAAAAACTCAAAATCACCAAACAAATATTGTCTAATGAGTTATAGAAACATAAGTAAACACATGATAAGACTCATTGCTACTAACAACTAGACATATGCATTCGTTTTCGGACGAATGCATTTTCGTCCATTCGTCCGAAAAACGAATAGCGAAAATGCTAAGCTAACGAAAGCCGAATGAACGAATTGTTAATAAATGAAAATCATTCGTTCATTCGTCCATTCGTAGTACTATTGCATTCTATAAGCCGAAATAGAGTCGGGTTATAGAATACAATAGCATTTCACTACACGGAGACAAAGTCTCCATTCATAAATTTATGAATGGAGACTCTGTCTCCGTGTAGTGAAATGCCGACAGCCTACAACCCGAGCGTTCAGTTTATAGGCTGTCGGCTTATGTTATACATGTAATCCTATTGCTATTCTATAAACCGAACGTTAGGCTTATAGAATAGCAATAGGATTACATGTATTCCATAAGCCGAAAGTCTATAAACCGAAGTCATAATGAATGGAGACTTTGTCCCCGTGTAGTGAAATGCCGACAGCCTATAAACTGAACGTTCGGTTTATAGGCTGTCGGCATTTCACTACACGGAGACAGAGTCTCCATTCATAAATGTATGAATGGAGACTTTGTCTCAGTGTATTGAAATGCCGACATCCTATAAACCGAACGTTCGGTTTATAGGCTGTCGGCTTATGTAATACATGTAATCCTATGGCTATCCTATAAACCGAATGTTCGGTTTATAGAATAGCAATAGGATTACATGTATTCCATAAGCTGAAAGTCTATAAACCGAACTTTCGGTTTATAGACTTTCGGCTTATAGAAAACATGTAGTACTATTGCCTTTCTATGAACCGAACGAGAGCCCCATTCATAAGAATTTCTTATGAATGGGGCTCTCGTTCAGTTTATAGAAAGCCAATAGTATTACACGTATTCTATAAAACGAACGAATAAAACGTAACTAAACGAACAAATTTCATCTGAAACCAATGCAGTAATGAACAAAATTCGTTTTAGACTAAATAAATAACTTTTTCGTCCGAATGGTCGAAAACGAAACGAAAATTTTAGTTTTGCACATGTCTACTAACAACTAAGTTTAAAGCAGCCTCAACCCCAAATTAAAATAAATTAAGGGAGCACCCGAAACTGAGATGCTAGTGGCAGTGAGATTTATCATATAAATGGAGACACCACTGACATGTTCAAGACACATTTTTTTTCTTAATGTATGGATTTGCATGCAGTTCTGCTAACACAATGTAGAAAACATGTTGAATTTACTCATTATTCTCTACATTCACAGTATAAATAATTTGTAGGTGAATTAATCCATTCAAATAACTTGTGAGTGGCAAATTTATAAACATGTATTGTACTTAAAATATATTTCTTTTTATTTAAGTTTTTAATCATTTTATGTCTATTTAGGAAACAACCCTATGCGCCTTGTTGGAGGTCCAGACAGATGTAGTGGACGTGTTGAGATATACTATCAAAATCAATGGGGCACAGTTTGTGATGATATCTGGGATATAAACAATGCACATGTGGTATGCAGACAAGTAGGCTGTGGATTTGGAGTTGAAGCTCTAGACAGTGCATATTTTGGAGAAGGTTCTGGGCACATTGTTTTGGATGATGTCAGATGTACCGGAAATGAACAATACCTTTGGGACTGTATTCATGGTGGATGGGGCTTCCATAACTGTAGGCCACAAGAAGATGCTAGTGTTATATGTTCAGGTATGTTCTTTACTTCAGAATTTTAGTTCTCATTTCATAAAAAATATATTAAACACATTGAACCGTAACAGCATACAACTAACCCGTTACTACCAAACAGTCATTGATTGCAACGTGAAGGCCATTTAGTGGTTTTTGGTGGAATCAAACGTTACAACTTAAAACATTTTTTAAAGATCAGGTTTGTTGTATGAAAAGTAAAAAAGAGTGCTGTGCAAAAATCCGGTAGTTAATGTTGAACTGGAAACACAAGCAAGTCGTACAACTTTGCCAACTCTTCTATTAATGCCCCATTTTATAGAGTTTAACATGACAACAGGCAAGTTCAGTCTTAGTAAATAGTACCAATGTTGATGTTAAATGGATTCAACCTAAACATTTATTATGCTGTGAATGTATAGAATAAAAAACGATGACAAATAATCTATCCATTGCATAAAGTAAGTAATGTGGTCTGTGGAATTTGCTTATGACATCACCTTGTGGCTTGATATGCAAATTTACACATATATCATTGAAAATTATTTTATTTTACTTTTAATTTATGCATTTGCATGCAATTTTGCTCTCTACATTCACAGTATAAACAGAGTTTAAATGATGGAGTCCCTTTAATTTCCACAAAGGGAAATTCAGCTCTGTGTATTTTAGCCGATGATTTTCTGAATAAATAATCATAATTGTTTTCTTCACTTAACTGTTCTATGTTCTTACTTAATTCTGTAAGAGTATGAATATATTAAAATGCATAGTGTATCCACGAAAATCAGATGGTGACAGTATTTACATCAATATATGTTATTAAACAACATTTAAGCTGTATAACTAAAACAACAGTTTAGTATTTTTAAATGCAACACCTAATATGCACATAGTTCATCTAAACCAGATAGTAAACTTCCCAATTAAGCATAATGATTCTGAATAGGTACCCCTGTGTGCTCACAGCCTTGATGTTCCTCATCTCATTAGAAACAAGGAAAGTAGCTGATGCTAAAGCATCATCCATTTTTCCAAGCGCACGTATAAATTCAAACATTATATTATACCAAATCAAATCCCCTTTGGAAATAAAAAAAAAACTTGTGTAATTGTTTCTTACCATTCCTTTAAAACATGTGTAAATAGGTTACAACAATAGGTTAGGCCTCGAGACAATTTTTTGCCAGCCTGTTGGTAAAATACTTGCTGGCGGGCACTGGCAATCCTACTCTCACACCACTTGAAAACAAGTTTAACAGTTACATATGCCCTGAACAAACTTTTAGCTAGAGATCTAGCAATAAAAAGATCCTTAATACAATGGACAGTGCTTTCCTTATATATAAGCGCATTTAATATACTGAATATAAATATATATGTTTGTTTTTTATTAAAAAAAGAAAATAAATTTATATCATAAATAATCAATTAACAAATGCAGTTCATTTAAAATAGTCTTGAATCAATTATACAGATAGTTCACTAGAAGCAATAATCACTTATATGAATATATAAAATACAGCAAGTTAACAAATAGATCAAAATATTCTTGTAAAATACATTAAAAAGACCAATATAAAAAATGCTGATAACTCTCACTGGAAACACCCAGATATAATATATATGAAGGGTAAAGTGGTAAAATAGCAAAGTCTCACTTACTCAAGTAAATCTTGCATGGGCCCAGCTGGGAATAAAATAAAAAGTGCTCATTGTAAAACCAGCTTGAAAAAAGCACACAGCGAGACTGAAACATGTCACGGTGATAGGTGTTCTTTTACTCTGACAGCGTTATTGATTATGGTCCTGGCTGGGCCCATGCAAATTTTACTTTAGTATGTGGGACTTTGGTGTTTTACCTCTTCACCATTCATATATGCTATATCTAGGTTTTTCCAGTGTGAGTTATCAGCATTTTCTATAGTGGTATTTTTAATGTATTTTACATGGATATTTAGATTTTTTGCTGAATTATATATGTACAAGAGATTACTGCCAGTGATGTATAATTAGCACAAGGCCATTTTAAATGAACTACATTTGTTGATTGATTTTATTCATGAAATACATTTTTTCTTTTTTTAATAACACATATATTTGTATTACGTATTTTAAGAGTGTTTATAAGAAAAACATTGTCTGTTGTATTATTTATTTATTATGATCATGTGTTCCATATGCTGCTTTAAAAAGGTAGCAAGTTGAGATGCAGGTGAGATTACCATTTTGAACTGACTGTACAATGTGCAGGGATAACCTGGTGAGTACTTCCTACAAGGAGAACGGAGTTGGACCTGCATAATGCATTGTTAAAAAAGTGTATGTTTTTAAAGATGTTGACCCATGGCCAGCTGAGCTATTTTTAGCAGGAGAAGCTCACCAGGTTTGGCCCTGCACAATGTATAGTTAAGTCCGGGAGCTGAAATGTTCAGCTCACCTCAACTATATTTTTTAATCATCAAACTGTTGCATTTATAAAGGTCTTGATGAGTGTCCATTTTTAATAGCAAGGTACTATGCTTCACACTGTAGATGTACACTGCATGTATTTCCCATATGATCAATTCTCATATAATATATAAAAAAATAATAATATAATCAGATATTTAAAAAATCTGTGTAGATATATTTGTAGACATGTACATCAGTAATGGCTAACCTTCAGTGGTGTATGTTCCATATGTGCAGAGTGTGCGCCGCACATCTAGCACGGAGCAGCACTACCTAATTCTGGAGTTTGTGTGTTCCAAACAAAGAGCACACAAACCCCGGAAATACATCCAGGAGACAGGTTACAGCTGTGAATTTGGCATCAGAGTCACTAAAAATTCATATACTTTTAGTGATTGTCGAATTGACAACGGAGTGAGTGACTCTGTTGCTGAATTCGCAGCTGCCGTCGGACTCTTGGTTGTATTTTGTGTATTTCCGGGGGCATGGGTGCTGGCTGTTCTCTGTTCGCTGTTCGCAGCACACAAACCCCCAGAAATACACAAGATATATCATACCCCTGAGTGACAGGCGTGCTCCGGATTGGCAGCCCTCCTGTCACTCTGGGGAACGATACGCCCCTGCTAACCTTGGCACTTCACATGTTTGGGAATCCTATGTCACATGATGCTCAGTCACCTTTGTGGCTGACTAAGCATCATGGGACATGTAGTCCCCACAGATCTGCAGCCTTAAAGGTGACTGAGCATCATGGGATATACCGTATTTGCTCGATTATAAGACAAGGTGTTTTTCAGAAAAAAAAAAATCTGAAAAAGACCCCTCGTCTTATAATCAAGGTCGTCTTACAATCTGACCTCAAATCGAGGTCAGATTATAAGACATGGATCCAGGTCCCCAGCAGAGCTGCAGGGGACCTGGATCCCCCTCTCTAACAGCCGGAGGATGTCTGCATGACTAGCGCAGTCTTCCCCTGCTGCCGCCCGACCCTGCGGTCCTTCCGGCTACATCATAAAAGTCCCGGCGGAAGTGCCGGGCAGCAGCGGGGGATGTCTGCGCGTACCGGCTGTCCGTCATAATATACTGCAGTGTCGCGTAGCATGAAGGATGTCTGCAAGTATCGTGCAGACATCCCCAGAATGCCCCGAATAGCCACCAGGGAGAAACAAGGTGAGAGGGAGCGGGGAGGGAGAGAGAGAGACAAGGGGAGGGGGGGAGGGAAACAGGGGGGGAGGGAAATGTTTGGAGGCGGGAGGGGAGAGAAATGTTTGGAGGCGGGGGGGGAGAGAAATGTTTGGAGGCAAGGGGGGGAGAGAAATGTTTGGAGGGAGAGGGGGAGATAGAAAAAAGTTTGGGGGAGAGAGAGAAAAGGTTGGGGGGAGGGGGAGAGAGAGACAAAGCTGGGCAGAGGGAGGGGGAGAGAGAGACAATGTTTAGAGGGAGAGAGGCTGCATTGGATATAAAAACAAGAAATGCTTTATATCATCATTTTTATTAAATATTAAAAAGCAATTTACATGTGAAAACTTTTTTTTCCCTATAGGGTAGTCTTATATTCAGGCTTTTAGTTTTTTTCCTGAAGGAATATTAAAAGTTTGGGGGGGACGTCTTATAATCAGGGTCATCTTATATTCGAGCAAATGCGGTACAGTATTTAAACAAGGCACATTTTTTTTAATGACAAATCTTTGTTACATTACAGATTCTTCTGCAGCACCCACAGAAAAACCAGGTAATATTTATGTATTCGGAATTTATTTTTTTATGTATTTATTTCACAGCACTGTGAAAAAAACATACAAATAGTAGATAACATAAAGACCTAAGACATACTGGAACAAAAAAAATCCAAAAGGTCCTATTCAAACAAGATAAACAAGTTTACAGTCTAAACAGGGGGACGTACAATATTAAGATAGTCAAAGGAAGATATGCGCTAGTGCATTACCATTGTAAAGTATACTTCCCAGTTATCCCTATTTAGGAGGGACAGTCCTTATTTTAGACCCCAATCCATCTGTCTCTCTTTCCTCCGCTGGTATCCCTATTTTTTAGGAGCTCAGAATGTTTGGTGTTTAAAAGTGCATACCAAGTGTCTCTATTTGTCCCTCTTTTCTTGGAGCTTATAATTTTCAGTGTGTCTGGTCAGAAAAATTCAACTTTGAAGGTTGACTTGTATTTTGAGAAAAAAAGAACACAGGTTTCGAATTTTCCCCACTGAAAGTAATGTGAGGTGAAATGATCAAAACTATTTTTGAGACTAAGTCAAACTCAGGTGCCAAATTTGACCTAGTCTCAAAATGAAAGTCGACCTCCAAAGTCAAATATTACTGAATAGACCCATAAGTGTATCACAAAGCGCCAGAGCAATAACACTCACAATAAAGTATGTTTAAACTGTAGTAAATGTGTTTTATATCAATTTGTATCAATAACATACTTCTTGTGCTTTATTCTAAATGTTTAATTACAAAGTTATCCCTTGACCATAAAGTCACTGGAAATGTTCCAACAATGCCCCACCCATAGCAACCCTTCCAAAATTAAAGTGTCTCTCTTTGGCCATTTGAAATGTTGGGTAATAAGCAAATGTATCAAAGAACTCCAGAGCAACAAAATTCCCATTCAAGTTAAATATGACAGTGAATACCAGGTTTCTAGTTGCCCTGTAAATCATGTAGAGAGTCTCTCAGGTCCCTACCAGGTAATAGTTCCTCTTTTGACAGGGATGCTCTCCTTTCAACTGACCACTTTAACCTTTTTTGGTTGTGTCAGAACTGGTCACACTCAAAGCATGAAAATACGCAGCATCAAAAATCAGGCTCAGAGTTATGTGCCAAATTTTCAAAGTATGAATTTGCCCCCCAAATAGTTTAAGTGGGGGAGACCCAATATGCGAATGCAAACCCACATTCCCAAATTTCATTTATAGGTGTCAGACACACCGGAGAATGAATACAGTGCACACAAAGAGATCTCAGTTTGCACATGCCCAGTGATCCAGACACTCCCTCTCATAAATCCAGCCCCCTGGAGTCCGACATGGCTGGCGGAAACGGGTGGGAGGTGTGAAAATAGCTGAACTGCATATCATGCCACAAGCTGATGTTTTAAATATCAAACATTTATAAAAACATTTTTTTGTGTAATGTATGGCTTTGAATGAATTTTTGCTAATACAATCCACATAATTTAGAGAATGTTTATTCTCTACATTCACAGTATGAATAATGTTCAGGTGACTGAACCCCTTTAAGTAAGTTTGGAGTTGGTATGTTTCTAAACAGTGAGTTTGTTTTTTGTAAATAAATCTCGATTCCTTTGTCTCTCTTTAGACAACTACCCTATGCGCCTTGTTGGAGGTCCAGACAGATGTAGTGGACGTGTTGAGATATACTATCAAAATGAATGGGGCACAGTTTGTGATGATATCTGGGATATAAACAATGCCCATGTGGTATGCAGACAAGTAGGCTGTGGATTTGGAGTTCAAGCTCTAGACAATGCATATTTTGGAGAAGGTTCTGGGCACATTGTTTTGGATGATGTCAGATGTACCGGAAATGAACAATACCTTTGGGACTGTATTCACAGAGGATGGGGCTTCCATAACTGTAGGCCACACGAAGATGCTAGTGTTATATGTTCAGGTATGTTCTTAACTTCAGAATTTGAGTTCTTATTTTATTACAGAAATGTGTCTGAAATGCAAACAGTCAGTATGAATAACAGTCAGTGTCAAGGCCACTTATTGATTGTTTTTGCACTGAAGTGTGGCACTTCAACACTGTTTTTTGAACAGTGTGGTGTTTAACACATTTCTTTGACAAATAAAAAGCAAAAAAACAGGCATTAATATCTGATATGGAAAGATAGGCAGGTTGGATAATTTTTCCAACTCAGCTATTCATGCCTGAGTTTTACAGGTGACTTCTCAGTTTAGTTTTAGTAAACAGTCCCCATATTTATATTTATTTCAAGGGTAGCAAGGATACCAATTGTGCTATTTTTAGTTGGGATTTTTTGAAGAAATCATAATGTTTTCTTGTATAAAAACGGCTTTCGCTCCTGTGTGCATTTTTTGTTTTCAAATTATCATTTGTAATGATTGTCTTCACTGAAATGTTTGAGTCTGATTTTTATTAAAATGCATAGCATTGCCTTGAAAATCCTATAGTTGTATTAAAAATGCTAAAAATGATTTTATTGTACATTGAATTTGTGAGGACTATTCACTCAAAGGTGAGTTACAGGGGAGATGAGATAAAATTATCATCTCACCTCTATTCACCTCCTCTAAACAATCTAGCTATGCACTGTCAGGGCAGCCATCAGAAATTTCAGGGCCCCTTACTAAAATAAATTCTGCCCCCCCCCCCCTCGATAGTTTATCCATAAATAGCCCACTGATAATTTGCTCATTATTAGACCACTGATAATTTGTCCATTGATATGCAACTGATAATTTGTCCATTAATATGCCACTGATAATTTGTCCATTAATAGCCCACTCATTATTTGTCCATTAATAACCACTGATAATTTGTCCATTAATATGCCACTGATAATTTGTCCATTAATAGCCCACTCATTATTTGTCCATTAATAGCCATTGATAATTTGTCCATTAATAGCCACTGATAATTTGTCCATTAATAGCCACTGATAATTTGTCCATTAAAAGTCCACTCATTATTTGTCCATTAATATGCCACTGATACTTTGTCCATTAATAGCCTGCTCATTATTCATCAATTAATAGCCCACTCATTATTCGTTCATAAATAGCCCACTCATTATTTGTCCATTAATAGCCCACTCATTATTTATCCATTAATGGCCCACTCATGATTTGTCCATTAATAACCCACAATCCTCCCCTTCCCTCCTCAGTACTTACCTGAATGCTGCTTGTCTCCTCTGCAGGGTTTCTTCCTTCACGCACATTGCGTGCAGGAAACACAGCCACCGGATATGACATAATATCCGGCGGCTGTGACTAAAAGCCGAGTCCATCTGCTGTTGCCCGATTGTGACTGTCTTTTTTAAAGGGCCGGGTCCCGAGTTGGCCACCGGTGCCCACCAGGCCCAGGACGTTCCCCCCTGATGGCAGCACAGTGCATTGTGCACAGGCAAACCTTTATTTCCCATGCTAAGTACCAGGTTTGTCTCTGCACAATCAACTAATAGTTAGATGGTTAATTTTAATCAGATAATAATTACACACTATTTGTCTACTTTTCAATTAAACTGAACTAATTTGGTACCTTAGTGTGTTCCTCTTCTTTATTTGAAACAAGGAAAATAACTGTTGCCAGTAATGCATATTTAATAGACTTAATCTCTAACTGTGCATAAGCAAACTTACTAAATCTACTTACATACCTCCCAACTTCTGGCAATGCAGGAAGTCATGTTGTATGGCTAGAGAGTGGGTTGTCAATTCTACTACTGAACACCAGAGAATGGTAGAGTTGGGGGGTATGTACCTAGGCAATACTTCTGGCAGTCCTGCTTTTACTGTCCTAAAAGTATGTTCTATTTTATGAACCATGGCGGGTGTGTGTGTGATAGCATGATTGCATTAAAAGCTTACAAAACTCAATAAGGAGTTTATTCAGTAAAAGGAGAGTTGCATCATTCTCAATTTAACTGTGTATTTTGCACAATGTCAGATTAAAATTGTGTAGATCCTTGTGCTACAGCTACAGGTAAATTCAAACATTTATTTTGTGTTATTAATTGAATCCTTTTAAAACTGATAATTTAAGGGCTGACTCAATGTGACCCAATCTGGGGCATTTAAAAGTGAAAAGTTGTTCAGCCTCAGCCCATTGAGTTAGATGAGAAAGCAGCCTAGGGGGCAATTGCGCTTCCATAAATCACATGCCTTAATCCAGCCCTGATGCAGCAACAAAAAGTGGGAATTTGGTTTTTCAAAGATTTAACAAGACATTACCTTTTGCCAGCTAAACCCTTCTAACAAGAGAACCTCACAAATTTTCACTCTGGATAATTTTTCGTTAAATCAGTGAGACGATGATCTCATCTCCAATTCACCTTTTTAGTGAATAGCCTGGGTTTAGTGAAAACCATTCTATGGAGCTACAAACTGGAGCTTTTATAAATGATGTCCTTGATGAGTATCCATTGATAAAATCAATGTAATATCCATCAGCAGCAAATCCTTGCACAAGACATTTACACTGAATGCATTTTCCATTTGATTGATATCCGTATAATTGAAACATAATGTATACCTATTTATGTATACATGTAATACACAAATTCTTTAATGACAAAATGTCTTTACAGGTATTTCTACAGATTCCACAGGAGATCCAGGTGATATTTCTATACAATTATTACAATGAAATAATTGACTTAGGTAGATTGTTGTGTTATTTTTTTTGTCGCTTTGTGATACATTTCCTCACACTGTTTAGTATGTTGTCATGATGCAGAGCACTAGATATAATGACATATCTCCCACTGCATCACTGTATTGGACAAGACATTTGTGGCAATATTAGGGATGTTAAATACAGAGTATACAGATATTGTCATATATTTAAAGTCCATATGCAGTCACTAGAGCAAGCATTAACTCCATACCTGCTGCTGCCGTGCCTTCTATACCACATCTCTATCACAAAGCCCCTTTATGCTACTCAGATGGAAGGCGTGAGGATATGATGGTACTAAAACAATAGTTACTGGTATTAGTAAGACAGATCAGGATCTGCGTCACCACCTCCTGATCTGCGTCACCACCTCCTATTTAGTGATCAGATCTCTTATGACTCTCAGGACAGGGTAGTTCATGCAGTACGTTTCTGTAGAGTCTATTAAAAAAAACAGAGAATGGCAGGGAATTGAGATGGGATTTTGAAACTTAAGGCTAAAGTAGCTATGTAGGGAAAATGATCTCATTCAGCTGCATTAGATAATTTTTGCTACATAGATTAAAGTTTGGTATTCCCATTTTAATTCAGTGCAATGCTATCTTTCATAAATTGACCCTGTAACCTTAGCAATGAGATGAGCCTGGGAATACCTGTCATTTATCATAGCCACTCAATTTTATTCATACTACCATTCTAAATTAAAAGTATTATTCTCTGTTAATTGAACTTTTACTAAAGTTCTACTAAAGGATTCTTATAGCTTTTTTACATTCTTTTGCCACTGTTCCTCTGTAAACTACCTTTGTCCTGCTTTTTGGGACAGAGGTAGAGATCGGCGGGATGGCCTACCATTGTTAAAAAAGTGAGTGTTTTTCAAAGATTTAACAATCCATTACCCATTGCCAGATAAACCCTTCTAGCAAGAGAAGCTCACCAATCTCACCCTGGACAATTTATCCCAGCCCCAAAGTGAGATACTAGTGCTGTAAAGTCACTTGGGCGTGGCACCCAAAATTAACCCTTTTCATTTTTTGGTGGAGAGTACCTTTAAGCCCGTGCATTTTACTCAAAATATGTGCTGATTAAAAAAAGTTTTACCATGTTAACAATACTTTTTTTTTTATAATCCTGCAGATCATTCTGTAACAAGCCCAGGTAATTTGAATGCTTGCTTTTATAATTGCACATTCTGTGTAAGTAGACCTCATGTCACCTACTGCATAGCTAGTAATTCAGTGTGTTTACGTCATGATAGCACCTTTTAATGAAAAATTACAATCATTATTTTTTTATTAATAAATATGCTATTATGATTTATGTTTTTTTATATTATATAATGAAGTATATATATATATATATATATATATATATATAATTACTATAACATTAATAACATTAAGATAATATTATTAAACTATTATTATTCATTTATTTTAATGTTTTTTGTATTTTATTTAGTATATTTTATTTTAAAATACATTATATTTTTTTTATAAAAATTCATTTATTTTTTATTTATTTATATTTTATTTAATTTTGGGCCATTTCAAGATGACTTTGGCTGTTTTCACAATAACCAAAGCCTCCCATTGTTAAAAAAGTGAGCGTTTTTCAAACACTTAACAATCCACAAATTATAGCTTTTATAAATATTTGCCTTTTTGAATGTCTATTGATAAAAGCAAAGTAATATCCATCACATTTTAAGTAAAGTAGCATATCCTTGCTATGAACAATAATTGTACACAGTATGTATTTTCCATATGATTGATATCCATAGCTATATTTGTATACATGTATATTTATAAACAAATCCTTTAATTACAAAATTTATTTACAGGTTTTTATACAGATGTCACAGAAAATACAGGTGATAGTTATGTACACATGTTACAACCAATAACTCCTTTCTAAAGCATTACACTTTGGTAGATTGTTGTGTCATTTTTTTAAAGGCACCCTGTGGTAAATTTCCTCACAAGGGTTTATTCACATAAAGGTGAGTTGCAGGTTAGTTGAGGTGAGATGAACATGTCATTGCACTATTTAACTATACATTGTGCAGTTACTAACCTGGTGAGTTTTCACACTAAGCAAACTCACCAGGATTGTCTGTGTACAATTTATAGCTATATTGTTGAGATGAAATGTCCATCTCAACTCACCTCATCTCACCTCAACTCACCTTTTAGGGAAAGCCCACTTTCCTGTGTATATTGGCCGAGTGTGACTGTTTAAAGGGACACTACCACTTACATAAGATGTAACTAGATTACCTGTGCATTTAAAACAAACACATATATAAGACATACGCCACTGTTTTTTTTCTCTAGGTTTGATTTGCATATAAAAGTAACAATAAAATTAGGTGTCTGTCTCCAGCATCCCCTTTGAGAATTTTACCCATGATACAACATTCTCATGAAATCTTCCAGCAAGTCTCACTTTACAACTGCGTCAAAGCCTGCATGTTGATGTCATAAGATAAACCCCTGTTCTCTTACTGGCTCCTGTGTATCATAGTGGGCAGGACTAGGTGGCTGTGTACGTCTTTTTGTACCTGCCTTCCAACACAAAGAGAGGAGATTGACCTGACCAAAAAGGATTATAACTCAGCCCCATTGTGATTTAATGGTTACATTACCCTCCCATTCAGTGCAAGTCTATAATCAGAATTCTGCCTTATAGATTTGCATTCTGTGTCCCCAGCCCAAAAGTGAGATACTAGGAGCTGTAAAGTCACTGGGGGTGGGGGGGGGGGGGGGTGGGGGGGTGGCACCCAAAACACTTTTTTTTCACAAAATGGAGGCTCCCAGTCACACTTGTTTAGTAAAATATTTCATAAAATAAACTTACATAACAATAACAAAAGATATATCTGAAATCAACAATGCAAAATAAAAAAAAGTGAACCCTTTTCATTTTTTGGTGGAGTGTACCTTTAGGTACATGCATTATACTTACAAATATGTGCAGATTAAAAACAAGTTTTACCATGTTAACAATACATTTTTTTTATAATCCCGCAGATCATTCTGTAACAAGCCCAGGTAATTTGAATGCTTGCTCTTATAATTGCACATTCTGTGTAAGTAGACCTCATGTCACCTACTGCCTAGCTAGTAATTCAGTGTGTTTATGTCATGATAGCACATTTTTATGAAAAATTACAATCATTATTTTTTTTATTGATAAATATGCTATTATTTCATGAAAAACTGATTTATGTTTGTTTTTTTATTATATACATATAATTACTATAACATATATAACATTCATATAATATTATTAACCTATTATTATTCCTTTAGTTTAATGTTTTTTATATTTGTATTTAGTATATTTTATTTTAAAATATATTAATATATTTTTTTTTATAAAAATACATTTATGTTTAATTTATTTAAATTTTATTTAATTTTGGGCCATTTAAAGATGACTTTGGCTGTTTTCACAATAACCAAAGCCTCCCATTGTTAAAAAAGTGAGCGTTTTTCAAAGACTTAATAATCCATTACCCATTGCCAGCTAAACCCTTCTCGCAAGAGAAGCTCACCAATTTCACCCTGGCCAGTTTATTGTTAAATCAGTGAGACGATGAACTCATCTCCAGTTCACAATTTAGTGAATGAAGCTTAAAACCATTCTGTAAATCCATAAATTATAGCTTTTATAAATATTAGCCTTTTTTGAATGTCTGTTGATAAAAGCAATGTAATATCCATCACATTTTAAGTAAAGTAGCATATCCTTGTTATGCTCAATAAATGTACACATATTAATTATGATTTATATCCATGTATTTATAAAAAAAATCTTTATAGCTATGGTGGTATACATGTCTATTTATAAACAACTTATTTAATCACAAAACTTCTTTACAGGTTTTTCTACAGCATTTGAAGAACATCCAGGTGATAGTTATGTACAATTGTTACAAAGAATAATTCCCTGAATGCTCCCCAAAGCATTTCAGTTTGGTAGATTGTTGGGTATTTTTTTTAAAGGCATCCTGTGATAAATTTCCTCACAGGGGTTTATTCACTAAACTGTAGCAGGTGAGTTGAGGTGAGATTAGGTGAGATTAGGTGAGTTGAGATGAACATTTCATCTCACTATATTAACTATACATTGTGCAGGTACAAACCTGGTTAGTTGTCCATGGTAAGCAAACCCAACAGGATTTTCCCTGTAGAATATATGTCTCTCACATTAGTGAGATGAAATGTTAATCTCAACTCACTACACCTCACCTCAACTCACCTTTTAGTGAATAGCCCCCATTATCTTTAGTATGTTGTCATGGTGCAGAGCACCCAACATAATGGCATATCACCTCACACTGTGTCACTGTATGCAACAGTGTTGGGGTGCTGCTGTGCCTTCTATACCACATCTCTATCAAAAAGCTTCTTCATGCTACACAGATGGGAGATGTCAGGATATTACAGTACTAGAACTAAAACAATAATTGCTGGTATCAGTAAGACAGATCACAATCTGCATCACCACCTGGCCTTTAAGTGATCAGATCTCCTATCACTCACAGGACAGGGTAGTGCATGTAGTTTTGCAGGTTTCTATAGTGTCTACTCAATAAAAGGAGACTTGCAGGGAATTTGAAACTTAAAGCCATAGTAGCTCAGTTGGAAAAATGCTCACATTCAGCTGCATTGGAGAATTTTTCTAACTTGCTACTTTGGCCTAAAGTTTTAAATTCCCATCTCAGTTACCTGAAATTTTCATTTTATTGAGTAGATGCTCTAATCATAGAAAGGTGATGCGCCTGGGACAATCTGCCATTTATACTAGCCCCTCAATTTCATTCATGCTATCATTCTAAAATAAAAGTACAGTTGAATGTTAAGCTTTTATTAAAGTATTACTAAAGGATTTTTTAAACTTTTTCTTCTTCTGCTTCTCTTGAGTAAACAGCATGTATTTTTACAGAGACACATGTCCTCATTTGCACAGGACAGTCCTTATTTTTGGAGGATGTCCTGCTGAGCTCTACCTCTGTATCGCTTTTGGCGCAGAGGTGGAGCTTGGCAGGATGGCAGAATTTATACATATGCGCAGTGGCGCTGATAAATTAAGTGACAGTGCTGGTGGGCATGCATGTAGTGCTGACACTCAGCTTCCCAAGTTGGAAGGTATGGCTACATATGGGTTTACTATCATTGCTGATGGAAACCGAATAACTGCTAGTACAAAGAGAAAAATATGACCTAGTCAAGATCCCCTCTATAGATTGCATGTAAAAATAATTACTTGTAAAAACTAGTACTTTTTTATTTTTTTATTTTAGTTATAAATGTGTGCTGATTAAAATATTTTTATATATACTTCAACAAGGACAGGTAATTTGAATGCTTGCTTTTATACCTAGTAGGTATGTAAGTAGATCTCTAGTCACCTACTGCATAGCTAGTAATGCAATGCGTTAAAACATTTGTTGTCTATCAGCAAAGGAAAATGAAAGGATAAGGCACTTTCACACATCACCTCATTGAATCTCTTTCTTGAGACAGGAAAATGATACACTGTGTCCCAGAACACCCCCCCCCCCCCAAATATATATTGTGTGTCATTTTTACAGTCTTTATTACATTTTATACATTACACAAAGAGTGAAGTCTCAAAAAAATTGTCCCTATCTGTCCTAAAAAACCAACACACAATAAGTGGGGATTTATTTTATATCAAATTTGCACTTTTATTTAAACATGCCATCACCAGTGAGTCTATTCACTAAATTTCAAGTTTGGAGGTCAATATATTTCAGAGCCTTACAATATGTCCGTCCAAAACTCAGTTTTGAAGATACAGGACTAGAAGCAGTAAAAACAAGTCCGCGGCCACCTGTATTTTGGACTGGTAACAGATAATCTACCATGCAAGGAACTTCAAATTGGAGAAAAATAAGCTTCATGTTTTAGGTGCATATCAGAGAGATCTATACCTCTGGTTTCATAATCCTGCTCCTTTCTAACGTCTAGTAAATGGGGTATTTGAGTAGTGCATTTATTCATGTCATCTAATGGATTAGTCCAGTCTAAGTCTGTAAAGGTTAGTGGCGGATGTTCCACATGTGCTAGGTGTGTGCTGCACACCTAGCACGGAGCACCCGTGCTGTGTATTTCTCGGGACAGAGAGCACACAAACCCCAAAAATACATCCGGGAGACAGACGGCAGCTGTGAGTTCGGCAACAGAGTCACTCACTCTGTTGCCAATTCGACATTAGTCAATCAATTACAAGATGTAGTAGATACTAACCCAATGGCACATCAGTGTAAATCCAGAGGGTGTATTGGGATCAGGAATCTTTGTATTAAAAACTGTTAATAAAAAATATATTGAATACATTGACTCACAAATTCGAAAATCAATGGTGTTATGGTTACTCCCAGGCTAGCTGGAAGCTGGACCGCTAGAAAGTCTGGATCCCAGTTTAGAGAGAGAGAGAAGCCACTTTGTCTCGATATCCAGACGGATCTTGTAAGTGTAGATCAATCCCACTAGCTAGTTTACAGCTAGGATACTCTTTCCCCACAAAACGAGTCAAGGCTGCGATTTGAAAGTCAAACAAGAACTGACCAGAACTGTTTAATGATTCAGAAACACAGAATATATACATGTTGAACATCTTGACAAACCAGATTAGACAAAGGAACTATAACAGGATTAAAGTTTAACCTAAGGACATACAAAAGGAAATCCTGTCTCACACCTTTCAGGATACAAAGGTGTCAAGTTCAGATACACACAGGAAACTAAATGACTTACATAAGACAATGGGAAAGGTGACAATAATTACAGGGATTAAAGGATAGGATCCAATCTTAACTTGGGGAAAGCACAGTGAATAGGACAAAGACTTGGATCCTAGTAATTACAGTACATTCCTCTGCTTGGGAGATAATTGAGTTAACCTTTGTATCAGCTCAATTATCTCCAAGCTAAAATATACAGGTTTTATACAATATTAATAACTTTCAAAATATGCATCACATTCAGATAAAACATACATTATCAGAATCAGCATACTTTAAATATGAACATAACTAAAAATCAAACAATTCCACCCAGAAGTTCAAAAGTTAGCTTTTTGGGGCATTTTCCCTATGCCCCAAATATGTTCATAAAGTGCCATACACAGTCCATAGGCCCAAATAGCATTTTTAAAGGGCCACACACCTCAGGGCCATAGTCACAGGGGAGGAGGGTGGCAAACAGGCCTCTCCAGGACCAAGTGGCGAAGGGCACTTCGTCACACATCTCCCCTTTGGGGGGGGAGACTAACCAGGTACCTGACCTTCTGTCGGTCAGTGCCTAAGTTAGTCGATTCACCCACCCACAATAAACAAGTGCCAGAGTAGCCCACCCACAACAAACAATTACTGCACATAGGTATTCCTCTGGGATAACTGGGCAACACGCTGTGGGGGCTTGAGGGGCAGAGGCCAGCTGTGCTCTGCCCCGATGCCAGAGCTTCTGCTAGGGTAGCCTGGTGGAGACTTGGCTGTGGAGGGGGTACATCACTTTACCCCTCCCCCTTGTACTCCTGCGATTGTAGCTGGGGATTTGGACCGGCTGTCCAGCATCCCTGTGTGTCAGGCACAGAGACCACTGTCCCATTTGCGCCATCTGGGAGATTGGTGTCTCCCCTTAGTAGGTTAAGCTGCCGCTGGGGAGAGAGGGTGCCATGCTCCTCTCCCTGGAACACAGGCTGCCCCTGGAGAGGGAGACCGACTGGCTCCACTCCCATAATATTGTCCTGCTGCTGGGGAGAGAGACCGACTGTCTCTGCTCCCTGTAGAACACACTGCTGCTGGGGGGGAAGGATGACACTTTCTTCCCCCTGGGATGCATCTTGCTGCTGGGGAAGGCGGTCGCCTGTCTCCACTCCCAATACAATACCCTGCCGCTGGGGGGGTGAGGCCAATTGCCTCCACTTCCTGTAGGGTACACTGCTGCTGGGGAGAGAGGCCGGCTGCCTCTTCGTCCTTCAGCTTACACTGCCGCTGGGGAGAGAGACCGGTTGTCTCCTCTCCCTGAAACTCACCCTGCCACTGGGGGGTGAGGCCGATTGCCTCCACTCCCTGTAGGGTACACTGCTGCTGGGGAGAGAAGCCGGGTGCCTCTTCTCCCTTCAGCTTACACTGCCGCTGGGGAGAGAGACCGTTCTCTCCTTTCCGTGAAACTCACCCTGCCACTGGGGAGTGAGGCCGTTTACCTCCACTCCCTGTAGGGTACACTGCCGAGTCTCATAGGCAGGGGGCTGTATGTGGTGGAGTAGCTGTATGTATGCCTTCTCCAACTCCTCTTCTTGGGTCAACAAATAGTCCAGATCAGCCTCCAGTTTGGGCACAGTGGGAATATTTGCCTCCCTTAACTCCCGGAGTTCTTCCCACCGGTACTCTGTATCACTCCCGAAGCCCAGATCAAGCTGGAGATTTTCCAATAACAATCCAGGGCCACCAAAATCATAGCCCTCTGTGGGAGTGTCATCCTCCAGCTCAGGGTATAGCTGTGTGGCATACCACCGTAAAGCCCGGTATCCACAATCCAGGACCATCTCAGCATGGACAAGTTCCCCTAACTCAGCCACCCAATCTTTTTGGGGCTGCTCACCCAGGTATGGAATTCTATCACTCAGCAGGCTCACATACCATTCCTTGGAGCTGGGGAGGACCTTTCCTCGGTACTCCTGGTCCCGTATGAGAGTGTTCATCCACAGATTCAGGCGGCTGCAAGCTCGCTGTAACATCTCATCCTGCGGTGCTTCGGCATTGCGGTGTGCGGTCACTAGGCTGAGTTCGTGGGCTCTAGTTTTCTGTATATCCTCGTCCACTTCTGCCATCAGCTTCTGTACCAGTTCCATCGGTGGGTTCGGCCCGTATAGCGAGAGCCTCTCACGAACAATCCTGGTTTTTTCGTCACTACTCGTGGTCGGGTTTCTGCCATCGTAAAGCTCTGATCCAGTTCGGTTAATTCTGCGATCAGCTCCCTTCTAAGACGGTTGCTGGCGTGCCCCCCTCTGGTTTCGAGTAAATCCTTTAGGGTCGTACGTTTCAATTTGTCGTAAGCACTCTCCATCCGTTCAGTATCTCTCCTAGGAATTCCAGGACAATCCCGCCGCTGCCACCAAATGTTACGGTTACTCCCAGGCTAGCTGGAAGCTGGACCGCTAGAAAGTCTGGATCCCAGTTTAGAGAGAGAGAGAAGCCACTTTGTCTCGATATCCAGACGGATCTTGTAAGTGTAGATCAATCCCACTAGCTATTTTACAGCTAGGATACTCTTTCCCCCACAAAACGAGTCAAGGCTGCGATTTGAAAGTCAAACAAGAACTGACCAGAACTGTTTAATGATTCAGATGCACAGAATATATACATGTTGAACATCTTGACAAACCAGATTAGACAAAGGAACTATAACAGGATTAAAGTTTAACCTAAGGACATACAAAGGGAAATCCTGCCTCACACCTTTCAGGATACAAAGGTGTCAAGTTCAGATACACACAGGAAACTAAATGACTTACATAAAACAATGGGAAAGGTGACAATAATTACAGGGATTAAAGGATAGGATCCAATCTTAACTTGGTGAAAGCACAGTGAATAGGACAAAGACTTGGATCCTAATAATTACAGTACATTCCTCTGCTTGGGAGATAATTGAGTTAAGCTATGTATCAGCTCAATTATCTCCAAGCTAAAATATACAGGTTTTATACAACATTAATAACTTTCAAAATATGCATCACATTCACATAAAACATACATTTTCAGAATCAGCATACTTTAAATATGAACATAACTAAAAATCAAACAATTCCACCCAGAAGTTCAAAAGTTAGATTTTTGGGGGATTTTCACCATGCCCCAAATATGTTCTTAAAGTGCCATACACAGTCCATAAGCCCAAATAGCATTTTTAAAGGGCCACACACCCCAGGGCCATAGTCACAGGGGAGGAGGCTGGCAAACAGGCCTCTCCAGGACCAAGTGGCGATGGGCACTTCGTCACAAATGGGCACTAGATTTCCTATGCCAACGATATGACATAAAGCAACATCAGTAGAGTAAACATGGAAGGACATTGCAAGTTAACGGGTTGTAATACCAAACTTTTAGAATTATTGCTGTGTAACCTCCTACGACAATAATAGTGATCAAACATATTGATATCAAGGTAAAACACAATCTTAAATATTTGTGACAAAGTTCGTTTAATTTTGTAGAAATTATTAATTAAATCAAAGTATTTTGAAGACATCTCAACATCTTTTAATAAGGATTTTCTCTTTTTCATAATACTTCAGATCATGAAACAACAATCCAAGGTAATTTTAATGGATGTTATTCTACTTGTCTGTTCTGTGTAAAAATATATAAAGATAAGAATTATAATGAACTTCTCAACGATGTAGAAAGTTTGACAATAAAATGGAGCAAGATACAGACCATGTGGCTGGGCACAATAAGTATTCTTAAATCACACATGTTGCCATCTCCCCCGCTATTACTATGTCTTAGTTGCTGAAACCACTAGTGACACACAGTGACTCACAGGACATTTTCCATCAACAAATGTATTTTAGCTTAGCTGACATTGATCTAGGGAAAATGGATTTGGTTTTATTTTTACATTTATTTTTTAAACCTTTAAAACAAATTGTTTTTAATTTTTCAGATTCTATTATAGAAGCCACAGAGCATTCTCCAGGTGATTTTTATATTTTCATATGTCCTTGTTTTTTTTTAAATGGAAGAAATCATTATTGCATCTTTTGACTTAAAATGTATACAGGGATAGAGGGATGGAATTAGGGTGGTTCTCAGAGATCCAGAAGCAGCCAGAGAATGGCTGAAAAATAATATGAGGGATTAAACATGTCACTGTAATGTCTTGAAAAATGAGGATGGGATATCACGGGGTATCACAAGAGGCATATAAAAGAAAGATATTTTGTTGAGGAATAACACAGTATAAATATGGAAAGTGATAATAACAGGTGGGGAATAACTTAGCTTAAATAAGGTAATTAAAAAAGAAAAAAAAAAATATATATATATATATATATATATATATATATTCACTATTTTTTTTTAGAAAGGATATACACAATTTATCTGGGAAGGGGAACATAGTTAAGGGAGAAGAAATATTTAAAGAATTGAGAAACACATATAACAAAAGAAAAGGGAGAAAATTGATTTTTCTAGATCACTATTTGAAAAAAAAAAAAAAAAAAAATACTGACACACTCAGTTTACAAGAGAATATATAAATAGAAGAGATTGGCACACAAAAACAGCAATTGGGGAAAACGAAGCACAAGTGAAAATAGTAGAAATAAAGGAAGAGTAAGTTTAGATATATATCATATTATAAAACCATAAATGGAGAACCATCATTAATAATAAAAGATATAGACTGTCATTATAAAAGAGGGGAAAGCCTGGTAAGATATGCTAAAGAAGCTGCAGCTGGATATTTACAACAGCAAAGGATGGGTAGGTAGGGCGGCGTGTTCCTTCCTGACTAGGTCAGGAAGAAGCCTAGAGAATATAGAATGAGGGGGGAAAACCTCACTTTATTCAGAGATCCAAGGGATACTAAAAGGATCTCTCTGTCTTTGAGCATGGGGCATAAGGGCAGGATATGTTGGTCTCGAGATGAGACAGATTTTAATGTTTGTATGTATTGTTTTGTATGTATTATGTATTGTTTTGTATGTATTATATCTGACACATTGGCTACTGCATGGAATCGGAAGTTGGAGGGAGAACAAGTAAGAAATAAGGGGAAATATGGTTAGAATTGCATCCTTAAATGCCCAGGGGATAAACTCCCAATTTAAGCGATCTATGATAATAAAAGCTTTGAGAGACGAGAAAATTGACATCGCCTTTCTTCAAGAAACGCATTGGCTACAGAAAGATATTCCGAGGTTTATTGGGACTAGATTTCCAAACGTGATAAAAGCATCATTAACATCAAAGAAAAAAAGAGGTGTTGCAATCTTGATAGATAAAGATATAGAGCTAAAGATCAGATATCAGGAAGTGGATGAAAAGGCAAGATATATAATATTAGTGTGTGAATTGAACGGAGTGTTGCATACGCTGGTAAATGTATATGCTCCAAATATCTCAATGGTCAGATATTTAAATAAACTAATCCCCAAGGTAAACAAAGTGAAACAGGGGATATTGGTGATGGCAGGAGATTATAACTGTGCCCCAGACCACCTGATGGACAGACAGTCCACCAGAATTAACGCTAATAACAACAGATATAAGAATATGTCACAAGCATTCCAGGCCTCACTGATTAAAGCAAACTTATTAGATATTTGGAGGATATACCATCCACAAGAGAAAGATTTTACCTGTTATTCTAGAACATATAACTGTTATTCAAGAATAGATTTGATATTAGGAAACCCCTCATTAGCCAATATAGTTAAAAAAATATTAATAAAGGAGATCACATGGTCGGACCATAATATGACTATAATGGAAACGGATAATAGAAATACTAACAGAACTAGAAATGAATGGAGAATAAATAGTACCTTATTACATGATGAGAACAACTTAAAAAACATAATTAATCTGACAGATACGTTCTTCAAAGAGAATTTGAATGGGGAAGTTTCAGATGCAGTAATATGGTGTGCCTATAAGGCAACAACTAGAGGATATCTAATAAAAATGGAGGCTGAGAATAAAAAAATGAAAGGTAAATATCTAGCAGATCTCTACATACAATACTTCAACTTGTCCAAGGAAAACAAAACTACCCCATCTAAAGATACAGGTAACAAATTAGGAATATTAAAAAATAGAATAAATCTATATCTGATGGAAGAAACGGTACGGAAACTGGAATATCTGAACGCTAGATATTATTATAAGGGGAATAGGGCAGATAAGATCCTAACCAATAAGATAAATGGTATAAAAGCAAATAAACGGATAACAAAAATCAAGAGTGAGGATAGAATATGCCTTGCGCCTAAAGAAATAGGGACAGCATTTAATACATTCTATAAAGAACTTTATAATATACCTGATCAAGCTAGTAAGGCACAGATAACAGAATACTTAAATAAACTAAATCTACCAAAAATAGATGACCAGATAATAAAGAACATAAACAATTCTATTAAAATATCCGAGGTCAAAAAGGTGATCGGCAAACTAAAGTCAAACAAAGCCCCAGGACCGGACGGGTATAATAACACTTTCTATAAACTGCTGGAAGACCAGTTAGCAGAGCATCTGACACGTACCTTCAATAGTTTTATGGAGATGAAAGAAATCCCAGAGGAATGTTTAAGAGCAAATATCATACCAATAAAGAAGCAGGATAAGGATCAGGAAAAAGTAGAAAACTATAGACCAATCTCCCTGTTAAATTCAGATATTAAAATGTATGCGGCAGTCCTCGCGGACAGACTAAAGGCCATCATTCCCACGATAATACATAGAGACCAAGTAGGTTTTGTATCAGGAAGAACTCCAACAAGTAACATCAGGAAAATTATAGATATCTTAGATCAATCTCATAAAAATAAAACACCTCTGTTGTTACTATCACTAGATGCCGAAAAGGCTTTTGATAGATTGAGATGGGAATACTTGAAGCAAACAATGATGGCCTTTGGTCTTTCTGGATGGATGCTACAGGCGATTTTGCTGCTATATACAAGACCTTCTGCTAAAACGGCCGCCCCTGGAATAATATCTGAATGGTTCCGAATATCAAATGGAACGAGGCAGGGATGCCCCCTGTCCCCCCTACTGTATGTATTATCAATTGAGCCGTTGGCTATACAAATAAGGAAGAAAGCTGAAATAGAGGGCTTTAAAGCTAAGAAATTGGAATTAAAGACATCTATGTATGCCGATGATGTTCTAATATCCCTAACGAATCCAGGTAGATCGGCTGAGGCACTCATGAATGTGATTGAGGAATTCGCAGAAATATCCAATTATAAATTAAACATTAAGAAAACAGTGGCATTACCCATAAATATAGAGGAAGAAGAGGTAGCACAGCTCAAGAGGAGATTCCCCTTCACATGGTCACAAAAAGAGATAAACTATCTAGGGATAAAACTAACATCTGACCCGCACAAGATAATGGAAACAAATCTTTTAACATTAATGAGACAGATAAATAAAACTTTAGTAGAAGGGAAAAATAAAGAAATATCCTGGTGGGGGAGAATCAATGTAATAAAAGCATACATATTGCCCAGGTGGTTATATTTATTCAGATTAATCCCACCTTAAAATTCCAGATCCATGGTTGGATATGATTCAATCCACATTTACAAAATATGTTTGGCAGGGGAAAAAACCCAGATTGAGTATATATATGCTATCAAAAAAAATCAACAGAGGGGGGGTAGGGTTACCAAATATCAGGGAATATTTAATGGCAAATATGCTGAACCATTTAATATACACCCAGAGACAGGATGCAGACAGAGAAGACTGGTATCACCTAGAGATTGATATTATACAAGCTGATGATCTCTCCACTATAATGTGGACAAAAAACTGTGAAGCCAGAGCCGTAAAGTCCTTGATATTAAGTCACATCATGAGCAGTTGGATTAAATTAAAGAAACAATTAGGGCTAAATTATAAACTAATCCAAAATATAAATATAAAAATTATTTCTGAGGAGTTGGAAGATATCAATTTGAAGCACTGGTATAACGGGGGAATTACCAGAATTAAGGACTTGTATGATAGGTCAGGTGTGAAGAACTTTAATCAATTACAAGAGGAATACAAGCTCGGAGATAAAGAATTATTTAATTATATCAGAATAAGAGATTTCCTGAGAAAAAGAGTGGCAGACAGGAAGGAAGAAAGAATAGACAAATTAGAAATAGCTATAGCTATAAGATAGCTATAAAGTGGTAAACATGGAGATTGTTAGAGATAAGAGGAAAAAGATAGACCATCCAGCTGCCAAAAAATGGGCGAAAGATCTAAACAAAGATATCACTAAGGAAGACCTGGTAACATCCCTAAGGAAAGTACACAAAGCAGTACACTGTTTAAATCTATTAGAAACATTTTACAAAATGATAAACAGGTGGTACTATGTCCCAAGTAGACTATCAAAAATGTATACCCAGGCTACAGAAACATGCTGGCGCTGTGGGACAGACATAGGGACATATGTACATACCTGGTGGAACTGCTCAAAACTAAAGCCGCTATGGGGGAAAACCTTAAAGAAAATTAAAGAAATGACGGGTATAAATTTAGACCCAACACCAGAAAAGATATTATTAATGATAGAGTGGCCAAGAATGAAGAAAGAAGTCTCACATATTATCATTCATATAATTTTGGGTACCCTAGTAGTTATCGCAAGAAATTGGAAGGGGAATGGGGAAATTGAGTGGCAACAGGTATATGCCCAGGTATTATACCAGTGGAGAATGGAGAGAGCCAGTGATAGAATGAGGCAGAATAATAAAAAGGAAAACCGGAGAAACTGAAATACTTGGATAGAAGAATGGGAAAAAAGAAAGGGAGATCGATCTCCAGAGGTGGTTTAAATAGAACCTGGCGGGAGGAGTAAAAGTAAGACCCCTTCAGGATAAAAACTCCCTTCCCGGTAGATTCCATGCAATATATGTAGCCAATGTGTCAAACTGTGTCAATAGTGTTATAATGTTTTAAATGTCTATATGTTTTATATGTTTGCCCCTAATTATGGTCAATATTCTAATAATGTCCAAAATATAATGGAGACTGAAATTTTAATAAGGAAATATGATAAGATTATATATTTGGGGATATGTATGTTAAATGTTTATAATTTTGTAATAAAAAAAATTTAAAAAAAAAAAAAAAAAAATGATGTAGTAGATACTAACCCAATGGAACATCGGTGTAAATCCAGAGGGTGTATTGGAATCAGGAATCTTTGCATTAAAAACTGTCAATAAAAAACATATTGAAGAGGAAATGCCATCTATGGCTATAGCCCCGAGTCCCCCCTTCATAGCCCCGAATGGAGACTCTGGGGCTAAAGTATTCTTTAGCCCCGAGACTCCAGGGCTATAAATTACATAAAAAAAAAAAATCCCCCGGTGAGCTTTCCTCCGTCTGGGACATAGGAGGATTAACCTCATGCTGGGGTGAGGGCCTATCGGGAGGAGAGGCTGCTATAGGGAGCTCGCTCCCTAGCCTCTCCTCCTGGCCATAGAGATCACAGCGCGACGGGTGCAAGCTCTGCCCCCGTCGTGCTGTGTCAGCTGCTTGCCGGATGTCAGGTGGACGGACATCCGGCAGAAGGTCCTGGATGACGGACCAAGTGTAAGGTAAGTAAACAAATTTAAAAAAATGTGACTGTGTATGGGTGTCTAGGTGTGTGTGTCAGGGTGTCTAGGTGTGTGTGTGTGTGTCAGGGTGTCTAGGTGTGTGTGTGTGTCTGGGTATTACTGGGCTCTGAGTGGCACAATATTCTTGGGCTCTGACTGGCATTATATTACTGGGTTCTGAGTGGCACAATATTACTGGGCTATGATTGGCACAATATTACTGGGCTCTGACTAGCACAATATTACTGGGCTCTGACTAGCACAATATTCCTGGGCTCTGACTGGCACTATATTACTGGGTTCTGAGTGGCACAATATTACTGGGTTCTGAGTGGCACACTATTACTAGGCTATGATTGGCACAATATTACTGGGCTCTGACTAGCACAATATTACTGGGCTCTGACTGGCACAATATTCCTGGGCTCTGACTGGCACTATATTACTGGGTTCTGAGTGGCACAATATTACTGGGTTCTGAGTGGCACACTATTACTGGGCTCTGACTGGCACAATATTACTGGGCTCTGAGTGGCACAATATTACTGGGCTCTGACTGGTACAATATTACTGGGCTCTGACTGGCACAATATTACTGGGCTCTGACTGGCACTATATTCCTGGGTTCTGAGTGGCACACTATTACTGGGCTCTGACTGGCACAATATTACTGGGCTCTGACTAGCACAATATTCCTGGGCTCTGAGTGGCACACTATTACTGGGCTCTGAGTGGCACACTATTACTGGGCTCTGACTAGCACAATATTCCTGGGCTCTGAGTGGCACACTATTACTGGGCTCTGAGTGGCACACTATTACTGGGCTCTGAGTGGCACACTATTCCTGGGCTCTGACTCGCACAATATTCCTGGGCTCTGACTGGCACAATATTCCTGGGCTCTGACTGGCACAATAATCCTGGGCTCTGACTGGCACAATATTCCTGAACTCTGACTGTCACAATATTGCTGGGCTCTGAGTGGCACACTATTACTGGGCTCTTAGTGGCACACTATTACTGGCACCGAGTGGCACAATATTCCTGGGCTATGACTGGCACAATATTCCTGTGCTCTGACTGGCACAATACTACTGGTATCTGACTGGCACAATATTACTGGGCTTTGACTGGCACAATATTCCTGGTATCTGACTGGCACAATATTCCTGGGCTCTGACTGGCACAATATTACTGGTATCTGTGTGGCACACTATTACTGGGTTGTGACTGGCATACCATTACTGGGCTCTGACTGGCACAATATTCCTGGTATCTGAATGGCACAATATTCCTGGGCTCTGACTGGCACAATATTCCTGGGCTCTGACTGGCACACTATTACTGGGCTCTGAGTGGCACACTATTACTGGGCTCTGAGAGGCACAATATTCCTGGGCTCTGACTGGCACAATATTCCTGGTATCTGACTGGCACAATATTCCTGGGCTCTGACTGGCACAATATTCCTGGGCTCTGACTGGCACAATATTACTGGTATCTGTGTGGCACACTATTACTGGGTTCTGACTGGCATACCATTACTGGGCTCTGACTGGCACAATATTCCTGGTATCTGAATGGCACAATATTCCTGGGCTCTGACTTGCACAATATTCCTGGGCTCTGACTGGCACACTATTACTGGGCTCTGAGTGGCACACTATTCCTGGTCTCTGACTGGCACACTATTCCTGGTCTCTGACTGGCACAATATTCCTGGGCTCAGACTGGCACAATATTACTGGGCTCTGACTGGCACAATACTACTGGTATCTGACTGGCACAATACTACTGGTATCTGACTGGCACAATATTACTGGGCTCTGACTGGCACAATTTTCCTGGGCTTTGACTGGCACACTATTACTGGGCTCTGAGTAGCACACTATTACTGGGCTCTGAGAGGCACAACATTACTGGGCTCTGACTTGCACAATATTCCTGGGCTCTGACTGGCATACTATTACTGGGCTCTGAGTGGCACACTATTCCTGGTCTCTGACTGGCACAATATTACTGGGCTCTGACTGGCACAATACTACTGGTATCTGACTGGCACAATATTCCTGGGCTCTGACTGGCATACCATTACTGGGATCTGACTATCACAATATTCCTGGTATCTGAATGGCATAATATTCTTGGGCTTTGACTGGCACAATATTATTGGGCTCTGACTGGCACAATATTCCTGGTATCTGACTGGCATAATATTACTGGGCTCTGAGTGGCACACTATTACTGGGCTCTGACTGGCACAATATTACAGGCATCTGACTGGCACACTATTACTGGGCTCTGAATGACACACTATTCCTGGTATCTGACTGGCACAATATTACTGGTATCTGAGTGGCACAATATTACTGGGTTCTGAATGGCATAATATTCCTGGTATCTATAATTGTACAATTTTCAAACACTGAAAAAATTGTGGGTGTTTTCTTACATTTTTATTATGGGGGGGGTGCAACACTCAGGGTCCGCCCCAGGTGCCAAATGCTCTAGGTATGCCCCTGTGTGTGACCGGGCTCATCTGGGCTCTAGCCCCAGATCATCCGAAGACCTAGCAACGCCCCTGCCAACAATTAGTCAATCACTTACAAGATGTAGTAAATACTAACCCGATGGAACATCGGTGTAAATCCAGAGGGTGTATTGGGATCAGGAATCTTTGTATTAAAAACTGTCAATAAAAAACATATTGAAGAGGAAATGCCATCTATGACTATTTCATTGCCAGTATTTCTCTAGAAATGTGATAAAGTTATTTTTTTCTGATATTATGTAGATGTTAAACACATTGACTCACAAATTCTAAAATCAATGGGCACTAGATTTCCTATGCCAACGATATGACATAAAGCAACATCAGTAGAGTAAACATGGAAGGACATTGCAAGTAAACGGGTTGTAATACCAAACTTTTAGAATTATTGCTGTGTAACCTCCTACAACAATACTAGTGATCAAACAGTTTGATATAAATGTAAAACACTATCTTAAATATTTGTGACAAAGTTCATTTAATTTTGTTGAAATTATTAATTAAATCAAAGTATTTTAAAGACATATCTACATCTTTTAATAAGGATTTTCTCTTTTTCATAATACTTCAGATCATGAAACAACAATCAAAGGTAATTTTAATGGATGTTATTCTACTTGTCTGTTCTGTGTAAAAATATATAAAGATAAGAATTATAATGAACTTTTCAACGATGTAGAAAGTTTGACAATAAAATGGAGCAAGATACAGACCATGTGGTTGGGCACAATAAATATTCTTAAATCACACATGTTGCCATCTCCCCCCGCTATTACTATGTCTTATTTGCTGAAACCACTAGTGACACACAGTGACTCACAGGACATTTTCCATCAACACATGTATTTTAGCTTAGCTGACATTGATCTAGGGAAAATGGATTTGGTTTTATTTTTACATTTATTTTTTAAATCATTAAAACAAATTGTTTTTAATTTTTCAGATTCTATTATAGAAACACCAGAGCATTATCCAGGTGATTTTTATATATTCATATGTGCTTGTTTTTTTTTTCTTTCTAAAAATGGACAAAAACATTATTGCATCTTTTCACTTAAAATGTATACAGGAGGTTACAATGAATATAAGATAAACAAAAATGTTAAAATAGCAAAGTATTTCTTTTCATTTTTAACATCATCATTGTTGTTAATTCATGTACTTACATAATGCATTCAATTAATACAGTGCTTAGTACATCACATACATCGTTCTATACACAGCTATACAAAAGATATAAAAGGTAATGCTTGTAACCTTGCTGTGTAGATTTAAAATAATATTATCTATAATAAATGCCAACAATTAGTCAATCACTTACAAGATGTAGTAGATACTAACCCGATGGAACATCGGTGTAAATCCAGAGGCTGTATTGGGATCAGGAATCTTTGTATTAAAAACTGTCAATAAAAAACATATTGAAGAGGAAATGCCATCTATGACTATTTCATTGCCAGTATTTCTCTAGAAATGTGATAAAGTCATTTTTTACTGATATTATGTAGATGTTAAACACATTGACTCATAAATTCTAAAATCAGTGGGCACTAGATTTCCTACGCCAATGATATGACATAAGGCAACATCAGTAGAGTAAACATGGAAGGACATTACAAGTAAACTGCTGGTAATACCAGACTTTTAGAATTATTGCTGTGTAACCTCCTCCAACAATACTGGTGATCAAACTTATTGATATCCAGGTAAAACACAATCTTAAATATTTGTGACAAAGTTCATTTAATTTCGTTGAAATTATTAATTAAATCAAAGTATTTTGAAGACATATCAACATCTTTTAATAAGGATTTTCTCTTTTTCATAATACTTCAGATCATGAAACAACAATCCAAGGTAATTTTAATGGATGTTATTCTACTTGTCTGTTCTGTGTAAAAATATATAAAGATAAGAATCATAATGAACTTCCCAAGGATGTAGAAATTTAATCAATAAAATGGAGGAAGATTCAGACCATGTGGTTGGGCACAATACATATTCTTAAATCACACATGTTGCCATCTATACCACTATTACTATGTCTAAGTTGCTGAAACCACTAGTGATAGAATATCTCACAGGACATTTTCCATCAGAAAATGTATTTTAGCTTAGCTGATGCTGATCTAGGGAAAAGGTATTTGGTTTTATTTTTAAATTTATTTTTTAAATCATTAAAACAAATAGTTTTTAATTTTTCAGATTCTATTATAGAAGCCACAGAGCATTATCCAGGTGATTTTATATATTCATATGTGCTTGTTTTTGTTGTTTTTTTTAAAAAATTGACAAAAACATTATTGCATCTTTTTACTTAAAATGTATACAGGAGGTTACAATGAATATAAGATAAACAAAAATGTTAAAATAGCAAAGTATTTCTTTTCATTTTTAACATCATCATTGGTGTTAATTCATGTACTTACATAATGCATTCAATTAATACAGTGCTTAGTACATCACATACATCGTTCTATACAAACCTATACAAAAGATAGAAAAGGTAATGCTTGTAACCTTGCTGTGTAGATTTAAAATAGTATTATCTATAATAAATGCCAACAATCAGAGGCGTCGCTAGGGGTGGGCTACTGGGGCTATAGCCCCGAGTCCCCCCTTCATAGCCCCGAATGGAGACTCTGGGGCTAAAGTATTCTTTAGCCCCGAGACTCCAGGGCTATAAATTACATTAAAAAAATAAATCCCCCGGTGAGCTTTCCTCCGTCTGGGACATAGGAGGATTAACCTCATGCTGGGGTGAGGGCCTATCGGGAGGAGAGGCTGCTATAGGGAGCTCGCTCCCTAGCCTCTCCTCCTGGCCATAGAGATCACAGCGCGACGGGAGCAAGCTCTGCCCCCGTCGTGCTGTGTCAGCTGCTTGCCGGATGTCAGGTGGACGGACATCCGGCAGAAGGTCCTGGATGACGGACCAAGTGTAAGGTAAGTAAACAAATTTAAAAAAATGTGACTGTGTATGGGTGTCTAGGTGTGTGTGTCAGGGTGTCTAGGTGTGTGTGTGTGTGTCAGGGTGTCAAGGTGTGTGTGTGTGTCTGGGTATTACTGGGCTCTGAGTGGCACAATATTCTTGGGCTCTGACTGGCATTATATTACTGGGTTCTGAGTGGCACAATATTACTGGGCTATGATTGGCACAATATTACTGGGCTCTGACTAGCACAATATTACTGGGCTCTGACTAGCACAATATTCCTGGGCTCTGACTGGCACTATATTACTGGGTTCTGAGTGGCACAATATTACTGGGTTCTGAGTGGCACACTATTACTAGGCTATGATTGGCACAATATTACTGGGCTCTGACTAGCACAATATTACTGGGCTCTGACTGGCACAATATTCCTGGGCTCTGACTGGCACTATATTACTGGGTTCTGAGTGGCACAATAATACTGGGTTCTGAGTGGCACACTATTACTGGGCTCTGACTGGCACAATATTACTGGGCTCTGAGTGGCACAATATTACTGGGCTCTGACTGGTACAATATTACTGGGCTCTGACTGGCACAATATTACTGGGCTCTGACTGGCACTATATTCCTGGGTTCTGAGTGGCACACTATTACTGGGCTCTGACTGGCACAATATTACTGGGCTCTGACTAGCACAATATTCCTGGGCTCTGAGTGGCACACTATTACTGGGCTCTGAGTGGCACACTATTACTGGGCTCTGACTAGCACAATATTCCTGGGCTCTGAGTGGCACACTATTACTGGGCTCTGAGTGGCACACTATTACTGGGCTCTGAGTGGCACACTATTCCTGGGCTCTGAGTGGCACACTATTCCTGGGCTCTGACTCGCACAATATTCCTGGGCTCTGACTGGCACAATATTCCTGGGCTCTGACTGGCACAATAATCCTGGGCTCTGACTGGCACAATATTCCTGAACTCTGACTGTCACAATATTGCTGGGCTCTGAGTGGCACACTATTACTGGGCTCTTAGTGGCACACTATTACTGGCACCGAGTGGCACAATATTCCTGGGCTATGACTGGCACAATATTCCTGTGCTCTGACTGTCACAATATTGCTGGGCTCTGACTGGCACAATACTACTGGTATCTGACTGGCACAATATTACTGGGCTTTGACTGGCACAATATTCCATGTATCTGACTGGCACAATATTCCTGGGCTCTGACTGGCACAATATTACTGGTATCTGTGTGGCACACTATTACTGGGTTCTGACTGGCATACCATTACTGGCTCTGACTGGCACAATATTCCTGGTATCTGAATGGCACAATATTCCTGGGCTCTGACTGGCACACTATTACTGGGCTCTGAGTGGCACACTATTACTGGGCTCTGAGTGGCACACTATTACTGGGCTCTGAGAGGCACAATATTCCTGGGCTCTGACTGGCACAATATTCCTGGTATCTTACTGGCACAATATTCCTGGGCTCTGACTGGCACAATATTACTGGTATCTGTGTGGCACACTATTACTGGGTTCTGACTGGCATACCATTACTGGGCTCTGACTGGCACAATATTCCTGGTATCTGAATGGCACAATATTCCTGGGCTCTGACTTGCACAATATTCCTGGGCTCTGACTGGCACACTATTACTGGGCTCTGAGTGGCACACTATTCCTGGTCTCTGACTGGCACACTATTCCTGGTCTCTGACTGGCACAATATTCCTGGGCTCAGACTGGCACAATATTACTGGGCTCTGACTGGCACAATACTACTGGTATCTGACTGGCACAATACTACTGGTATCTGACTGGCACAATATTACTGGGCTCTGACTGGCACAATTTTCCTGGGCTTTGACTGGCACACTATTACTGGGCTCTGAGTAGCACACTATTACTGGGCTCTGAGAGGCACAACATTACTGGGCTCTGACTTGCACAATATTCCTGGGCTCTGACTGGCATACTATTACTGGGCTCTGAGTGGCACACTATTCCTGGTCTCTGACTGGCACAATATTACTGGGCTCTGACTGGCACAATACTACTGGTATCTGACTGGCACAATATTCCTGGGCTCTGACTGGCATACCATTACTGGGCTCTGACTATCACAATATTCCTGGTATCTGAATGGCATAATATTCTTGGGCTTTGACTGGCACAATATTATTGGGGTCTGACTGGCACAATATTCCTGGTATCTGACTGGCATAATATTACTGGGCTCTGAGTGGCACACTATTACTGGGCTCTGACTGGCACAATATTACTGGCATCTGACTGGCACACTATTACTGGGCTCTGAATGACACACTATTCCTGGTATCTGACTGGCACAATATTACTGGTATCTGAGTGGCACAATATTACTGGGTTCTGAATGGCATAATATTCCTGGTATCTATAATTGTACAATTTTCAAACACTGAAAAAATTGTGGGTGTTTTCTTACATTTTTATTATGGGGGGGGTGCAACACTCAGGGTCCGCCCCAGGTGCCAAATGCTCTAGGTATGCCCCTGTGTGTGACCGGGCTCATCTGGGCTCTAGCCCCAGATCATCCGAAGACCTAGCAACGCCCCTGCCAACAATTAGTCAATCACTTACAAGATGTAGTAAATACTAACCCGATGGAACATCGGTGTAAATCCAGAGGGTGTATTGGGATCAGGAATCTTTGTATTAAAAACTGTCAATAAAAAACATATTGAAGAGGAAATGCCATCTATGACTATTTCATTGCCAGTATTTCTCTAGAAATGTGATAAAGTTATTTTTTTCTGATATTATGTAGATGTTAAACACATTGACTCACAAATTCTAAAATCAATGGGCACTAGATTTCCTATGCCAACGATATGACATAAAGCAACATCAGTAGAGTAAACATGGAAGGACATTGCAAGTAAACGGGTTGTAATACCAAACTTTTAGAATTATTGCTGTGTAACTTCCTACAACAATACTAGTGATCAAACATATTGATATCCAGGTAAAACACAATCTTAAAAATTTGTGACAATGTTCATTTAATTTTGTTGAGATGATTAATTAAATCAAAGTAATTTGAAGACATCTCAACATCTTTTAATAAGGATTTTATCTTTTTCATATTACTTCAGGTCATGAAACAACAATCCAAGGTAATTTTAATGGATGTTATTCTACTTGTCTGTTCTGTGTAAAAATATATAAAGATATGAATTATAATGAACTTCCCAAGGATGTAGAAATTTTAACAATAAAATGGAGGAAGATTAAGACTATGTGGTTGGGCACAATGCATATTCTTAAATCACACATGTTGCCATCTTTACCACTATTACTACGTCTAAGTTGCTGAAACCACTAGTGATAGAATAGCTCACAGGACATTTTCCATCAGCAAATGTATTTTAGCTTACCTGATGCTGATCTAGGGAAAATGCATTTAGTTTTATTTTTAATTTTTTTTTTTAAATCATTAAAACAAATTGTTTTTAATTTTTCAGATTCTATTATAGAAACCACAGAGCATTATCGAGGTGATTTTTATATTTTCATATGTGCTTGTTTTTGTTTTGTTTTTTAAAAATGGACAAAAACATTATTGCATCTTTTCACTTAAAATAGATACAGGAGGTGACAATGAATATAATATAAACAAAATTGTTAAAATAGCAAAGTATTTCTTTTCATTTTTAACATAATCATTGGTGTTAATTCATGTACTTACACAATGCATTCAATTAATACAGTGCTTAGTACATCACATACATCGTTCTATACAAACCTATACAAACGATAGAAAAGGTAATGCTTGTAACCTTGCTGTGTAGATTTAAAATAGTATTATTTATAATAAATGCCAACAATTAGTCAATCACTTCCAAGATGTAGTGATTTGGATCAAAGCAAACTTTGCTTTATTGTCTATCTACTCCTTAAAATTGATCAACTAATGCGCTCTCCCCTAGAAGTAATTCACACCGGAGACAAAGTTTCTGATCAGTGAAAAACCTGAGGCACACCTTTCTTTTCCAGAGTGGGGGATTCCTTTTAAAGCAGGAATACGTCACAGTACAGTCATAGTTTAAAGATACAATATACGTTCAACAATTGGCTAAAAGTTGGAGGGTCTTCTTTTAAGCCCACCCTACAGAATGTGATGTCATCTTTATAGCGTTCTCCCACCACATTCCAGCTCCATCTTGGTTACACGATTGGAGGGGGGAGTGAGTAGTTTACTGAACAAAGAGGGGCTTCAGGGGAAACAGTTTCTGTTACTTTAACAGTGATTCACGTGGCATGTGATAACTTGTACAAAAGAAAGTGGGAGGAGTTAGTACCGGAAGCTGGTCTTTATAAGAATGTGTTACATGAGACTTGCTCCTTAGCAGGGGGGAAGGGGTAGCTTGGATGGGAGGAGTTTCCATAGGAAGTAGCTTATTTGAACACATGTGTAAAAGATTAAACAGACAAAGGAATGCAATGCTTATACGTAAGCATCTGTAAGAAATTATGACCTTTTAGGGAAGTGTGCCAAATAAGACATAAACACAAATATATAATAGTAAAAGAGACATTGTATCCACAACAGTCCCCCCTATAAAATGGCTCTGTTTACTAACAGCCACTATCTCTAACCCTAATACTGTCCCTATAGAAAAATAACAAAAGGCTATCTTGCACATCGAACGCTTCACTGCGCGGGTGGCCCATAGCAGCTTGTCCACTACTTCTCCCGCGACAGACTTTTGCCCGTAGAGACAGACGCTATCCCTGAATGCCCTTAAGAGGAAGTAGCTGTTGACTTAGTGCGGTGGGACTGTAAGGGTGTATGTGGTGTTTCATAGTCTATGTCGTCAATCTCTTGGTGAAGGAAGGTCAGGGTGGTTTGATCGATTGTCTGATCAACTGTCTTTTTTAGGCATTTCCTAAGACAGGGTAACACACAACAAGCAAGAAGAACAAGGATTATTATCATTATTAAAATGGCAACACCTATTTGGGCTAGAGCACCTTGCCATCCAGACATCCATCCAAACCATTTTTCCCATGGATCCATGGCCCCAGAATTCCGTTTCAGTTCATTGGACAAACTCTTTAACTTTTCTATTGCCAATGTTACCTTACCATTAGGGCCTGTATTATCTGGGATATAGGTACAGCATGTCATGGTGTCTGGGAGTATTTTACATACTCCCCCTTTCTCTGCCAGAATCATATCTATGGCCATTCTATTCTGGAAGGTCATCTGGGAAGTTGCTTGTAATTGTTCCGCCAAACCCTGGAGGGCATCTCTGGTATAATTCACAAACTGTTGCTGAGTATAATATATGTAATTGATCCAATTTACATTTTTATTGGCCGTAATGATTGGGAAAATAGATTCAAACCCTGCGGACACTTCATCCCTTGCTTTGAATTCATTCGGCACCCCCCTTGGCACTCCTATGGCATCTATATAGATATGGGGATCAAAACTGCCTTTTACAGGAGTATCTAGAATATGGGTGTAACGTACCTGGGGTATCTTGGTGTCCGTCAGAGATTATGTGTATAGGCATAATTACCTTAGCTAGAGCACATTCTCCCCACCATACACCTTCCAATCTAGTTCTAATCTGCATATCCCCACAAATCCAATATATGTCTCCAAGGGATCTTACGTGTTGCTGGATTAGGGCGGCTGGAATTGGGCTATATGTGGCACAGTACTTACCAGTGAAATTACCAAAGAATTGGCCTACCCCATCATATATACCGTAACAAGTGTAGTTCCCTGGATATATGGTGATACCTCTATCTGGCTTAACATCTTTAAGGATAATTGGGTATTCCTTTGTCCATGATTCACATTCCGTCCGGTCAGTTTTAATTGCAGTATAGAGACTTAGGAAACACATCTCTATCTCCGGAGGTATGTTCAACGGGACAGTACCTAAGTGAGGCCTCGCTCCACCACAGACATAGCAGTTAGATCTGTTGTGTTTGTTAGCATTATATCTCATCCACTCAAGCCATAAGTTAGTATCAAAGAAACCTGTCTCTACAGCCATAGTGTCCTCATACGTGGGGTTAGCTATAGCTATCATGTCTCTTAAAGTTTTAATGTGTGGCTTAAGAGGATTAATAGTCATGTGTGCGGCATCTACCCATTCAGGTGAGTCATACATGTCCCGTAAGTAAAAGGTCCCCTGTTTACTGTATGAACCTCCTCCCTTCCAGTACATTCCCATTACATATTGCCCAGCATCCCCAGGACTGGGATGTTCTATGTTCAAAGCTAATTTTATAGGTGTCGCTCCCCCTGGTTTCCTGAACGTCATTCTTTTCAGTAAGGACTCCCCATTTTCATCTAATCTGTCTAAGGCACTTTGTGGTCTATAGCCCCAGGCAGGTCCTGTATTCCAACCTGCTGCCTTCCACGAACTACACTCATATCCCCAATAGTCATCAGTCACACATATGTATGGGTCCTTCATGTTAGGTATATCTTTGTACACTGTTGACGACAATGACCATGGAAATGTACAATTTACGACATCACAATAATCAAACGTAAATGTGGCTACCCGTGTACTAGAAGAATTGTACCAAAATGTGTAAACATGATTGTCCTTGGTTATAGCAACTTGTTGGGCTTTTATCAGACCTAGCAGCAAGAAAAAATACACAAAATAATTCATGTTATAACAGAATCTGCTTCCTCTGGAGTTGTAACCTTCTTGCAATGTGAAGCGTGTATCCAAGTGCTCTTTCCGGCCAATTTAACTGAGGTAGCTGTGGTTAGAAGAACTTGGAACGGACCATCATATCTGGGTTCAAGGGTATGTTTTCTCAGGAACTTCTTAACCAGAACCCAATCACCAGGAAGCAACCTGTGTGTGCCTGTATCAGACTCTGGATCTGGAATTGAAGAGAAAACTTGAGCATGTATTTTGTTTAAAGTTTGAGAAAGAGCAGTTACATAATTAACCATAGTATCTGATTGCAGTTGGAGTTGTTGGGGAAAGTAACAACCTAACCTAGGGGCTGAACCAAACAAAACCTCATAGGGGGACAGGTTAAACTTCCCTCTTGGTGTGTACCTGACACTAAACAGAGCTATGGGGAGACTCTCTGGCCAGGGTAAGTTAGTTTCTTGAGCCATCTTAAGCATTCTGGCTTTTAAGGTGCCATTCATGCGTTCTACCTTACCACTACTCTGTGGGTGATAGGGTGTGTGGAATGCAAGGGTCACCCCCAGTGCTGCCCAGACTTCCTTAGTCACTAGTGCTGTGAAAGCCGGGCCCTGGTCACTTTCAATCACTTCAGGAACTCCATATCTGCAGACGATTTCAGTGAGCAACCGCTTGGCAGTGGTCTTGGCGGTCATATTAGTAACCGGGAAAGCTTCTGGCCAGCCTGAGAACATGTCCACCAGAACTAGGGCATATTCATACCGGCCACTCTTTGGCATCTGAATGTGGTCAATTTGGACTCTCTGGAATGGGTAGTGTGGCTTCGCCAGGTGTTTTGAGACAACTTTCTCCAATTTTCCTGGATTGCACTTGGCACAGATAGCACAAGACTTACAGTAGGTTTTAGTCAGAGTGGTAATACCTGGTGCTTCGAAATATTTAGTAATTAAAGAGTTCATAAGAGTCTTAGACAGGTGCGCTGCTCCGTGGGCCCACTGAACCACAGGCGGATACATACTTTTGGGTAGACAAATTTTGAGGTTGCTAGTATACACTCCATCCTGTAAGGTTGCTCCCTTCTGTTTCCAGCTTTCCTTTTCTTCGGGACTTACAGCTGCTTGCTGTTCCTTCAAAAACTTGAGATCCGTAGGTAAGGTTTGCATGGGAAAGATAGGAATTTCCTCACCGGACACTCTTCTGTCCACTTCCCTTGATTCACATGCAGCATCTTTGGCGGCTTGGTCAGCTTTATGATTGCCACACGTTTCTTCCGAATTCCGTCTTCCATGGGCTTTTACTTTCAATATTGCCACTTCTTCAGGAAGGAGTAAAGCATCCATCAATTCCTTGATAGCTGTACCATGTTTAACTGGTGTACCGGTTGCTTGTCTTCCATATCAGTCCAAAGTCGTGTGCTACACCCAGAGCATATCTGGAATCAGTGTAAATATTAACACGCTTCCCTTCAAACATTTGGCATGCTACAGTGAGAGCTTTTAGCTCAGCTTCTTGAGCAGACATAGAAGGCGGAAGTGGGGATGCTTGAAGTACCTGATCCACGGTGGTCACTGCAAATCCAGTGTGGTATCTTCCTTGTTCATCTGCAAATCTGGAACTATCCACAAACAGTGTACAGTCAGGATCTGGCAAAACTGTTTCATGTACTGTGGGAAGATGGGTTGTTTCCATCTTCATCTGTTCAAAGCAGTCATGTGGAACATCTGGGTCAGGATCTATGGGTGGGGCATCTTCACATATTTCTGTGTGATGTTGCGGGTAACCAGTAGTCTCACAATTCACAGTTCGCTTGGTTACACCTTCTGTGGAGAGTTGATCTTGATCTTTTGTACTCCATGCTTTGGCTAATGGACCAAGTTCCTTCCATGAGATATCTGGAGACTTAGTAATAGAGACATGAGGAACTGCCATCTCCCAATGGTGGTACATATGAGTCACTTCTGTGGGTAATTGGACTAAAACCACAATGTTGCCTTTTGAATCACAGAACATGTCTGTCAAAGTGAGACGCACTTCAATCAACTGAAACAGTTCTTCTTCATACCGGGAGTCAGGCCCCTGAACCACATAGTGCAATGCCATAGAGAAGATGGCTGCTCGTCATGTGGTACTGTGGGCATATGGACATCCAGATCAAGGAAGGCATCAGGATCAATGTCCAGACTGTACCAATAGTGTGGTACTCCCCCCTTGGGAAGAGGCAGAAGAGTGGCAGGATTCAAAGTGTAACATCTTTGTAAAGAGACCTTATCAGGTAGCAATAAAGTCGTTTGAAGACGAAGATGTCTCTGTGTAGAGAGATGTTTAGGCTGAATTTGATTGAGTATTGCAGAAATATCATGGGGAGTGAGGATGGTAAGCCTGTGACCAAGAATTAGGTCATTCGTCTTGTCCAGCAGAGCACTTGCTGCAAACACAGCCCGAAGACAGGAGGGTCCTCCCCTAGCCACCGGATCCAGCTGACAGGAGTAGTACCCTATTGGACGCTGACGGGATCCATGAGACTGTGTGAGAACTCCAGATGCATGACCCATCTTTTCGTAGACAAAGAGCTTGAAGGGCTTCTGGTAATTTGGAAGACCCAATGCAGGAGCAGAAGCAACAGCACGTCGCAAAGCAAAAAAACTGGTAAGGGCTTCAGGAGATAAAGCGAATGGTTCAGTCTTGAGGGCATCGTAGAGAGGCTGCATGAAGGAAGAGGCTTCAGGAATCCACGGTCTGCAGTAAGAGAGAAGACCCAAAAAGGCATGGAGGGGCTTGTGAGCTGATGGAGGACAGAGAGATGTTATACCCCGCACTCTGTCTCTAGGGAGGTGCCGGGTGCCGTGAGAAAGACAATGTCCCAAAAATATCACTGATGGTTGGCACCACTGCAATTTCTTCTTAGAGGCCTTACAACCTTGGGTGGCCAGAAAACAGAGGAAATCTTCAGAAGCATGTTCCGCAGTTGTGAGATCGTCAGCACATAGAAGGAGATCATCCACGTATTGCAGGAGGACCACATCCGTGTGAGACTTCTGCCATGGCTCCAGTATGTATGCCATTGCTCTTGCAAATTGACTTGGTGAATTCTGTGCTCCCTGTGGCATGACAGTCCAGGTATACTGTTGGCGGTCGTGAGTAAATGCAAACAGGTATTGACAAGAAGGATGCAAAGGCACACTGAAGAAGGCATTGGCCAAATCCACCACCGCGAAGAATTTAGCTGAAGGAGGCACCTGGGACAGAAGAGTATGAGGATTCGGAACAATGGGAGTTTCCAGGATAGTAACATCATTTACCGCTCTGATATCTTGCACCATCCTGTACTTGTCCGGTTCACCTTTCTCGGTCTTTTTCTTAACTGGAAACAAAGGAGTGTTACATGGCGATACACATTTAACCAGAGCACCTGTAGCAAGTAGATTTTCAACTTGTGTTGTGATAGCGCTGGCCTGAGCAGGTGTCAATGGATATTGAGGTCTTCTGGGCGGACTTGCTCCTTGGATCAACTGCACCAGTATTGGAGAGACCTCAAGACGTCCAATATCATCTGGACCAGTAGACCACAGTTTCACAGGAACTCTGTCAAGAGCACTGGGGGAATTGTCTGGGACCCTTGCACTCCCATGGGGCGACTCCATGTGGAGTAGGAGGGGCAAAGAACAGAGGGCTGAGGTATCATCACTGGATAGAGGGGTGAATACCTTAACCTTACCATCTGGAGTGAAGGAGATAGAGGCCTGTAGTCGGGAAAGGACATCAGCTCCTAACAGGTTAAGAGGACAAGAGGAAGACCCTACAAACCGAGTAAGGAGATCTGGGAAAGTACCCACCCGTAAGGGCTTGGTTAATGGGTTACTACGAGGGGTACCATCTACACCTATACAGGAAACATCAATATTAGAGAGGAAAGAGGTGTCAGGCAGGTCTCGTTCTCGAAGCACACTACGGGCTGCACCTGTGTCAACTAAGAAGGTGGTTGGGCATCCTTCCACAGGTAGGACCACTGTAGCTAGGGGCCCCCCTTTATTCCCTGAAAACACTGCCATAACAGGGGCGTTGTACACAGGTTTGCCAGTTACCTATTGGATGAGATCAATATGAGACTGGTCTGGACCAGGGTATGGACGTGTAGGTGCAGCTGAGTAGTAAGGTCGTTGCGCATACTGAGCAGGACGACGGTGCCTAGGCATAGTATGGTTAGCGGGCAGATAACCGGCCGAGGTTAGTTCATCAGGATAATAATTAGCATAGTTAGCATAATTAGAACCAGGTATGTCATAACCTTGCGCCTGGGCAGGAGGATAACCGGTCACAGGATATGGTGGGCGTAAAGCATATGTGCGCTGCTTAGATGCTAGAAGGCTTGGACAATCATTTCTAAAATGACCTGGTTGCTTACAGTGAAAACAGGTTCCAAATTTTGGTCTTGGGGCTTGAGCCCTGAGAGGGCCCGGCTGTGCAGGAATTGGGAACCCACCAGGGGCAGGCTGAATTGCAGGGTTATACAAAGAAACCATTAAAGGATTGGATTTCTTGTGCTGGGGCAATTGGGCCGACTCCAGGCCTTTAGCAACCAGGAGGAGAGTATCCAGGGGAATAATCCTGTACTCGGGCCGGGATAGGATTAGGCCTTTCCTTATGAGTTCTTTAAGGCCTGCAACGAAAGCAGCTGCTAGCATCTGGGTGTGGGCCTTACTACATGTATTGAAACCCAGATCAGAGAAGGTTTGAGTTAACCTAGAATTAAATCTTTCAACCGTTTCTGATTTGTCCTGAACAATATCATTAATCGAAGTAGCCTGATCAGCCAATTTGGAGCTGTTCACAAAATGTGATACCAGACTGAAAATCTGTGTCAGTAGTGAGACGGGCATCATCAAAGCTCTTTTCCATTATGGGCCAGTAGGCATCCCCTGCTTTAATCTCACACAGACTAAACAAATCGCGCCATGCAGCAGAGTATGTTTTACGGATCTGAACAATCCGTCTGTAAAAGGGCATGGGCTGTTTCTCTGGGTCTGGAAGTGAATTCACCAGGGTTGCAGCTTGGGATGGGTTAAAGGTAACATACATCACAGGGGCTCCCCCCATACCCTGCTGGGTTCTGCCAGGACCTGTTAGGGGCATACAAGGGAGATTATTTGATGGCTGTCCCTCCTGGATATTACCATCATTGTGGAAACCGGCTATTTCAGAGCGAATGGAACCTGGAACTGCTGACTCAAGGGGAGGAACTGCATTATTAAACTGGGGCGATGCACAGTGTGAGGTATTGGGATAATGGCCTGATGCAAAGGGGGATGAGGAAGGAAGACAGGCTGCTGCAGCAGGAACAGTTGAACCAACAGTCATAATAGGGAAAGATACACTGGGGGCAGCCATGATAGGGGCAGGACTAGAAGAAGAGATAGGGGTGAGGGAGGAAGTGACCATCATGGAAGGGATGGGTGTGGCAGATACAGGAAATTGTGGCAATGAATGGGCAGAAGTGGAAGGAGCTAAAGGAGAGGTAAGGGCGGAAGTGACAGGGAGAGGTGGAAGGAATTGGGCGGGGACAGAAGAAACTGGAGAGAGGGTGTATCCACAGAGACAGGCAAGAGAGAAGAATGCAAGGCAACAGGAAGGGAAGGCGTGACTGGGGTTTGAAGTGGAGAAGGAATGGGGGCTGGGAAATAATAGGATCCGTCTGTCCCAAGGACAGGGTACAAGGGGGTAGGAACTGGAGAGGGTGTGCTCACAGGTGTGGGCTGAGTGGGGGCTCTAGAGGTAGCCATCTTCCCTTTGTGCCAGGCTCCATCATAAGTAGGGGGATGGGAAATGTTTGTAACAGTTCCAACAAAATCATTTTTCTCATGATATACAAAGACTTTCTGCCCCTTTACATCTATTTCCTCCTCAATCCAGCCCTCCTTCTTAATCCCTTTAGCCACTTTATACCAAGCATCTGCAGCTTTCATTAATCCATTATCCAACAATATCCCATTCATATCATGTAAAAGTTTTCTCCAATCCTCTGCCTGCAGTCTGCCCTGAGGAGACATTGTAATTCCACAAATCTTAACAATTTTATCTAATTTTCCTACAGCTAATTTCCCAGCTCTTTCCCTCACAAGATCACAGGCCAACCGACCTTGGAAGGAGCTAACATTTGATTGACCCATGTGCACACTGTAATATTACTGGGAAAAGTAACTGGAAAAGAAATGCAAACTATTCCTGAACAAACCGAAACCTGTAAACTATAAATTCAAGACCAAGGAAAAGGGAATAGCCACTTACAAGGAAACTGATTACAGTAATAAGAAACTAAAGAATCAAACCGTGCACACACAAAAAAAAAAAAACAAATTACTACTGCTTGAACACCAAGAAAGAAGGAGGGGTGAACAGCAGTGAGGGGGAGAAGGACAGTTTTCGGCCAACACAAAGGATTTTTAACCATGTGACTGCTGCAGCACACCAAGAAAGAAGGAGGGGTGAACAGCAGTGAGGGGGGGAGAAGAACAGTTTTCAGCCAACACAAAGGATTTTTAACCATGTGACTGCTGTAGCACAGCTCACCTAAAGACAAAAGATAGAATAGGAGAGCAACAAGACATAGACTTATAGTTCACAATGAACATATATGGTACCCAAAAACAAAACATATACAGACAAATACACAATACACAGCTGTAATTAAATTACAAACACCTTAAACTAAATGCCGGCTAATAGTAAAAAACTCAGGTCACACACGCACTCAATTTCACATACAATATCTGCCGATGCCTGTTTGTATTTCTGTTTACCAACAAAAACCGCTCAAGTTTCTTAACCAAGCAGAGCAAAGAACGCCGAAAACACCCAATCTTCAAACTAAAGTTGAGCAAAATAAAAAAAAAGCACTCAAACTTATTTTCTTAAGAAGAGCCAATAATGCCGAAAACACCCAATCTTCAAACTAAAGTTTGAACAAAATAAAAAAAGCACTCAAACTTATTTTCTTAAGAAGAGCCAATAATGCCGAAAACACCCAAACTAAAGTTTGAGCAAAATAAAAAACCACTCAAACTTATTTTCTTAAGAAGAGCCAATAAACCACTCAAACTTCTATTCCCGAAGTGAGCTAAATAACACCATTAAAATCTCAACCGAGTTTTTCCCTTAATGGTAAGCAAGTATTACAACAGAAGTACAACAGATTCTCAGGCAAGCAGACTCTTCCACACATAAAACACACACTCAGGGATGACTAAGGCAGTAGATAGACAATTTACAGGTTCTATTCAAATAAAGGGGACATTTGGGCAAACTATATACCTGTTCAGTAGTTATCCACGAGAAGCCGGGCGCAGACACGGATTGCAGGCCAAGTCCAGAGACAGGAAAATATATAGGTAATTTACCATATGCAGAGGTGATCAGGCTCCTTTGTTTCCAGTCTCTGGGGGTCTCCTCTCCGGTCCTCAAAGCGGCTTCCGTAGCAACAGAACCCAAATATCCCTGTTCGGGCGCCAACTGATTTGGATCAAAGCAAACTTTGCTTTATTGTCTATCTACTCCTTAAAATTGATCAACTAATGCGCTCTCCCCTAGAAGTAATTCACACCGTAGACAAAGTTTCTGATCAGTGAAAAACCTGAGGCAAACCTTTCTTTTCCAGAGTGGGGGATTCCTTTTAAAGCAGGAATACGTCACAGTACAGTCATAGTTTAAAGATACAATATACGTTCAACAATTGGCTAAAAATTGGAGGGTCTTCTTTTAAGCCCACCCTACAGAATGTGATGTCATCTTTATAGAGTTCTCCACCACATTCCAGCTCCATCTTGGTTACACGATGGGAGGGGGGAGTGAGTAGTTTACTGAACAAAGAGGGGCTTCAGGGGAAACAGTTTCTGTTACTTTAACAGTGATTCACGTGGCATGTGATAACTTGTACAAGAGAAAGTGGGAGGAGTTAGTACCGGAACCTGGTCTTTATAAGAATGTGTTACATGAGACTTGCTCCTTAGCAGGGGGGAAGGGGTAGCTTGGATGGGAGGAGTTTCCATAGGAAGTAGCTTATTTGAACACATGTTTAAAAGATTAAACAGACAAAGGAATGCAATGCTTATACGTAAGCATCTGTAAGAAATTATGACCTTTTAGGGAAGTGTGCCAAATAAGACATAAACACAAATATATAATAGTAAAAGAGACATTGTATCCACAACAGTAGTAGATACTAACCCAATGGCACATCAGTGTAAATCGAGAGGGTGTATTGGAATCAGGAATCTTTGTATTAAAAACTGTCAATAAAAAACATATTGAAGAGGAAATGCCATCTATGACTATTTCATTGCCAGTATTTCTCAAGGAATATGATAAAGTAATTTGTTTCTGATATTATGTAGATGTTAAACACATTGACTCACAAATTCAAAAATCAGTTTGCACTAGATTTCCTATGCCAACGATATGACATAAGGCAACATCAGTAGAGTAAACATGGAAGGACATTGCAAGTAAACTGGTGGTAATACCAGACTTTTAGAATGATTGCTGTGTAACCTCCTACAACAATACTAGTGATCAAACATATTGATATCCAGGTAAAAAAGAATCTTAAAAATTTGTGACAATGTTCATTTAATTTTGTTGAAATTATTAATTAAATCAAAGTATTTTTAAGACATCTCAACATCTTTTAATAAGGATTTTCTCTTTTTCATAATACTTCAGATCATGAAACAACAATCCAAGGTAATTTTAATGGATGTTCTTCTACTTGTCTGTTCTGTGTAAAAATATATAAAGATATGAATTATAATGAACTTCCCAAGGATGTATAAATGTTAACAATAAAATGGAGGAAGATTCAGAACATGTGGTTGGGCACAATACATATTCTTAAATCACACATGTTGCCATCTTTACCACTATTACTACGTCTAAGTTGCTGAAACCACTAGTGATAGAATAGCTCACAGGACATTTTCCATCAGCAAATGTATTTTAGCTTAGCTGATGCTGATCTAGGTAAAAATTATTTGGTTTTATTTTTAAATTTATTTTTTAAATCATAAAAACCAATTGTTTTTAATTTTTCAGATTCTATTATAGAAACCACAGAGAATTATCCAGGTGATTTTTATATTTTCATTTGTGCTTGTTTTTTTTTTGTTTTTTTTAAATGGACAAAAACATTATTGCATCTTTTCACTTAAAATGTATACAGGAGGTTACAATGAATATAAGATAAACAAAAATGTTAAAATAGCAAAGTATTTCTTTACATTTTTAACATCATCATTGGTGTTAATTCATGTACTTACACAATGCATTCAATTAATACAGTGCTTAGTACATCACATACATCGTTCTATACAAACCTATACAAAAGATAGAAAAGGTAATGCTTGTAACCTTGCTGTGTAGATTTAAAATAGTATTATCTATAATAAATGCCAACAATTAGTCAATTACTTACAAGATGTAGTAGATACTAACCCGATGGAACATCGGTGTAAATCCAGAGGGTGTATTGGGATCAGGAATCTTCGCATTAAAAACTGTCAATAAAAAATATATTGAAGAGGAAATGCCATCTATGACTATTTCATTGCCAGTATTTCTCTAGGAATGCGATAAAGTAATTTTTTTCTGATATTATGTAGATGTTAAACACATTGACTCACAAATTCTAAAATCAGTGGGCACTAGATTTCCTATGCCAACGATATGACATAAAGCAACATCAGTAGAGTAAACATGGAAGGACATTGCAAGTAAACTGCTGGTAATACCAGACTTTTAGAATTATTGCTATGTAAACTCCTACAACAATACTAGTGATCAAACATATTGATATCCAGGTAAAACACAATCTTAAATATTTGGGACAAAGTTCATTTAATTTTGTTGAAATTATTTATTAAATCAAAGTATTTTGAAGACATCTCAACATCTTTTAATAAGGATTTTCTCTTTTTCATAATACTTCAGATCATGAAACAACAATCCAAGGTAATTTTAATGGTTGTTATTCTACTTGTCTGTTCCGCGTAAAAATATATAAAGATAATAATTATAATGAACTTCTCAAGGATGTAGAAAGTTTGACAATAAAATGGAGCAAGATACAGACCATGTGGTTGGTCACAATAAATATTCTTAAATCACACATGTTGCCATCTTTACCACTATTACTATGTCTAAGTTGCTGAAACCACTAGCGACAGAATATACCACAGGATATTTTCCATCAACAAATTCAGTTTAGCTTAGCTGATGCTGATCTAGGGAAAATGTATTTGGTTTTATTTTTAAATCTTTATTTAAAATAATTAAAACAAATTGTTTTTAATTTTTCAGATTCTATTATAGAAACCACAGAGCATTCTCCAGGTGATTTTTATATTTTCATCTGTGCTTGTTTTTTAAAAAAAAATTGACAAAAGCATTATTGCATCTTTACACTTAAAATTTATACAGGAGGTTACAATGAATATAAGATAAAAAATGTTAAAATAGCAAAGTTTTTCTTTTCATTTTTAACATCAGCATTGGTGTTAATTCATGAACTTACATAATGCATTCAATTAATACAGTGCTTAGTACATCACATACATCGTTCTTTACAAACCTATACAAAAGATAGAAAAGGTAATGCTTGTAACCTTGCTGTGTAGATTTAAAATGGTATTATCTATTATAAATGCCAACAATTAGTCAATCACTTACAAGATGTAGTAGATACTAACCCGATAGCACATTGGTGTAAATCCAGAGGGTGTATTGGGATCTCGAATCTTTGTATTAAAAACTGTCAATAAAAAATATATTGAAGAGGAAATGCCATCTATGACTATTTCATAGCCATTTTTTCTCTAGGAATGTGATAAAGTAATTTATTTCGGAACTTATGTAGATGTTAAATACATTGACTCACAAATTCTAAAATCAGTGGGCGCTAGATTTCCTATGCCAACGATATGACATAAGGCAACATCAGTAGAGTAAACATGGAAGGACATTGCAAGTAAACTGATGGTAATACCAAACTTTTAGAATTATTGCTATGTAACCTCCTACAACAATACTAGTGATCAAACTTATTGATATCCAGCTAAAACACAATCTTAAATATTTGTGACAATGTTCATTTAATTTTGTTGAAATTATTAATTAAATCAAAGTATTTTGAAGACATCTCAACATCTTTTAATAAGGATTTTCTCTTTTACATAATACTTCAGATCATGAAACAACAATCCAAGGTAATTTTAATGGATGTTCTTCTACTTGTCTGATCTGTGTAAAAAATATATAAAGATAAGAATTATAATGAACTTCTCAAGGATGTAGAAAGTTTGACAATAAAATGGAGCAACATACAGACCATGTGGTTGGGCACAATAAATATTCTTAAATCACACATGTTGCCATCTCCCCCGCTATTACTATGTCTTAGTTGCTGAAACCACTAGTGACACACAGTGACTAACAGGACATTTTCCATCAACAAATGTATTTTAGCTTAGCTGATATTGATCTAGGGAAAATGTATTTGGTTTTATTTTTACATTTATTTTTTAAACCATTAAAACAAATTGTTTTTAATTTTTCAGATTCTATTATAGAAGCCACAGAGCATTATCCAGGTGATTTTTATATTTTTATATCTGCTTGTTTTTTTTGTTTTTTAAATGGACAAAACCATTATTGCATCTTTTCACTTAAAATGTATACAGGAGGTTACAATGAATATAAGATAAACAAAAATGTTAAAATAGCAAAGTATTTCTTTTCATTTTTAACATCATCATTGTTGTTAATTCATGTACTTACATAATGCATTCAATTAATACAGTGCTTAGTACATCACAAACATCGTTCTATACAAACCTATACAAAAGATAGAAAAGGTAATGCTTGTAACCTTGCTGTGTAGATTTAAAATAGTATTATTTATAATAAATGCCAACAATTAGTCAATTACTTCCAAGATGTAGTAGATACTAACCCAATGGCACATCAGTGTAAATTTAGAGGGTGTATTGGAATCAGGAATCTTTGTATTAAAAACTGTCAATAAAAAACATATTGAAGAGGAAATGCCATCTATAACTATTTCATTGCCAGTATTTCTCAAGGAATGTGATAAAGTAATTTTTTTCTGATATTATGTAGATGTTAAACACATTGACTCACAAATTCTAAAATCAGTGGGCACTAGATTTCCTATGCCAACGATATGACATAAGGCAACATCAGTAGAGTAAACATGGAAGGACATTGCAAGTAAACTGGTGGTAATACCAGACTTTTAGAATTATTGCTGTGTAACCTCCTACAACAATACTAGTGATCAAACATATTGATATCCAGGTAAAACAGAATCTTAAACATTTGTGACAATGTTCATTTAATTTTGTTGAAATTATTAATTAAATCAAAGTATTTTTAAGACATCTCAACATCTTTTAATAAGGATTTTCTCTTTTTCATAATACTTCAGATCATGAAACAACAATCCAAGGTAATTTTAATGGATGTTCTTCTACTTGTCTGTTCTGTGTAAAAATATATAAAGATATGAATTATAATGAACTTCTCAAGGATGTAGAAATTTTAACAATAAAATGGAGGAAGATTCAGAACATGTGGTTGGGCACAATACATATTCTTAAATCACACATGTTGCCATCTTTACCACTATTACTATGTCTAAGTTGCTGAAACCACTAGTGATAGAATAGCTCACAGGACATTTTCCATCAGCAAATGTATTTTAGCTTAGCTGATGCTGATCTAGGGAAAATGTATTTGGTTTTATTTTTAATTTTTTTTTTTAAATCATTAAAACAAATTGTTTTAATTTTTTCAGATTCTATTATAGAAACCACAGAGCATTATCCAGGTGATTTTTATATTTTCATATGTGTTTGTTTTTGGGTTTTTTAAAAAAATGGACAAAAACATTATTGCATCTTTTCACTTAAAATGTATACAGGAGGTGACAATGAATATAAGATAAAGAAAATTGTTAATATAGCAAAGTATTTCTTTTCATTTTTAACATCATCATTGTTGTTAATTCATGTACTTACATAATGCATTCAATTAATACAGTGCTTAGTACATCACAAACATCGTTCTATACAAACCTATAAAAAAGATAGAAAAGTAATGCTTGTAACCTTGCTGTGTAGATTTAAAATAGTATTATTTATAATAAATTCCAATAATTAGTCAATTACTTCCAAGATGTAGTAGATACTAACCCAATGGCACATCAGTGTAAATCTAGAGTGTGTATTGGAATCAGGAATCTTTGTATTAAAAACTGTCAATAAAAAACATATTGAAGAGGAAATGCCATCTATAACTATTTCATTGCCAGTATTTCTCAAGGAATGTGATAAAGTAATTTTTTTCTGATATTATGTAGATGTTAAACACATTGACTCACAAATTCTAAAATCAGTGGGCACTAGATTTCCTATGCCAACGATATGACATAAGGCAACATCAGTAGAGTAAACATGGAAGGACATTGCAAGTAAACTGGTGGTAATACCAGACTTTTAGAATTATTGCTGTGTAACCTCCTACAACAATACTAGTGATCAAACATATTGATATCCAGGTAAAACAGAATCTTAAACATTTGTGACAATGTTCATTTAATTTTGTTGAAATTATTAATTAAATCAAAGTATTTTGAAGACATCTCAACATCTTTTAATAAGGATTTTCTCTTTTTCATAATACTTCAGATCATGAAACAACAATCCAAGGTAATTTTAATGGATGTTCTTCTACTTGTCTGTTCTGTGTAAAAATATATAAAGATATGAATTATAATGAACTTCTCAAGGATGTAGAAATTTTAACAATAAAATGGAGGAAGATTCAGAACATGTGGTTGGGCACAATACATATTCTTAAATCACACATGTTGCCATCTTTACCACTATTACTATGTCTAAGTTGCTGAAACCACTAGTGATAGAATAGCTCACAGGACATTTTCCATCAGCAAATGTATTTTAGCTTAGCTGATGCTGATCTAGGGAAAATGTATTTGGTTTTATTTTTAATTTTTTTTTTTAAATCATTAAAACAAATTGTTTTAATTTTTTCAGATTCTATTATAGAAACCACAGAGCATTATCCAGGTGATTTTTATATTTTCATATGTGTTTGTTTTTGTTTTTTTTTTAAAAATGGACAAAAACATTATTGCATCTTTTCACTTAAAATGTATACAGGAGGTGACAATGAATATAAGATAAACAAAATTGTTAAAATAGCAAAGTATTTCTTTTCATTTGTAACACCATCATTGGTGTTAATTCATGTACTTTCACAATGCATTCAATTAAAACAGTGCTTAGTACATCACATACATTGTTCTTTACAAACCTATACAAAAGATAGAAAAGGTAATGCTTGTAACCTTGCTGTGTAGATTTAAAATAGTATTATCTATAATAAATGCCAACAATTAGTCAATCATTTACAAGATGTAGTAGATACTAACCCACTGGCACATCGGTGTAAATCCAGAGGGTGTATTGGGATCTCGAATCTTGGTATTAAAAACTGTCAAAAAAATATATATTGAAGAGGAAATGGCATCTATTACTATTTCATTGCCAGTATTTCTCTAGGAATGTGATAAAGTAATTTGTTTCTGATATTATGTAGATGTTAAACACATTGACTCACACATTCTAAAATCAGTGGGCACTAGATTTCCTTTGCCAATGATATTACTTAAGGCAACATAAGTAGAGTAAACATGGAAGGACATTGCAAGTAAACAGGTGGTAATACCAGACTTTTAGAATTATAGTTATGTAACCTCCTACAACAATACTAGTGATCAAACTAATTGATATCGAGTTAAAACACAATCTTAAATATTTGTGACAATGTTAATTTAATTTTGTTGAAATTATTAATTAAATCAAAGTATTTTGAAGACATCTCAACATCTTTTAATAAGGATTTTCTCTTTTTCATAATACTTCAGATCATGAAACAACAATCCAAGGTAATTTTAATGGATGTTATTCTACTTGTCTGTTCTGTGTAAAAATATTTAAAAATTATAATGAACGTCTCAAGGATGTAGAAATTTTAACAAAAAAATGGAGAAAGATTCAGACCATGTGGTTGGGCACAATAAATATTCTTAAATCACACATGTTGCCATCTTTACCACTATTACTACGTCTAAGTTGCTGAAACCACTAGTGATAGAATAGCTCACAGGACATTTTCCATCAGAAAATGTATTTTAGCTTAGCTGATGCTGATCTAGGTAAAAATGATTTGGTTTTATTTTTAAATTTATTTTTTAAATCATTAAAACCAATTGTTTTTAATTTTTCAGATTCTATTATAGAAACCACAGAGCATTATCCAGGTGATTTTTATATTTTCATATGTGCTTGTTTCTTGTTTTTTTTTTTTTTCAAATGGACAAAAACATTATTGCATCTTTTCACTTAAAATGTATACAGGAGGTTATAATGAATATAAGATAAACAAAAATGTTAAAATAGCAAAGTTTTTCTTTTCATTTTTAACATCATCATTGGTGTTAATTCATGTACTTACACAATGCATTCAATTAATACAGTGCTTAGTACATCACATACATCGTTCTATACAAACCTATACAAAAGATAGAAAAGGTAATGCTTGTAACCTTGCTGTGTAGATTTAAAATAGTATTATCTATAATAAATGATAACAATTAGTCAATCACTTCCAAGATGTAGTAGATACTAACCCAATGGCACATCAGTGTAAATCCAGAGGGTGTATTGGAATCAGGAATCTTTGTATTAAAAACTGTCAATAAAAAACATATTGAAGAGGAAATGCCATCTATGACTAATTCATTGTCAGTATTTCTCAAGGAATGTGATAAAGTAATTTTTTTCTGATATTATGTAGATGTTAAACACATTGACTCACAAATTCTAAAATCAGTTTGCACTAGATTTCCTATGCCAACGATATGACATAAGGCAACATCAGTATAGTAAACATGGAAGGACATTGCAAGTAAACTGGTGGTAATACCAGACTTTTAGAATTATTTCTGTGTAACCTCCTACAACAAGACTAGTGATCAAACATATTGATATCCAGGTAAAACACAATCTTAAATATTTGGGACAAAGTTCATTTAATTTTGTTGAAATTATTAATTAAATCAAAGTATTTTGAAGACATCTCAACATCTTTTAATAAGGATTTTCTCTTTTTCATAATACTTCAGATCATGAAACAACATTTCAAGGTAATTTTAATGGTTGTTATTCTACTTGTCTGTTCCGCATAAAAATATATAAAGATAAGAATTATAATGAACTTCTCAAGGATGTAGAAAGTTTGACAATAAAATGGAGCAAGATACAGACCATGTGTTTGGTCACAATAAATATTCTTAAATCACACATGTTGCCATCTTTACCACTATTACTACGTCTAAGTTGCTGAAACCACTAGTGATAGAATAGCTCACAGGACATTTTCCAACAGCAAATGTATTTTAGCTTAGCTGATGCTGATCTAGGTAAAAATTATTTGGTTTTATTTTTAAATTTATTTTTTAAATCATTAAAACCAATTGTTTTTAATTTTTCAGATTCTATTATAGAAACCACAGAGAATTATCCAGGTGATTTTTATATTTTCATATGTGCTTGTTTCTTGTTTTTTTTTAAAAAATGGACAAAAACATTATTGCATCTTTTCACTTAAAATGTATACAGGAGGTTATAATGAATATAAGATAAACAAAAATGTTAAAATAGCAAAGTATTTCTTTTCATTTTTAACATCATCATTGGTGTTAATTCATGTACTTACACAATGCATTCAATTAATACAGTGCTTAGTACATCACATACATCGTTCTATACAAACCTATACAAAAGATAGAAAAGGTAATGCTTGTAACCTTGCTGTGTAGATTTAAAATAGTATTATCTATAATAAATGCCAACAATTAGTCAATCACTTCCAAGATGTAGTAGATACTAACCCAATGGCACATCAGTGTAAATCCAGAGGGTGTATTGGAATCAGGAATCTTTGTATTAAAAACTGTCAATAAAAAACATATTGAAGAGGAAATGCCATCTATGACTATTTCATTGCCAGTATTTCTCTAGGAATGTGATAAAGTAATTTGTTTCTGATATTATGTAGATGTTAAACACATTGACTCACACATTCTAAAATCAGTGGGCACTAGATTTCCTTTGCCAATGATATGACTTAAGGCAACATAAGTAGAGTAAACATGGAAGGACATTGCAAGTAAACAGGTGGTAATACCAGACTTTTAGAATTATTGTTATGTAACCTCCTACAACAATACTAGTGATCAAACTAATTGATATCCAGTTAAAACACAATCTTAAATATTTGTGACAATGTTAATTTAATTTTGTTGAAATTATTAATTAAATCAAAGTATTTTGAAGACATCTCAACATCTTTTAATAAGGATTTTCTCTTTTTCATAATACTTCAGATCATGAAACAACAATCCAAGGTAATTTTAATGGATGTTATTCTACTTGTCTGTTCCGCGTAAAAATATATAAAGATAATAATTATAATGAACTTCTCAAGGTTGTAGAAAGTTTGACAATAAAATGGAGCAAGATGCAGAGCATGTGGTTGGTCACAATAAATATTCTTAAATCACACATGTTGCCATCTTTACCACTATTACTATGTCTAATTTGCTGAAACCACTAGCGACAGAATATACCACAGGATATTTTCCATCAACAAATATATTTTAGCTTAGCTGATGCTGATCTAGGGAAAATGTATTTGGTTTTATTTTTAAATCTTTATTTAAAATAATTAAAACAAATTGTTTTTAATTTTTCAGATTCTATTATAGAAACCACAGAGCATTCTCCAGGTGATTTTTATATTTTCATCTGTGCTTCTTTTTTTTTTTTTAAATTGACAAAAGCATTATTGCATCTTTACACTTAAAATTTATACAGGAGGTTACAATGAATATAAGATAAAAAATGTTAAAATAGCATAGTTTTTCTTTTCATTTTTAACATCAGCATTGGTGTTAATTCATGAACTTACATAATGCATTCAATTAATAGAGTGCTTAGTACATCACATACATCGTTCTATACAAACCTATGCAAAAGATAGAAAAGGTAATGCTTGTAACCTTGCTGTGTAGATTTAAAATAGTATTATCTATTATAAATGCCAACAATTAGTCAATCACTTACAAGATGTAGTAGATACTAACCCGATAGCACATTGGTGTAAATCCAGAGGGTGTATTGGGATCAGGACTCTTTGTATTAAAAACTGTCATTAAAAAATATGTTGAAGAGGAAATGCCATCTATGACTATTTCATTGCCAGTATTTCTCTAGGAATGTGATAAAGTAATTTTTTTCGGAAATTATGTAGATGTTAAACACATTGACTCACAAATTCTAAAATTAGTGGGCACTAGATTTCCTATGCCAACGATATGACATAAGGCAATATCAGTAGAGTAAACATGGAAGGACAATGCAAGTAAACTGGTGGTAATACCAAACTTTTTGAATTATTGCTTTGTAACCTCCTACAACAATACTAGTGATCAAATTTATTGATATCCAGCTAAAACACAATCTTAAATATTTGGGACAAAGTTCATTTCATTTCGTTGAAATTATTAATTAAATCAAAGTATTTTGATGACATCTCAACATCTTTTAATAAGGATTTTCTCTTTTTCATAATACTTCAGGTCATGAAACAACAATCCAAGGTAATTTTAATGGTTGTAATTCTACTTGTCTGTTCTGCGTACAAATATATAATGATAAGAATTATAATGAACTTCTCAAATATGTAGAAAGTGTGACAATAAAATGGAGCAAGATTCAGACCATGTGGTTGGGCACAATAAATATTCTTAAATCACACATGTTGCCATCTTTACCGCTATTACTATGTGTAAGTTGCTGAAACCACTACCGACAAAATAGATCACAGGATATTTTCCATCAACAAATGTATTTTAGCTTAGCTGATGCTGATCTAGGGAAAATGTATTTGGTTTTATTTTTAAATTTATTATTTAAATCATTAAAACAAATTGTTTTTAATTTTTCAGATTCTATTATAGAAACCACAGAGCATTATCCAGGTGATTTTTATATTTTCATATGTGCTTGTTTTTGTTGTTTTTAAAAAATTGACAAAAACATTATTGCATCTTTTCACTTAAAATGTATACAGGAGGTGACAATGAATATAAGATAAACAAAATTGTTAAAATAGCAAAGTATTTCTTTTCATTTTTAACATAATCATTGGTGTTAATCAATGTACTTACACAATGCATTCAATTAATACAGTGCTTAGTACATCACATACATCGTTCTATATAAACTTTTACAAAAGATAGAAAAGGTAATGCTTGTAACCTTGCTGTGTAGATTTAAAATAGTATTATCTATAATAAATGCCAACAATTAGTCAATCACTTACAAGATGTTGATTAATGTACTTACATAATGCATTCAATTAATACAGTTCTTAGTACATCACACACATCGTTCTATACAAAACTATACAAAATATAGAAAAGGTAATGCTTGTAACCTTGCTGTGTAGATTTAAAATAGTATTATCTATTATAAATGCCAACAATTAGTCAATCACTTACAAGATGTAGTAGATACTAACCCGATAGCACATTGGTGTAAATCCAGAGGGTGAATTGGGATCTCGAATCTTTGTATTAAAAACTGTCAATAAAAAATATATTGAAGAGGAAATGCCATCTATGACTATTTTATAGCCATTTTTTCTCTAGGAATGTGATAAATAATTTATTTCAGAAATTATGTAGATGTTAAACACATTGACTCACAAATTCTAAAATCGGTGGGCACTAGATTTCCTATGCCAACGATATGACATAAGGCAACATCAGTAGAGTAAACATGGAAGGACATTGCAAGTAAACTGATGGTAATACCAAACTTTTAGAATTATTGCTATGTAACCTCCTACAACAATACTAGTGATCAAACGTATTGATATCCAGCTAAAACACAATCTTAAATATTTGTGACAATGTTCATTTAATTTTGTTGAAATTATTAATTAAATCAAAATATTTTGAAGACATCTCAACATCTTTTAATAAGGATTTTCTCTTTTTCATAATACTTCAGATGATGAAACAACAATCCAAGGTAATTTTAATGGATGTTATTCTACTTGTCTGTTCTTTGTAAAAATATATAAAAATTATAATGAACGTCTCAAGGATGTAGAAATTTTAACAATAAAATGGAGCAAGATACAGAGCATGTGGTTGGTCACAATAAATATTCTTAAATCACACATGTTGCCATCTTTACCACTATTACTACGTCTAAGTTGCTGAAACCACTAGTGATAGAATAGCTCACAGGACATTTTCCAACAGCAAATGTATTTTAGCTTAGCTGATGCTGATCTAGGTAAAAATTATTTGGTTTTATTTTTAAATTTATTTTTTAAATCATTAAAACCAATTGTTTTTAATTTTTCAGATTCTATTATAGAAACCACAGAGAATTATCCAGGTGATTTTTATATTTTCATATGTGCTTGTTTCTTGTTTTTTTTTTAAAAATGGACAAAAACATTATTGCATCTTTTCACTTAAAATGTATACAGGAGGTTATAATGAATATAAGATAAACAAAAATGTTAAAATAGCAAAGTATTTCTTTTCATTTTTAACATCATCATTGGTGTTAATTCATGTACTTACACAATGCATTCAATTAATACAGTGCTTAGTACATCACATACATCGTTCTATACAAACCTATACAAAAGATAGAAAAGGTAATGCTTGTAACCTTGCTGTGTAGATTTAAAATAGTATTATCTATAATAAATGCCAACAATTAGTCAATCACTTCCAAGATGTAGTAGATACTAACCCAATGGCACATCAGTGTAAATCCAGAGGGTGTATTGGAATCAGGAATCTTTGTATTAAAAACTGTCAATAAAAAACATATTGAAGAGGAAATGCCATCTATGACTATTTCATTGCCAGTATTTCTCTAGGAATGTGATAAAGTAATTTGTTTCTGATATTATGTAGATGTTAAACACATTGACTCACACATTCTAAAATCAGTGGGCACTAGATTTCCTTTGCCAATGATATGACTTAAGGCAACATAAGTAGAGTAAACATGGAAGGACATTGCAAGTAAACAGGTGGTAATACCAGACTTTTAGAATTATTGTTATGTAACCTCCTACAACAATACTAGTGATCAAACTAATTGATATCCAGTTAAAACACAATCTTAAATATTTGTGACAATGTTAATTTAATTTTGTTGAAATTATTAATTAAATCAAAGTATTTTGAAGACATCTCAACATCTTTTAATAAGGATTTTCTCTTTTTCATAATACTTCAGATCATGAAACAACAATCCAAGGTAATTTTAATGGATGTTATTCTACTTGTCTGTTCCGCGTAAAAATATATAAAGATAATAATTATAATGAACTTCTCAAGGTTGTAGAAAGTTTGACAATAAAATGGAGCAAGATACAGAGCATGTGGTTGGTCACAATAAATATTCTTAAATCACACATGTTGCCATCTTTACCACTATTACTATGTCTAATTTGCTGAAACCACTAGCGACAGAATATACCACAGGATATTTTCCATCAACAAATATATTTTAGCTTAGCTGATGCTGATCTAGGGAAAATGTATTTGGTTTTATTTTTAAATCTTTATTTAAAATAATTAAAACAAATTGTTTTTAATTTTTCAGATTCTATTATAGAAACCACAGAGCATTCTCCAGGTGATTTTTATATTTTCATCTGTGCTTGTTTTTTAAAAAAAAATTGACAAAAGCATTATTGCATCTTTACACTTAAAATTTATACAGGAGGTTACAATGAATATAAGATAAAAAATGTTAAAATAGCAAAGTTTTTCTTTTCATTTTTAACATCAGCATTGGTGTTAATTCATGAACTTACATAATGCATTCAATTAATACAGTGCTTAGTACATCACATACATCGTTCTTTACAAACCTATACAAAAGATAGAAAAGGTAATGCTTGTAACCTTGCTGTGTAGATTTAAAATGGTATTATCTATTATAAATGCCAACAATTAGTCAATCACTTACAAGATGTAGTAGATACTAACCCGATAGCACATTGGTGTAAATCCAGAGGGTGTATTGGGATCTCGAATCTTTGTATTAAAAACTGTCAATAAAAAATATATTGAAGAGGAAATGCCATCTATGACTATTTCATAGCCATTTTTTCTCTAGGAATGTGATAAAGTAATTTATTTCGGAACTTATGTAGATGTTAAATACATTGACTCACAAATTCTAAAATCAGTGGGCGCTAGATTTCCTATGCCAACGATATGACATAAGGCAACATCAGTAGAGTAAACATGGAAGGACATTGCAAGTAAACTGATGGTAATACCAAACTTTTAGAATTATTGCTATGTAACCTCCTACAACAATACTAGTGATCAAACTTATTGATATCCAGCTAAAACACAATCTTAAATATTTGTGACAATGTTCATTTAATTTTGTTGAAATTATTAATTAAATCAAAGTATTTTGAAGACATCTCAACATCTTTTAATAAGGATTTTCTCTTTTACATAATACTTCAGATCATGAAACAACAATCCAAGGTAATTTTAATGGATGTTCTTCTACTTGTCTGATCTGTGTAAAAAATATATAAAGATAAGAATTATAATGAACTTCTCAAGGATGTAGAAAGTTTGACAATAAAATGGAGCAACATACAGACCATGTGGTTGGGCACAATAAATATTCTTAAATCACACATGTTGCCATCTCCCCCGCTATTACTATGTCTTAGTTGCTGAAACCACTAGTGACACACAGTGACTAACAGGACATTTTCCATCAACAAATGTATTTTAGCTTAGCTGATATTGATCTAGGGAAAATGTATTTGGTTTTATTTTTACATTTATTTTTTAAACCATTAAAACAAATTGTTTTTAATTTTTCAGATTCTATTATAGAAGCCACAGAGCATTATCCAGGTGATTTTTATATTTTTATATCTGCTTGTTTTTTTTGTTTTTTAAATGGACAAAACCATTATTGCATCTTTTCACTTAAAATGTATACAGGAGGTTACAATGAATATAAGATAAACAAAAATGTTAAAATAGCAAAGTATTTCTTTTCATTTTTAACATCATCATTGTTGTTAATTCATGTACTTACATAATGCATTCAATTAATACAGTGCTTAGTACATCACAAACATCGTTCTATACAAACCTATACAAAAGATAGAAAAGGTAATGCTTGTAACCTTGCTGTGTAGATTTAAAATAGTATTATTTATAATAAATGCCAACAATTAGTCAATTACTTCCAAGATGTAGTAGATACTAACCCAATGGCACATCAGTGTAAATTTAGAGGGTGTATTGGAATCAGGAATCTTTGTATTAAAAACTGTCAATAAAAAACATATTGAAGAGGAAATGCCATCTATAACTATTTCATTGCCAGTATTTCTCAAGGAATGTGATAAAGTAATTTTTTTCTGATATTATGTAGATGTTAAACACATTGACTCACAAATTCTAAAATCAGTGGGCACTAGATTTCCTATGCCAACGATATGACATAAGGCAACATCAGTAGAGTAAACATGGAAGGACATTGCAAGTAAACTGGTGGTAATACCAGACTTTTAGAATTATTGCTGTGTAACCTCCTACAACAATACTAGTGATCAAACATATTGATATCCAGGTAAAACAGAATCTTAAACATTTGTGACAATGTTCATTTAATTTTGTTGAAATTATTAATTAAATCAAAGTATTTTTAAGACATCTCAACATCTTTTAATAAGGATTTTCTCTTTTTCATAATACTTCAGATCATGAAACAACAATCCAAGGTAATTTTAATGGATGTTCTTCTACTTGTCTGTTCTGTGTAAAAATATATAAAGATATGAATTATAATGAACTTCTCAAGGATGTAGAAATTTTAACAATAAAATGGAGGAAGATTCAGAACATGTGGTTGGGCACAATACATATTCTTAAATCACACATGTTGCCATCTTTACCACTATTACTATGTCTAAGTTGCTGAAACCACTAGTGATAGAATAGCTCACAGGACATTTTCCATCAGCAAATGTATTTTAGCTTAGCTGATGCTGATCTAGGGAAAATGTATTTGGTTTTATTTTTAATTTTTTTTTTTAAATCATTAAAACAAATTGTTTTAATTTTTTCAGATTCTATTATAGAAACCACAGAGCATTATCCAGGTGATTTTTATATTTTCATATGTGTTTGTTTTTGGGTTTTTTAAAAAAATGGACAAAAACATTATTGCATCTTTTCACTTAAAATGTATACAGGAGGTGACAATGAATATAAGATAAAGAAAATTGTTAATATAGCAAAGTATTTCTTTTCATTTTTAACATCATCATTGTTGTTAATTCATGTACTTACATAATGCATTCAATTAATACAGTGCTTAGTACATCACAAACATCGTTCTATACAAACCTTTAAAAAAGATAGAAAAGTAATGCTTGTAACCTTGCTGTGTAGATTTAAAATAGTATTATTTATAATAAATTCCAATAATTAGTCAATTACTTCCAAGATGTAGTAGATACTAACCCAATGGCACATCAGTGTAAATCTAGAGTGTGTATTGGAATCAGGAATCTTTGTATTAAAAACTGTCAATAAAAAACATATTGAAGAGGAAATGCCATCTATAACTATTTCATTGCCAGTATTTCTCAAGGAATGTGATAAAGTAATTTTTTTCTGATATTATGTAGATGTTAAACACATTGACTCACAAATTCTAAAATCAGTGGGCACTAGATTTCCTATGCCAACGATATGACATAAGGCAACATCAGTAGAGTAAACATGGAAGGACATTGCAAGTAAACTGGTGGTAATACCAGACTTTTAGAATTATTGCTGTGTAACCTCCTACAACAATACTAGTGATCAAACATATTGATATCCAGGTAAAACAGAATCTTAAACATTTGTGACAATGTTCATTTAATTTTGTTGAAATTATTAATTAAATCAAAGTATTTTGAAGACATCTCAACATCTTTTAATAAGGATTTTCTCTTTTTCATAATACTTCAGATCATGAAACAACAATCCAAGGTAATTTTAATGGATGTTCTTCTACTTGTCTGTTCTGTGTAAAAATATATAAAGATATGAATTATAATGAACTTCTCAAGGATGTAGAAATTTTAACAATAAAATGGAGGAAGATTCAGAACATGTGGTTGGGCACAATACATATTCTTAAATCACACATGTTGCCATCTTTACCACTATTACTATGTCTAAGTTGCTGAAACCACTAGTGATAGAATAGCTCACAGGACATTTTCCATCAGCAAATGTATTTTAGCTTAGCTGATGCTGATCTAGGGAAAATGTATTTGGTTTTATTTTTAATTTTTTTTTTTAAATCATTAAAACAAATTGTTTTAATTTTTTCAGATTCTATTATAGAAACCACAGAGCATTATCCAGGTGATTTTTATATTTTCATATGTGTTTGTTTTTGTTTTTTTTTTAAAAATGGACAAAAACATTATTGCATCTTTTCACTTAAAATGTATACAGGAGGTGACAATGAATATAAGATAAACAAAATTGTTAAAATAGCAAAGTATTTCTTTTCATTTGTAACACCATCATTGGTGTTAATTCATGTACTTTCACAATGCATTCAATTAAAACAGTGCTTAGTACATCACATACATTGTTCTTTACAAACCTATACAAAAGATAGAAAAGGTAATGCTTGTAACCTTGCTGTGTAGATTTAAAATAGTATTATCTATAATAAATGCCAACAATTAGTCAATCATTTACAAGATGTAGTAGATACTAACCCACTGGCACATCGGTGTAAATCCAGAGGGTGTATTGGGATCTCGAATCTTGGTATTAAAAACTGTCAAAAAAATATATATTGAAGAGGAAATGGCATCTATTACTATTTCATTGCCAGTATTTCTCTAGGAATGTGATAAAGTAATTTGTTTCTGATATTATGTAGATGTTAAACACATTGACTCACACATTCTAAAATCAGTGGGCACTAGATTTACTTTGCCAATGATATTACTTAAGGCAACATAAGTAGAGTAAACATGGAAGGACATTGCAAGTAAACAGGTGGTAATACCAGACTTTTAGAATTATAGTTATGTAACCTCCTACAACAATACTAGTGATCAAACTAATTGATATCGAGTTAAAACACAATCTTAAATATTTGTGACAATGTTAATTTAATTTTGTTGAAATTATTAATTAAATCAAAGTATTTTGAAGACATCTCAACATCTTTTAATAAGGATTTTCTCTTTTTCATAATACTTCAGATCATGAAACAACAATCCAAGGTAATTTTAATGGATGTTATTCTACTTGTCTGTTCTGTGTAAAAATATTTAAAAATTATAATGAACGTCTCAAGGATGTAGAAATTTTAACAAAAAAATGGAGAAAGATTCAGACCATGTGGTTGGGCACAATAAATATTCTTAAATCACACATGTTGCCATCTTTACCACTATTACTACGTCTAAGTTGCTGAAACCACTAGTGATAGAATAGCTCACAGGACATTTTCCATCAGAAAATGTATTTTAGCTTAGCTGATGCTGATCTAGGTAAAAATGATTTGGTTTTATTTTTAAATTTATTTTTTAAATCATTAAAACCAATTGTTTTTAATTTTTCAGATTCTATTATAGAAACCACAGAGCATTATCCAGGTGATTTTTATATTTTCATATGTGCTTGTTTCTTGTTTTTTTTTTTTTTCAAATGGACAAAAACATTATTGCATCTTTTCACTTAAAATGTATACAGGAGGTTATAATGAATATAAGATAAACAAAAATGTTAAAATAGCAAAGTTTTTCTTTTCATTTTTAACATCATCATTGGTGTTAATTCATGTACTTACACAATGCATTCAATTAATACAGTGCTTAGTACATAACATACATCGTTCTATACAAACCTATACAAAAGATAGAAAAGGTAATGCTTGTAACCTTGCTGTGTAGATTTAAAATAGTATTATCTATAATAAATGATAACAATTAGTCAATCACTTCCAAGATGTAGTAGATACTAACCCAATGGCACATCAGTGTAAATCCAGAGGGTGTATTGGAATCAGGAATCTTTGTATTAAAAACTGTCAATAAAAAACATATTGAAGAGGAAATGCCATCTATGACTAATTCATTGTCAGTATTTCTCAAGGAATGTGATAAAGTAATTTTTTTCTGATATTATGTAGATGTTAAACACATTGACTCACAAATTCTAAAATCAGTTTGCACTAGATTTCCTATGCCAACGATATGACATAAGGCAACATCAGTATAGTAAACATGGAAGGACATTGCAAGTAAACTGGTGGTAATACCAGACTTTTAGAATTATTTCTGTGTAACCTCCTACAACAAGACTAGTGATCAAACATATTGATATCCAGGTAAAACACAATCTTAAATATTTGGGACAAAGTTCATTTAATTTTGTTGAAATTATTAATTAAATCAAAGTATTTTGAAGACATCTCAACATCTTTTAATAAGGATTTTCTCTTTTTCATAATACTTCAGATCATGAAACAACATTTCAAGGTAATTTTAATGGTTGTTATTCTACTTGTCTGTTCCGCATAAAAATATATAAAGATAAGAATTATAATGAACTTCTCAAGGATGTAGAAAGTTTGACAATAAAATGGAGCAAGATACAGACCATGTGTTTGGTCACAATAAATATTCTTAAATCACACATGTTGCCATCTTTACCACTATTACTACGTCTAAGTTGCTGAAACCACTAGTGATAGAATAGCTCACAGGACATTTTCCAACAGCAAATGTATTTTAGCTTAGCTGATGCTGATCTAGGTAAAAATTATTTGGTTTTATTTTTAAATTTATTTTTTAAATCATTAAAACCAATTGTTTTTAATTTTTCAGATTCTATTATAGAAACCACAGAGAATTATCCAGGTGATTTTTATATTTTCATATGTGCTTGTTTCTTGTTTTTTTTTTAAAAATGGACAAAAACATTATTGCATCTTTTCACTTAAAATGTATACAGGAGGTTATAATGAATATAAGATAAACAAAAATGTTAAAATAGCAAAGTATTTCTTTTCATTTTTAACATCATCATTGGTGTTAATTCATGTACTTACACAATGCATTCAATTAATACAGTGCTTAGTACATCACATACATCGTTCTATACAAACCTATACAAAAGATAGAAAAGGTAATGCTTGTAACCTTGCTGTGTAGATTTAAAATAGTATTATCTATAATAAATGCCAACAATTAGTCAATCACTTCCAAGATGTAGTAGATACTAACCCAATGGCACATCAGTGTAAATCCAGAGGGTGTATTGGAATCAGGAATCTTTGTATTAAAAACTGTCAATAAAAAACATATTGAAGAGGAAATGCCATCTATGACTATTTCATTGCCAGTATTTCTCTAGGAATGTGATAAAGTAATTTGTTTCTGATATTATGTAGATGTTAAACACATTGACTCACACATTCTAAAATCAGTGGGCACTAGATTTCCTTTGCCAATGATATGACTTAAGGCAACATAAGTAGAGTAAACATGGAAGGACATTGCAAGTAAACAGGTGGTAATACCAGACTTTTAGAATTATTGTTATGTAACCTCCTACAACAATACTAGTGATCAAACTAATTGATATCCAGTTAAAACACAATCTTAAATATTTGTGACAATGTTAATTTAATTTTGTTGAAATTATTAATTAAATCAAAGTATTTTGAAGACATCTCAACATCTTTTAATAAGGATTTTCTCTTTTTCATAATACTTCAGATCATGAAACAACAATCCAAGGTAATTTTAATGGATGTTATTCTACTTGTCTGTTCCGCGTAAAAATATATAAAGATAATAATTATAATGAACTTCTCAAGGATGTAGAAAGTTTGACAATAAAATGGAGCAAGATACAGAGCATGTGGTTGGTCACAATAAATATTCTTAAATCACACATGTTGCCATCTTTACCACTATTACTATGTCTAATTTGCTGAAACCACTAGCGACAGAATATACCACAGGATATTTTCCATCAACAAATATATTTTAGCTTAGCTGATGCTGATCTAGGGAAAATGTATTTGGTTTTATTTTTAAATCTTTATTTAAAATAATTAAAACAAATTGTTTTTAATTTTTCAGATTCTATTATAGAAACCACAGAGCATTCTCCAGGTGATTTTTATATTTTCATCTGTGCTTCTTTTTTTTTTTTTAAATTGACAAAAGCATTATTGCATCTTTACACTTAAAATTTATACAGGAGGTTACAATGAATATAAGATAAAAAATGTTAAAATAGCATAGTTTTTCTTTTCATTTTTAACATCAGCATTGGTGTTAATTCATGAACTTACATAATGCATTCAATTAATAGAGTGCTTAGTACATCACATACATCGTTCTATACAAACCTATGCAAAAGATAGAAAAGGTAATGCTTGTAACCTTGCTGTGTAGATTTAAAATAGTATTATCTATTATAAATGCCAACAATTAGTCAATCACTTACAAGATGTAGTAGATACTAACCCGATAGCACATTGGTGTAAATCCAGAGGGTGTATTGGGATCAGGACTCTTTGTATTAAAAACTGTCATTAAAAAATATGTTGAAGAGGAAATGCCATCTATGACTATTTCATTGCCAGTATTTCTCTAGGAATGTGATAAAGTAATTTTTTTCGGAAATTAGGTAGATGTTAAACACATTGACTCACAAATTCTAAAATTAGTGGGCACTAGATTTCCTATGCCAACGATATGACATAAGGCAATATCAGTAGAGTAAACATGGAAGGACAATGCAAGTAAACTGGTGGTAATACCAAACTTTTTGAATTATTGCTTTGTAACCTCCTACAACAATACTAGTGATCAAATTTATTGATATCCAGCTAAAACACAATCTTAAATATTTGGGACAAAGTTCATTTCATTTCGTTGAAATTATTAATTAAATCAAAGTATTTTGATGACATCTCAACATCTTTTAATAAGGATTTTCTCTTTTTCATAATACTTCAGGTCATGAAACAACAATCCAAGGTAATTTTAATGGTTGTAATTCTACTTGTCTGTTCTGCGTAAAAATATATAATGATAAGAATTATAATGAACTTCTCAAATATGTAGAAAGTGTGACAATAAAATGGAGCAAGATTCAGACCATGTGGTTGGGCACAATAAATATTCTTAAATCACACATGTTGCCATCTTTACCGCTATTACTATGTGTAAGTTGCTGAAACCACTACCGACAAAATAGATCACAGGATATTTTCCATCAACAAATGTATTTTAGCTTAGCTGATGCTGATCTAGGGAAAATGTATTTGGTTTTATTTTTAAATTTATTATTTAAATCATTAAAACAAATTGTTTTTAATTTTTCAGATTCTATTATAGAAACCACAGAGCATTATCCAGGTGATTTTTATATTTTCATATGTGCTTGTTTTTGTTGTTTTTAAAAAATTGACAAAAACATTATTGCATCTTTTCACTTAAAATGTATACAGGAGGTGACAATGAATATAAGATAAACAAAATTGTTAAAATAGCAAAGTATTTCTTTTCATTTTTAACATAATCATTGGTGTTAATCAATGTACTTACACAATGCATTCAATTAATACAGTGCTTAGTACATCACATACATCGTTCTATATAAACTTTTACAAAAGATAGAAAAGGTAATGCTTGTAACCTTGCTGTGTAGATTTAAAATAGTATTATCTATAATAAATGCCAACAATTAGTCAATCACTTACAAGATGTTGATTAATGTACTTACATAATGCATTCAATTAATACAGTTCTTAGTACATCACACACATCGTTCTATACAAAACTATACAAAATATAGAAAAGGTAATGCTTGTAACCTTGCTGTGTAGATTTAAAATAGTATTATCTATTATAAATGCCAACAATTAGTCAATCACTTACAAGATGTAGTAGATACTAACCCGATAGCACATTGGTGTAAATCCAGAGGGTGAATTGGGATCTCGAATCTTTGTATTAAAAACTGTCAATAAAAAATATATTGAAGAGGAAATGCCATCTATGACTATTTTATAGCCATTTTTTCTCTAGGAATGTGATAAATAATTTATTTCAGAAATTATGTAGATGTTAAACACATTGACTCACAAATTCTAAAATCGGTGGGCACTAGATTTCCTATGCCAACGATATGACATAAGGCAACATCAGTAGAGTAAACATGGAAGGACATTGCAAGTAAACTGATGGTAATACCAAACTTTTAGAATTATTGCTATGTAACCTCCTACAACAATACTAGTGATCAAACGTATTGATATCCAGCTAAAACACAATCTTAAATATTTGTGACAATGTTCATTTAATTTTGTTGAAATTATTAATTAAATCAAAATATTTTGAAGACATCTCAACATCTTTTAATAAGGATTTTCTCTTTTTCATAATACTTCAGATGATGAAACAACAATCCAAGGTAATTTTAATGGATGTTATTCTACTTGTCTGTTCTTTGTAAAAATATATAAAAATTATAATGAACGTCTCAAGGATGTAGAAATTTTAACAATAAAATGGAGAAAGATTCAGACCATGTGGTTAGGCACAATAAATATTCTTAAATCACACATGTTGCCATCTTTACCACTATTACTACGTCTAAGTTGCTATAACCACTAGTGATAGAATAGCTCACAGGACATTTTCCATCAGCAAATGTATTTTAGCTTAGCTGATGCTGATCTAGGTAAAAATTATTTGGTTTTATTTTTAAATTTATTTTTTAAATCATAAAAACCAATTGTTTTTAATTTTTCAGATTCTATTATAGAAACCACAGAGAATTATCCAGGTGATTTTTATATTTTCATTTGTGCTTGTTTTTTTTTTGTTTTTTTTAAATGGACAAAAACATTATTGCATCTTTTCACTTAAAATGTATACAGGAGTTTACAATGAATATAAGATAAACAAAAATGTTAAAATAGCAAAGTATTTCTTTACATTTTTAACATCATCATTGGTGTTAATTCATGTACTTACACAATGCATTCAATTAATACAGTGCTTAGTACATCACATACATCGTTCTATACAAACCTATACAAAAGATAGAAAAGGTAATGCTTGTAACCTTGCTGTGTAGATTTAAAATAGTATTATCTATAATAAATGCCAACAATTAGTCAATCACTTACAAGATGTAGTAGATACTAACCCGATGGAACATCGGTGTAAATCCAGAGGGTGTATTGGGATCAGGAATCTTCGCATTAAAAACTGTCAATAAAAAATATATTGAAGAGGAAATGCCATCTATGACTATTTCATTGCCAGTATTTCTCTAGGAATACGATAAAGTAATTTTTTTCTGATATTATGTAGATGTTAAACACATTGACTCACAAATTCTAAAATCAGTGGGCACTAGATTTCCTATGCCAACGATATGACATAAAGCAACATCAGTAGAGTAAACATGGAAGGACATTGCAAGTAAACTGCTGGTAATACCAGACTTTTAGAATTATTGCTATGTAAGCTCCTACAACAATGCTAGTGATCAAACATATTGATATCCAGGTAAAACACAATCTTAAATATTTGGGACAAAGTTCATTTAATTTTGTTGAAATTATTAATTAAATCAAAGTATTTTGAAGACATCTCTACATCTTTTAATAAGGATTTTCTCTTTTTCATAATACTTCAGATCATGAAACAACAATCCAAGGTAATTTTAATGGTTGTTATTCTACTTGTCTGTTCCGCGTAAAAATATATAAAGATAATAATTATAATGAACTTCTCAAGGATGTAGAAAGTTTGACAATAAAATGGAGCAAGATACAGACGATGTGGTTGGTCACAATAAATATTCTTAAATCACACATGTTGCCATCTTTACCACTATTACTATGTCTAAGTTGCTGAAACCACTAGCGACAGAATATACCACAGGATATTTTCCATCAACAAATTTATTTTAGCTTAGCTGATGCTGATCTAGGGAAAATGTATTTGGTTTTATTTTTAAATCTTTATTTAAAATAATTAAAACAAATTGTTTTTAATTTTTCAGATTCTATTATAGAAACCACAGAGTATTCTCCAGGTGATTTTTATATTTTCATCTGTGCTTGTTTTTTTTAAAAAAATTGACAAAAGCATTATTGCATCTTTACACTTAAAATTTATACAGGAGGTTACAATGAATATAAGATAAAAAATGTTAAAAAATAGCAAAGTTTTTCTTTTCATTTTTAACATCATCATTGGTGTTAATTCATGTACTTACACAATGCATTCAATTAATACAGTGCTTAGTACATCACATACATCGTTCTATACAAACCTATACAAAAGATAGAAAAGGTAATGCTTGTAACCTTGCTGTGTAGATTTAAAATAGTATTATTTATAATAAATGCCAACAATTAGTCAATTACTTCCAAGATGTAGTAGATACTAACCCAATGGCACATCAGTGTAAATCTAGAGGGTGTATTGGAATCAGGAATCTTTGTATTAAAAACTGTCAATAAAAAACATATTGAAGAGGAAATGCCATCTATAACTATTTCATTGCCAGTATTTCTCAAGGAATGTGATAAAGTAATTTTTTTCTGATATTATGTAGATGTTAAACACATTGACTCACAAATTCTAAAATCAGTGGGCACTAGATTTCCTATGCCAACGATATGACATAAGGCAACATCAGTAGAGTAAACATGGAAGGACATTGCAAGTAAACTGGTGGTAATACCAGACTTTTAGAATTATTGCTGTGTAACCTCCTACAACAATACTAGTGATCAAACATATTGATATCCAGGTAAAACAGAATCTTAAACATTTGTGACAATGTTCATTTAATTTTGTTGAAATTATTAATTAAATCAAAGTATTTTTAAGACATCTCAACATCTTTTAATAAGGATTTTCTCTTTTTCATAATACTTCAGATCATGAAACAACAATCCAAGGTAATTTTAATGGATGTTCTTCTACTTGTCTGTTCTGTGTAAAAATATATAAAGATATGAATTATAATGAACTTCTCAAGGATGTGGAAATTTTAACAATAAAATGGAGGAAGATTCAGAACATGTGGTTGGGCACAATACATATTCTTAAATCACACATGTTGCCATCTTTACCACTATTACTATGTCTAAGTTGCTGAAACCACTAGTGATAGAATAGCTCACAGGACATTTTCCATCAGCAAATTTATTTTAGCTTAGCTGATGCTGATCTAGGGAAAATGTATTTGGTTTTATTTTTAATTTTTTTTTTTAAATCATTAAAACAAATTGTTTTTATTTTTTCAGATTCTATTATAGAAACCACAGAGCATTATCGAGGTGATTTTTATATTTTCATATGTGTTTGTTTTTGGGTTTTTTTAAAAAATGGACAAAAACATTATTGCATCTTTTCACTTAAAATGTATACAGGAGGTGACAATGAATATAAGATAAACAAAATTGTTAAAATAGCAAAGTATTTCTTTTCATTTGTAACATCATCATTGGTGTTAATTCATGTACTTTCACAATGCATTCAATTAAAACAGTGCTTAGTACATCACATACATTGTTCTTTACAAACCTATACAAAAGATAGAAAAGGTAATGCTTGTAACCTTGCTGTGTAGATTTAAAATAGTATTATCTATAATAAATGCCAACAATTAGTCAATCACTTACAAGATGTAGTAGATACTAACCCACTGGCACATCGGTGTAAATCCAGAGGGTGTATTGGGATCTCGAATCTTGGTATTAAAAACTGTCAAAAAAAAATATATTGAAGAGGAAATGCCATCTTTGACTATTTCATTGCCAGTATTTCTCTAGGAATGTGATAAAGTAATTTGTTTCTGATATTATGTAGATGTTAAACACATTGACTCACACATTCTAAAATCAGTGGGCACTAGATTTCCTTTGCCAATGATATGACTTAAGGCAACATAAGTAGAGTAAACATGGAAGGACATTGCAAGTAAACAGGTGGTAATACCAGACTTTTAGAATTATTGTTATGTAACCTCCTACAACAATACTAGTGATCAAACTAATTGATATCCAGTTAAAACACAATCTTAAATATTTGTGACAATGTTAATTTAATTTTGTTGAAATTATTAATTAAATCAAAGTATTTTGAAGACATCTCAACATCTTTTAATAAGGATTTTCTCTTTTTCATAATACTTCAGATCATGAAACAACAATCCAAGGTAATTTTAATGGATGTTATTCTACTTGTCTGTTCTGTGTAAAAATATTTAAAAATTATAATGAACGTCTCAAGGATGTAGAAATTTTAACAAAAAAATGGAGAAAGATTCAGACCATGTGGTTGGGCACAATAAATATTCTTAAATCACACATGTTGCCATCTTTACCACTATTACTACGTCTAAGTTGCTGAAACCACTAGTGATAGAATAGCTCACAGGACATTTTCCATCAGCAAATGTATTTTAGCTTAGCTGATGCTGATCTAGGTAAAAATTATTTGGTTTTATTTTTAAATTTATTTTTTAAATCATTAAAACCAATTGTTTTTAATTTTTCAGATTCTATTATAGAAACCACAGAGCATTATCCAGGTGATTTTTATATTTTCATATGTGCTTGTTTCTTGTTTTTTTTTTTTTTTAAATGGACAAAAACATTATTGCATCTTTTCACTTAAAATGGATACAGGAGGTTATAATGAATATAAGATAAACAAAAATGTTAAAATAGCAAAGTTTTTCTTTTCATTTTTAACATCATCATTGGTGTTAATTCATGTACTTACACAATGCATTCAATTAATACAGTGCTTAGTACATCACATACATCGTTCTATACAAACCTATACAAAAGATAGAAAAGGTAATGCTTGTAACCTTGCTGTGTAGATTTAAAATAGTATTATCTATAATAAATGATAACAATTAGTCAATCACTTCCAAGATGTAGTAGATACTAACCCAATGGCACATCAGTGTAAATCCAGAGGGTGTATTGGAATCAGGAATCTTTGTATTAAAAACTGTCAATAAAAAACATATTGAAGAGGAAATGCCATCTATGACTAATTCATTGTCAGTATTTCTCAAGGAATGTGATAAAGTAATTTTTTTCTGATATTATGTAGATGTTAAACACATTGACTCACAAATTCTAAAATCAGTTTGCACTAGATTTCCTATGCCAACGATATGACATAAGGCAACATCAGTAGAGTAAACATGGAAGGACATTGCAAGTAAACTGGTGGTAATACCAGACTTTTAGAATTATTTCTGTGTAACCTCCTACAACAAGACTAGTGATCAAACATATTGATATCCAGGTAAAACACAATCTTAAATATTTGGGACAAAGTTCATTTAATTTTGTTGAAATTATTAATTAAATCAAAGTATTTTGAAGACATCTCAACATCTTTTAATAAGGATTTTCTCTTTTTCATAATACTTCAGATCATGAAACAACATTTCAAGGTAATTTTAATGGTTGTTATTCTACTTGTCTGTTCCGCGTAAAAATATATAAAGATAAGAATTATAATGAACTTCTCAAGGATGTAGAAAGTTTGACAATAAAATGGAGCAAGATACAGACCATGTGTTTGGTCACAATAAATATTCTTAAATCACACATGTTGCCATCTTTATCACTATTACTACGTCTAAGTTGCTGAAACCACTAGTGATAGAATAGCTCACAGGACATTTTCCATCAGCAAATGTATTTTAGCTTAGCTGATGCTGATCTAGGTAAAAATTATTTGGTTTTATTTTTAAATTTATTTTTTAAATCATTAAAACCAATTGTTTTGAATTTTTCAGATTCTATTATAGAAACCACAGAGAATTATCCAGGTGATTTTTATATTTTCATATGTGCTTGTTTCTTGTTTTTTTTTTAAAAATGGACAAAAACATTATTGCATCTTTTCACTTAAAATGTATACAGGAGGTTATAATGAATATAAGATAAACAAAAATGTTAAAATAGCAAAGTATTTCTTTTCATTTTTAACATCATCATTGGTGTAAATTCATGTACTTACACAATGCATTCAATTAATACAGTGCTTAGTACATCACATACATCGTTCTATACAAACCTATACAAAAGATAGAAAAGGTAATGCTTGTAACCTTGCTGTGTAGATTTAAAATAGTATTATCTATAATAAATGCCAACAATTAGTCAATCACTTCCAAGATGTAGTAGATACTAACCCAATGGCACATCAGTGTAAATCCAGAGGGTGTATTGGAATCAGGAATCTTTGTATTAAAAACTGTCAATAAAAAACATATTGAAGAGGAAATGCCATCTATGACTATTTCATTGCCAGTATTTCTCTAGGAATGTGATAAAGTAATTTGTTTCTGATATTATGTAGATGTTAAACACATTGACTCACACATTCTAAAATCAGTGGGCACTAGATTTCCTTTGCCAATGATATGACTTAAGGCAACATAAGTAGAGTAAACATGGAAGGACATTGCAAGTAAACAGGTGGTAATACCAGACTTTTAGAATTATTGTTATGTAACCTCCTACAACAATACTAGTGATCAAACTAATTGATATCCAGTTAAAACACAATCTTAAATATTTGTGACAATGTTAATTTAATTTTGTTGAAATTATTAATTAAATCAAAGTATTTTGAAGACATCTCAACATCTTTTAATAAGGATTTTCTCTTTTTCATAATACTTCAGATCATGAAACAACAATCCAAGGTAATTTTAATGGATGTTATTCTACTTGTCTGTTCCGCGTAAAAATATATAAAGATAATAATTATAATGAACTTCTCAAGGATGTAGAAAGTTTGACAATAAAATGGAGCAAGATACAGAGCATGTGGTTGGTCACAATAAATATTCTTAAATCACACATGTTGCCATCTTTACCACTATTACTATGTCTAAGTTGCTGAAACCACTAGCGACAGAATATACCACAGGATATTTTCCATCAACAAATATATTTTAGCTTAGCTGATGCTGATCTAGGGAAAATGTATTTGGTTTTATTTTTAAATCTTTATTTAAAATAATTAAAACAAATTGTTTTTAATTTTTCAGATTCTATTATAGAAACCACAGAGCATTCTCCAGGTGATTTTTATATTTTCATCTGTGCTTGTTTTTTTTTTTTTAAATTGACAAAAGCATTATTGCATCTTTACACTTAAAATTTATACAGGAGGTTACAATGAATATAAGATAAAAAATGTTAAAATAGCAAAGTTTTTCTTTTCATTTTTAACATCAGCATTGGTGTTAATTCATGAACTTACATAATGCATTCAATTAATAGAGTGCTTAGTACATCACATACATCGTTCTATACAAACCTATACAAAAGATAGAAAAGGTAATGCTTGTAACCTTGCTGTGTAGATTTAAAATAGTATTATCTATTATAAATGCCAACAATTAGTCAATCACTTACAAGATGTAGTAGATACTAACCCGATAGCACATTGGTGTAAATCCAGAGGGTGTATTGGGATCAGGACTCTTTGTATTAAAAACTGTCAATAAAAAATATGTTGAAGAGGAAATGCCATCTATGACTGTTTCATTGCCAGTATTTCTCAAGGAATGTGATAAAGTAATTTTTTTCGGAAATTAGGTAGATGTTAAACACATTGACTCACAAATTCTAAAATTAGAGGGCACTAGATTTCCTCTGCCAACGATATGACATAAGGCAAAATCAGTAGAGTAAACATGGAAGGACAATGCAAGTAAACTGGTGGTAATACCAAACTTTTAGAATTATTGCTTTGTAACCTCCTACAACAATACTAGTGATCAAATTTATTGATATCCAGCTAAAACACAATCTTAAATATTTGGGACAAAGTTCATTTCATTTCGTTGAAATTATTAATTAAATCAAAGTATTTTGATGACATCTCAACATCTTTTAATAAGGATTTTCTCTTTTTCATAATACTTCAGGTCATGAAACAACAATCCAAGGTAATTTTAATGGTTGTAATTCTACTTGTCTGTTCTGCGTAAAAATATATAATGATAAGAATTATAATGAACTTCTCAAATATGTAGAAAGTGTGACAATAAAATGGAGCAAGATTCAGACCATGTGGTTGGGCACAATAAATATTCTTAAATCACACATGTTGCCATCTTTACCGCTATTACTATGTGTAAGTTGCTGAAACCACTACCGACAAAATAGATCACAGGATATTTTCCATCCACAAATGTATTTTAGCTTAGCTGATGCTGATCTAGGGAAAATGTATTTGGTTTTATTTTTAAATTTATTATTTAAATCATTAAAACAAATTGTTTTTAATTTTTCAGATTCTATTATAGAAACCACAGAGCATTATCCAGGTGATTTTTATATTTTCATATGTGCTTGTTTTTGTTGTTTTTAAAAAATTGACAAAAACATTATTGCATCTTTTCACTTAAAATGTATACAGGAGGTAACAATGAATATAAGATAAACAAAATTGTTAAAATAGCAAAGTATTTCTTTTCATTTTTAACATAATCATTGGTGTTAATCAATGTACTTACACAATGCATTCAATTAATACAGTGCTTAGTACATCACATACATCGTTCTATATAAACTTTTACAAAAGATAGAAAAGGTAATGCTTGTAACCTTGCTGTGTAGATTTAAAATAGTATTATCTATAATAAATGCCAACAATTAGTCAATCACTTACAAGATGTTGATTCATGTACTTACATAATGCATTCAATTAATACAGTTCTTAGTACATCACACACATCGTTCTATACAAAACTATACAAAATATAGAAAAGGTAATGCTTGTAACCTTGCTGTGTAGATTTAAAATAGTATTATCTATTCTAAATGCCAACAATTAGTCAATCACTTACAAGATGTAGTAGATACTAACCCGATAGCACATTGGTGTAAATCCAGAGGGTGTATTGGGATCTCGAATCTTTGTATTAAAAACTGTCAATAAAAAATATATTGAAGAGGAAATGCCATCTATGACTATTTTATAGCCATTTTTTCTCTAGGAATGTGATAAATAATTTATTTCAGAAATTATGTAGATGTTAAACACATTGACTCACAAATTCTAAAATCGGTGGGCACTAGATTTCCTATGCCAACGATATGACATAAGGCAACATCAGCAGAGTAAACATGGAAGGACATTGCAAGTAAACTGATGGTAATACCAAACTTTTAGAATTATTGCTATGTAACCTCCTACAACAATACTAGTGATCAAACGTATTGATATCCAGCTAAAACACAATCTTAAATATTTGTGACAATGTTCATTTAATTTTGTTGAAATTATTAATTAAATCAAAATATTTTGAAGACATCTCAACATCTTTTAATAAGGATTTTCTCTTTTTCATAATACTTCAGATCATGAAACAACAATCCAAGGTAATTTTAATGGATGTTATTCTACTTGTCTGTTGTTTGTAAAAATATATAAAAATTATAATGAACGTCTCAAGGATGTAGAAATTTTAACAATAAAATGGAGAAAGATTCAGACCATGTGGTTAGGCACAATAAATATTCTTAAATCACACATGTTGCCATCTTTACCACTATTACTACGTCTAAGTTGCTGAAACCACTAGTGATAGAATAGCTCACAGGACATTTTCCATCAGCAAATGTATTTTAGCTTAGCTGATGCTGATCTAGGTAAAAATTATTTGGTTTTATTTTTAAATTTATTTTTTAAATCATAAAAACCAATTGTTTTTAATTTTTCAGATTCTATTATAGAAACCACAGAGAATTATCCAGGTGATTTTTATATTTTCATTTGTGCTTGTTTTTTTTTTTTTTGTTTTAAATGGACAAAAACATTATTGCATCTTTTCACTTAAAATGTATACAGGAGGTTACAATGAATATAAGATAAACAAAAATGTTAAAATAGCAAATTATTCCTTTACATTTTTAACATCATCATTGGTGTTAATTCATGTACTTACACAATGCATTCAATTAATACAGTGCTTAGTACATCACATACATCGTTCTATACAAACCTATACAAAAGATAGAAAAGGTAATGCTTGTAACCTTGCTGTGTAGATTTAAAATAGTATTATCTATAATAAATGCCAACAATTAGTCAATCACTTACAAGATGTAGTAGATACTAACCCGATGGAACATCGGTGTAAATCCAGAGGGTGTATTGGGATCAGGAATCTTCGCATTAAAAACTGTCAATAAAAAATATATTGAAGAGGAAATGCCATCTATGACTATTTCATTGCCAGTATTTCTCTAGGAATACGATAAAGTAATTTTTTTCTGATATTATGTAGATGTTAAACACATTGACTCACAAATTCTAAAATCAGTGGGCACTAGATTTCCTATGCCAACGATATGACATAAAGCAACATCAGTAGAGTAAACATGGAAGGACATTGCAAGTAAACTGCTGGTAATACCAGACTTTTAGAATTATTGCTATGTAAGCTCCTACAACAATACTAGTGATCAAACATATTGATATCCAGGTAAAACACAATCTTAAATATTTGGGACAAAGTTCATTTAATTTTGTTGAAATTATTAATTAAATCAAAGTATTTTGAAGACATCTCTACATCTTTTAATAAGGATTTTCTCTTTTTCATAATACTTCAGATCATGAAACAACAATCCAAGGTAATTTTAATGGTTGTTATTCTACTTGTCTGTTCCGCGTAAAAATATATAAAGATAATAATTATAATGAACTTCTCAAGGATGTAGAAAGTTTGACAATAAAATGGAGCAAGATACAGACGATGTGGTTGGTCACAATAAATATTCTTAAATCACTCATGTTGCCATCTTTACCACTATTACTATGTCTAAGTTGCTGAAACCACTAGCGACAGAATATACCACAGGATATTTTCCATCAACAAATTTATTTTAGCTTAGCTGATGCTGATCTAGGGAAAATGTATTTGGTTTTATTTTTAAATCTTTATTTAAAATAATTAAAACAAATTGTTTTTAATTTTTCAGATTCTATTATAGAAACCACAGAGTTTTCTCCAGGTGATTTTTATATTTTCATCTGTGCTTGTTTTTTTTAAAAAAATTGACAAAAGCATTATTGCATCTTTACACTTAAAATTTATACAGGAGGTTACAATGAATATAAGATAAAAAATGTTAAAATAGCAAAGTTTTTCTTTTCATTTTTAACATCATCATTGGTGTTAATTCATGTACTTACACAATGCATTCAATTAATACAGTGCTTAGTACATCACATACATCGTTCTATACAAACCTATACAAAAGATAGAAAAGGTAATGCTTGTAACCTTGCTGTGTAGATTTAAAATAGTATTATTTATAATAAATGCCAACAATTAGTCAATTACTTCCAAGATGTAGTAGATACTAACCCAATGGCACATCAGTGTAAATCTAGAGGGTGTATTGGAATCAGGAATCTTTGTATTAAAAACTGTCAATAAAAAACATATTGAAGAGGAAATGCCATCTATAACTATTTCATTGCCAGTATTTCTCAAGGAATGTGATAAAGTAATTTGTTTCTGATATTATGTAGATGTTAAACACATTGACTCACAAATTCTAAAATCAGTTTGCACTAGATTTCCTATGCCAACGATATGACATAAGGCAACATCAGTATAGTAAACATGGAAGGACATTGCAAGTAAACTGGTGGTAATACCAGACTTTTAGAATTATTTCTGTGTAACCTTCTACAACAAGACTTGTGATCAAACATATTGATATCCAGGTAAAACACAATCTTAAATATTTGGGACAAAGTTCATTTAATTTTGTTGAAATTATTAATTAAATCAAAGTATTTTGAAGACATCTCAACATCTTTTAATAAGGATTTTCTCTTTTTCATAATACTTCAGATCATGAAACAACAATCCAAGGTAATTTTAATGGATGTTATTCTACTTGTCTGTTCTGTGTAAAAATATATAAAAATTATAATAAACGTTTCAAGGATATAGAAATTTTAACAAAAAAATGGAGAAAGATTCAGACCATGTGGTTGGGCACAATAAATATTCTTAAATCACACATGTTGCCATCTTTACCGCTATTACTATGTGTAAGTTGCAGAAACCACTAGTGATAGAATAGCTCACAGGACATTTTCCATCAGCATATGTATTTTAGCTTAGCTGATGCTGATCTAGGTAAAATTTATTTGGTTTTATTTTTAAATTTATTTTTTAAATCATTAAAACAAATTGTTTTTAATTTTTCAGATTCTATTGTAGAAACCACAGAGCATTATCCAGGTGATTTTTATATGTTCATCTGTGCTTGTTTTTTTTTAAAAAAATGGACAAAAACATTATTGCATCTTTACACTTAAAATTAATACAGGAGGTTACAATGAATATAAGATAAAAAAAGTTAAAATAGCAAAGTATTTATTTTTATTTTTAGCATCATCATTTGTGTTGATTCATGTACTTACATATTGCATTCAATTAATACAGTGCTTAGTACATCACACACATCGTTCTATACAAAACTATACAAAAGATTGAAAAGGTAATGCTTGTAACCTTGCTGTGTAGATTTAAAATAGTATTATCTATTATAAATGCCAACAATTAGTCAATCACTTACAAGATGTAGTAGATACTAACCCAATGGCACATCAGTGTAAATCCAGAGGGTGTATTGGAATCAGGAATCTTTGTATTAAAAACTGTCAATAAAAAATATGTTGAAGAGGAAATGCCATCTATGACTATTTCATTGCCAGTATTTCTCTAGGAATGTGATAAAGTAATTTTTTTCGGAAATTATGTAGATGTTAAACACATTGACTCACAAATTCAAAAATCAGTGGGCACTAGATTTCCTATGCCAACGATATGACATAAGGCAACATCAGTAGAGTAAATATGGAAGGACATTGCAAGTAAACTGATGGTAATACCAAACTTTTAGAATTATTGCTATGTAACCTCCTACAACAATACTAGTGATCAAACTTATTGATATCCAGGTAAAACACAATCTCAAATATTTGAGACAAAGTTAATTTCATTTCGTTGAAATTATTAATTAAATCAAAGTATTTTGAAGACATCTCAACATCTTTTAATAAGGATTTTCTCTTTTTCATAATACTTCAGGTCATGAAACAACAATCCAAGGTAATTTTAATGGTTGTTATTCTACTTGTCTGTTCTGCGTAAAAATATATAAAGATAAGAATTATAATGAACTTCTCAAAGATGTAGAAAGTTTGACAATAAAATGGAGCAAGATACAGACCATGTGGTTGGGCACAATAAATATTCTTAAATCACACATGTTGCCATCTTTACCGCTATTACTATGTGTAAGTTTCTGAAACCACTAGCGACATAATAGATCACAGGATATTTTCCATCAACAAATGTATTTTAGCTTAGCTGATGATGATCTAGGGAAAATGTATTTGGTTTTATTTTTAAATTTATTTTTTAAATCATTAAAACAAATTGTTTTTAATTTTTCAGATTCTTTTATAGAAACCACAGAGCATTATCCAGGTGATTTTTATATGTTCATCTGTGCATGTTTTTTTTTTTTTAAAAATGGACAAAAACAGTATTGCATCTTTACACTTAAAATTAATACAGGAGGTTACAATGAATATAAGATAAAAAAAAAAAAAGTTAAAATAGCAAAGTATTTATTTTTATTTTTAACATCATCATTCGTGTTGATTCATGTACTTACATAATGCATTCAATTAATACAGTGCTTAGTACATCACATACATCGTTCTATACAAACCTATACAAAAGATAGAAAAGGTAATGCTTGTAACCTTGCTGTGTAGATTTAAAATAGTATTATCTATTATAAATGCCAACAATTAGTCAATCACTTACAAGATGTAGTAGATACTAACACAATGGCACATCAGTGTAAATCCAGAGGGTGTATTGGGATCAGGAATCTTTGTATTAAAAACTGTCAATAAACAATATGTTGAAGAGGAAATGCCATCTATGACTATTTCATTGCCAGTATTTCTCTAGGAATGTGATAAAGTAATTTTTTTCTGAAATTATGTAGATGTTAAACACATTAACTCACAAATTCTAAAATCAGTGGGCACTAGATTTCCTATGCCAACGATATGACCTAAGGCAACATCAGTAGAGTAAACATGGAAGGACAATGCAAGTAAACTGGTGGTAATACCAAACTTTTAGAATTATTGCTATGTAACCTCCTACAACAATACTAGTGATCAAACTTATTGATATCCAGCTAAAACACAATCTTAAATATTTGGGACAAAGTTAATTTCATTTCTTTGAAATTATTAATTAAATCAAAGTATTTTGATGACATCTCATCATCTTTTAATAAGGATTTTCTCTTTTTTCATAATACTTCAGGTCATGAAACAACAATCCAAGGTAATTTTAATGGTTGTTATTCTACTTGTCTGTTCTGCGTAAAAATATATAAAGATAAGAATTATAATGAACTTCTCAAAGATGTAGAAAGTTTGACAATAAAATGGAGCAAGATTCAGACCATGTGGTTGGGTACAATAAATATTCTTAAATCACACATGTTGCCATCTTTACCGCTATTACTATGTGTAAGTTTCTGAAACCACTAGCGACAGAATAGATCACAGGATATTTTCCATCAGCAAATGTCTTTTAGCTTAGCTGATGCTGATCTAGGGAAAATGTATTTGATTTTATTTTTACATTTATTTTTTAAATCATTAAAACAAATTGTTTTTAATTTTTCAGATTCTATTATAGAAACCACAGAGCATTATCCAGGTGATTTTTATATTTTCATATGTGCTTGTTTTTGTTGTTTTTAAAAAATGGACAAAAACATTGTTGCATCTTTTCACTTAAAATGTATACAGGAGGTGACAATGAATATAAGATAAACAAAATTGTTAAAATAGCAAAGTATTTCTTTTCATTTTTAACATAATCATTGGTGTTAATTCATGTACTTACACAGTGCATTCAATTAATACAGTGCTTAGTACATCACATACATCGTTCTATACAAACCAATACAAAGATAGAAAAGGTAATGCTAGTAACCGTGTGGTGTAGATTTAAAATAGTATTATCTATTATAAATGCCAACAATTAGTCAATCACTTACAAGATGTAGTAGATATTAACCCAATGGCACATCGGTGTAAATCCAGAGGGTGTACTGTGATCAGGAATCTTTGTATTCAAAACTGCCAACAAAAAATATATTGAAGAGGAAATGCCATCTATGACTATTTCATTGCCAGTATTTGTCTAAGAACGTGATAATATAAATATTTCTTATATTATGTAGATCAGGGCTCGACAAACCCCTGGCGCCAGGTCGCCATGGCGACATGGAAATTAGACCTGGCGCCCGGGTATTGGCACCCTCTACTTTGTGTCCCCTCACCTCTGGGATCCATGGGGTTTTTGCTGATCCTTTGGACAGCGCAGCGCGAGGAGGCAGCATGTGCCGTTTTGCACAGACTGCCAGCTCTGCCCCCTCGCGCATCGCGCTTCAGAGTCTTAGTTCCGGGGAGCACGTGACATCCTTGTCATATGACAACCCGGCTCTCAACAAGATGGCTTGAACGATGGTCTGTGACTGGCAGACTGAGATGAAATGGAAGTGCTCCCCTCCCCTGCAATCAAGCAATCCAGCAGTGATGGGGACACACTGAAACATGCACCTTATTATTTGATTTTTTTTTTTTTTTAAACGGATGACTTGTCAGGTCTGTATGTCAGTGTCTGTCTCTATCTGTCTATGTAAGGTTTTTTTGACTGTCTGTGTCTGTCTCTGTGACTCTCTGTGATATTCTGTGTATGTAAGTGGAACTGTCTCTCTGACTGATTTTCTGTGTATGTAAGAGGAACTGTCTCTCTGACTGATTTTCTGTGTATGTAAGAGGAACTGTCTCTCTGACTGATTTTCTGTGTATGTAAGAGGAACTGTCTCTCTGACTGATTTTCTGTGTATGTAAGAGGAACTGTCTCTCTGACTGATTTTCTGTGTATGTAAGTGGAACTGTCTCTGTCTATGTGACTGTCTGTCTGTGATTTTCAGTGTGTGTAATTGGAACTGTGTGTGTGACTGTCTGCGAGCGTATGTGTTTACATGACTGTGATTGTGTGTATTTTTTCGTGGTTGTGTGTGTATGTGCGGTTGTCTGGCTCCTAGATTTTTTTGCTGGCTCCTAAAACAAAATTTAATTTGTCAAGCCCTGATGTAGATGTTAAACACATTGACTCACAAATTCTAAAATCAGTGGGCACTAGATTTCCTATGCCTACAATATGACATAAAGCAACATCAGAAGAATAAATATAGATGTACATTACAAGTAAACTGGTTATAATACCAGACCTTTACAATTATTGCTATGTAACCTCCTACAACAATACTAGTGATCAAACTTATTGATATCCAGGTAAAAAACAATCTTCAATATATATATAAGTTCATTTAAATTCTTTGAAATTATTTATTGATTAAAACGTATTTTGAAGACATCTCAACATCTTTTAATAAGGATTTTCTTTTTATCATAATACTTCAGATCATGAAACAACAATCCAAGGTAATTTTAATGGATGTTCTTCTACTTGTCTGTTCTGTGTAAAAATATATAAAGATATGAATTATAATGAACTTCCCAAGGATGTAGAAATTTTAACAATAAAATGGAGGAAGATTCAGAACATGTGGTTGGGCACAATACATATTCTTAAATCACACATGTTGCCATCTTTACCACTATTACTATATTTAAGTTGCTGAAACCACTAGTGATAGAATAGCTCACTGGACATTTTCCATCAACAAATGTATTTTAGCTTAGCTGATGCTGATCTAGGGAAAAATGTTGGGTTTTATTTTTGCAGAATGAGTTGGGATTTTTTCAATCTTTATATTATACAAACCACGGAACATTATCCAGGTGATTTTTATGTTTTCATATGTGGTTGTTTAAAAACAAAATGGCAATAATTTTGCTTCTTTTTCACTTAAAATTTATACAGGGGGTAACAATGCATATAAGATAACATTTTACAATAGCAAAGTATTTATTTTCATTTTTAACATCATTAATGTTAATCTATGTAAGAAAATAATGCATTCAATGAATCCAGTGCCTAGTACATCACATACCTCATTCTGCACAAACCTATACATAAGAAAAGGTAATGCTTGTAAACTTACTTAATCACTTACAAGATGTAGTACATACTAACCCAATGGCACATCATTGTAGATCCAGGGGGTTGACTGTGATCAGGACACATTTGTATTAGAAACTGACAATAAAAAAATAGCTTGAAGAGGAAATGCAATTCACTAGGAATGTGATACACAGTGAACTACATATTATAAAATCAGTGGGCACTAGATTTCCTATGCCTTTCAAGATGACATAAGTCAACATCAGTAGAGTAAACATTATTTTTTCCTAAGACTCATGACACACCAATCCAGCGTAATGTTTATGGATGTGGTTCAGTTTTGTATGTAAACTAAGTCAATTGCCTAACTTTTAAAAACCATTTGACTTAGAACAGCATTAAACAGCTTTAAAGGCTAGTCACATAATTTATTAATGTATATAAAGGGGTGTGGATTTCATATCATAACATAGCGTAACATCAGAGGACCAAATTTGGAGAAACTTTGTATATAACCCGAGTTCTCCTGCAAGATTTCAGTAATAGTGATTGATACGTTCTTGGTATTGTACTGCTTTAGGTGGAACCCTGTTACACTGTCCAGAATTTTTTATCAGGTGTTCATGTTCTTTAGGACATTTTAGGGGAAAAATTTGTGTGCATACATAGTCAATGTAACAAACTGCACTAAGAATGAGCTTTTGATTAACCAACATGTTTCATCTAGTGTCAAAGAAGCCACACATACATTATAAGCACTTTACACCCTGCCCAGCTCTGCATTTAAACCAGGTTGACACAAAGTGTTATGTAGTCACACATATGCAGGTCTGACACATTAGACATGCCCAGGGGTGTCTGCATTGTAGAACTCATTGAAGGTATCTTAAATAAACATTGCACCTTTTTTAACCCTTGCTTCCTTGGAGGAAGCAAGGGTTAAAAAAAAACATGTTCCGGGACTTTGAAGTAAACCTGTCTATCTTAATGGATACACATGGTATACTATCTGCTGTGTCTCTCAACACAACATCAGCGTGTGCATAGCCAACCAGAGTGGGGGCTTGCCCCGATCTGACTGCTGAATGTGAGGGTCTCTTTTTGCTAACGCGGCGAGAGACTCTCAATTTTGCATGGAATCAGCAGGGGGGGACCACGTTATGGCTCTCTCTGCGCTAGCCCCATGGCAGCTGTCGATCAGAGAAAAAAATTGGCGTGTACTATCAAAAGTACACACCAGTTTATCCTCACACTAGGAACAACTAATATTTAACTTGTGCTTCTACATTAGAAGCACAAGTGAATTATAATGCTTAGTGTTCCTTTAATATCCAGGTAAAATATTATATTAACAAGATATGTAATAAAAAATATATATTTAACTCATAATTAATTGTTTATAAGTCAAAGTATTTAATAAAAAAGGCCACATTTAAATATGAATGTATTTTTCTTAGAACAAACACATTTAACAAGTTATTGTATTCTTTTTATAATACTTAAGATCGTGAACCAACAGTTCAAGATCATTTTAATGAATACTATTCTAACTGTATGTTCCGTGTAGACTAAAAATGGTTTAATATAGTTTTATTGATGTAACATTTATTCTAGAGAATATTTATTCTACAAAAAGCTTATTACAAGGTATTTATAGGAGATAAGATATTTTATTTTGTTGTTTAGTTTAAAGAGTTCAGGTGATTGATTGGAGCCAAGTTCTAGCAGGACAATGACCCAAAGCACAGCTCCATGCCATGCTTGAAATATTTAGGGAAGAGGTAGTCACCTGATCTGAAGCCCATTGAGCTGTTGTGGGAGCAGCTTGATCATGTGGTACATAAAAAGTGACCATCAACCCAGTCCAACTTGTTAGAGGTGCTTCATATAGCATGGGTTGAAATCTGATTATCTCAGAGTTTTATTATTTAGTATTCTTGATCTTCATCCTCTTCATTGTACCTGTGATCACACATATTGATATTTTAATATCTATACTTATTTGTATAGTACTTAAGATCTTGAAATATCAATACAATGTAAGTTCCATTCTAATCACATGTTCACTGAAAGGTCACTTAATGTAAGGTTAATGATGCACCACTGCACATAAATTGTGATCTTCTTGATATTACACGATCATTAATGTATAACTTCCTAGGTCTTTACATGTATGTAAAAACATTACCAAAACATGGCTCTTTGTGATGAAGATTATTCAACTTTCTCACAATTGTTGATAAAGTGTTTTAAGAAAATAAAGTTAAGCTCTTGTTAATACTGATTTGTATTCTTTTTATTTTAATTTAGATCATCAAACAACAATTCAAGGTACATTTAATGAATGCTATTCTAGCTGTATGCTCCATGTGAACTGAAAGGTGACTTAATCTAGGGTTAATACTGCGCCATTTATTCTATAAACCATTCATTGAACAACAGTGCTTGTTGCACAGTGTATATTTGTTATTTGTATTTTAATCTCTAGCTGGAAGAGTTCAGAACACTTTGAGTAAATTTTACCAGAAATAACCTGGTTGTAATAGAAGATTTTTTATTTTTATTCATCTATAAGATACTACAACTAAACCTGTGATCATACAGGTAAAGCATAATCCCACATATGTGTAATAAATCTCAATCATGTCATAATTCCTGATAAATACAATATTGTGTTTTTTAAAATGCAAGGACATTTTAATAAAGATTGTTATTATTTAATACTTTAGATCTTGAAACAACAGCAATGCAAGGTAATGGACTAACTGTCAAACGAAGACACTGATCCTAAATCTTTGATATCAGTGTAAAACATAACTTATTTTACGCACTCATTTTTGTTGATAAATCAAAGTATTTGGAAAACTGATTAAACAAATTTTCATAATGTTTTTTTTCTTGATACTTCAGAGGATCATACAACAATCCAAGGTAATTTTAATGAATACTATTCTGCTTGTAAGTTCGGTGGACATTGAGATAAAATATATATATCATTTTCTAACTGTTAAATTTTTAGAAACCATTAATTCCAAAACAGCATTTGTTATGCATTGGAAACTAAAATATTACAGAGTAGGTTTTTAGTGAGTCTTGTACACTGCCTTGCAGATCCAAATCTAATCAAAGTATTTAGAAAAATAGTGCTTGAATAATTTTTAATAATGATTTTCTTTTATTGATATTATTTCAGATCACCCCACAACAATTCAAGGTAATGTAACCATTGCTATTTGTATGTTCTGTGTAAACTGAAACAGTGACTTACTGTAAGGCAAACAGCATTCTATCCTTACACAGTGGTAGCTGGTGTGCGGTTTTATAACTTTGGGTGAACCTGCTCACTACTTTAAGGATAAGATGCTATCTAGTATGCATTCTCTGGGAAAATGACAATGCATATGTGTCACAAATAATCTAGATGTTGGAGACATTGAGTCACATAATCTAAAAACAGTGTGTCCTGAATTTCTTATGATAACTGGATAATTTGAAGCAGTGGTGTATTTAGAACAGGGGAGTAGTCCCAGTAGAGCTCTAAACAGAAGTGAACTTAAAAAGCAAACTCTATAAAGAGAGCCACATTTGACTAACTGAAGGAAATTCTACTATTAGGTCAACTCGATGCAAAAAAGGCTTTCAGATCGCTAGCAAGATTTACATGTGTGGTTATGATATTACGCTAAAAAAATATAACTTAAAGGGATGCTACCACTTACATAAGATGTAACTAGATAACCTGGTACTTTAAAAGAAACACACATATAAATCATATATATAAAATTAGGTGTTTATCTCCTGGCTCCATTTTTATATTCCATTTTTAATTCCCATGATGTAACATCATCCAAAATCTTCCAGCCAGTCTCATTTTACAACTGTTGCCAAAGCCTGCATGATGATGCCATAAAATACTCCCCTGCTCTTTTACTGGCTCCTGTGTATCATAGTGGGCAGGACTAGATGGCTGTGGACAACTTTTTCTTACTTGGCTTTCAACACAAACAGAGGATATTACCCTGATCAAACAGGAACATAACTCTGCCCATTGAGATGTAATAGTTATATTACCCTCCCATTCAATGCAAGTCTATGATCAGATTTCTGACTTATATTTAAAAAACAGAGGCAAACAGAATGTATTTCGTGTCTGTAAAATAAAAATGTTCACAGTCGCACTTCCTTGCCATGTGGTATATTTGTGAAATTCAAGGTCATACTTTTATCTTACATGAACAATGTATACATTTTATAACAATAAACACTTATGCATTTACAGTTTCTTCCCATAAGCCCACAGAACATTATCCAGGTGAATTATATGTTTTAATAAATTGAATAATCAGTATAATTTCTCATTAAAAGATTTAACCATACTATAATATTATTTTTTTTAAATCCCATGTATCCTTCCCCCACAGCTCAAGGTAGTATCAATGGTTAAATGTTTATAATATTATTAAACTTGTTTATTAAATGTAAATGGATAGAATGTTATTTGCTGTAGAGCTGATATAATCAATCAATAGAAATTATTATCTAATAAGGAAGGAAAAACACAACAAATATGCTGTGAACAGCCTGAAATGAAGGATATTCGCTGGTTGTGCTACAGTTTGTTGGGCTGGTACTAAGAATGTGTATAAGACATACACATTCTTAGTACCAGCCCAACACGGGTCATGGCCAGTGCAATACTTTTTGCCACCCTAGGCAACTACACACGCAGTAACACTTTCAGTGTCACATACATATGCAGGCACATGCAATGTCAGATGCAGCCACACGTACACTCAGTGTAACACATACAATGTCACATGCAGCCAAACATTCACACACTCAATGTCTGTCTCACTCTCCCTCCATGTCTGTCTCACTCTTCCTCTACGCCATCCCTGTCTGTTCCTCTGTAACGGTAGTGGGATCAGATTTTAGGATCCATAATGCAGGACCTGAGTTATGCACTTGAGATCTTCTTGTACAACCAGTCACCAGGTCTTTGAGAGGTAGTAGGAGGTCTTCATTCCAAATCAGAGATATTCTTGGTTGAGCCGCGGACACTGCTTAAAAGGTAAATAGCTGCACCTCTACCTCTCTCCAAACACTGGTTAAGGAAGTACTAGTGACAGAAGTTACTTGAAGATGGAACTTGAGGCAATGGAGATTTAAAAAAGCTGACCCCACAACAGTACTGGTTCTGGGATATGGGACAGCCACTGGTACTGAGGAGTAGGATAGTGGAGTATGCAGCTGTACTGCTTCTGGAACACTGGATAATATACAGCTACTGGGATTCAAGTCTTGAAACTCACACAGTCACTGGTTCTGAGACACAGAGTTATCCACAGTCACTGGTACTGAGGTTCAGGATGAAAGAACAGATAACTGTACTGGTTCTGGAACACTGGATACATACAGCTACAGGTTCTGAGGCTGTGTGCCCAGAACAGCTGGACACACAGCTTCTGGAACTGAGACACCAATGTGCAGGAATCAGACTGGAAGCCAAGGTCAGGATTACAGAGAAAAGAATAAATAAGGGGAAGTCGAGGGTCTGGTACACAGGATTCAGGATCAAGAATGGTCAGGCAAGCCGAGTCAGGAATACAGGAGTCAATATAGTTGGATACTGGACTCTGGAAAGATGGCATCGCGGGATGTGAACAGGAGCTACAGGTGAGTTTGTTTGCTGTGACCACGGGGAGCAGTGCAATGAGGAACAGGTAAGATTGTTACACCCTCTCTCCCCATGCCAACCATATCTGTCTTGCTCTCCCACTATGCCATCCCTGTCTGTCTTGATCTCCCCATGCCATCAATGTCTGTCTCGCTCTCCCCCATACCATTAGTGTCTGTCTAGCTCTCCCCCATGCCCTTTCCCCTCTTTTTTCTTTCTCCTCTCCCCACTATCTTCCCGTCTTTGTTTCTCTCCCCAAGTCCCCCCAAGTCTGTTTTTCTCACTGCCCCATATCTGTTTTCTCTCTCACTCCCCCTCCCATGTCTGGTCTCTCTCTTTCTCCCTCCCAACCCCATGCCTGGTGTCTCTATCCTCCCCCCACCCCATGCCTGGTGTCTCTATCAGTCCCCCCCCACCCCTGGTGTCTCTCTCCCTCCCCCTTCATAATGTCTTACCTTCGGGCAGCACCAGAGCTCTATACGTGTTGCTCGCACTCCTGCGCGTAGTGATGACACAGAGCATTGTATTACCAATGCTCTGAATCATCACTATCAACAGCCCCCACTAAGCAGGTGCCCTAGGCAAACACCTAGTACGCCTATAGGAAGCACCGGCCCTGTGTGGGGTATTGAGTCTATGATTCTATGAGGGCTGTGCTTCTTCTGTGTAGCTAGTTCGGTTCCTTATCAGCATTTATGACCTAAAAGAAACACCTCTGTATCCTCTTCTATTGGTTAAGGCTTTGCATATAGAAATACCAAACCTGATGTGATAGTGCTTTACTGTTGAACTGTTATGCTTCTAAATAGTCAAAAAAGAGCTCTGGGTGTTGAATTATTTTGCCCCAGGTTCGCCATGACACATCTACTCACTCCTGCCATCCTGATTTATAACTTGACTGATCACTCTCTATTAAATCAAGAAAACATTACCTTCTAGACTATGATCAGTACTTATATTTAACACAAATCAAATGTATAGTGCCAGTCAAAGACTTGAGTTCACTTGCTACAATCATTGTTTTAGGCTCCATACCATCTTGAAATAAAAATCAATAAAAAAAAAAAAAAAGTGTCAGACAGAATGTAAGAAAGTACTGAACATTGTCTCTAAACCTTCCAGTCTTCAAAACACCAACCCCACGACCATAACAGCCTTTCACAAACAAGAATTTCAGTTAACACATTTCAGCTTAACAGCAATTAAAATTTCCTCCCATAAGCATATCAGACAGAAATCTCTGTGCATTAGTAGATCATTTCAATTTTGTTCAAGGATTCAATTATGAAATGTTATTCATTTGTAATTATCATCTTATATTATCAGTATACATATCATGTACAGAAATATTGTGTGTTTATAGACATGTTGTAATTAAAAAAGATAGATAACCATGTACTTACATTTTTGACAGATACAGTAGTTATATTCCACAGATTTTGTAGACACATTGTTCTTATATTTTGGATTGTCTCCACTGTTTAAACTTTGGATTATTCCTGTTCTTTGAAATCAACTGTTTTTTGTGGAGGTGGGGAATAAGTTCTTTAATTTTTCTACCCATTATTTCTAATTAAAAAGTGTAATCATATTATAATATTTTTTTCTTTTTTAAATTCAACAGATCCTTCTACCACAATTCAAGGTAATATCAGTGAACCAGGTAGTGTTTTACTCTAGCATTAGTTATGAATCAATAGAAATTATTGTCTTAAAAGGAAGGAAAACACAACTAATATGCAGTAAATATGATATTTTTTCTTACAGATATAGAGATAATTTTTTCATGCAATATATAAGTAATGTACAACTGTATATATATATATTCTGATGCAGATAGCGGGTGGCGTTAACATCATAACTATTCAGGTTAATAGAAAGAAAACAGTAGCATTTTGAAAAGTGTATTTAGGAGGAATGACTACTTAAGTACCTTTGTACAAGTACAACTAGTAAAATATTTGAACAAATAATTTGGATTAATGTCCCCTATAATTATTATTTTTTGTTCCTGTATAAGACTTGTCAGTAAGAGCAAAAAATGGAAGAAACCACTGTGGCAGAAGTAGACAATATAGTAAAAAAAAAAATCTATTGCATTAAGCAGAAAGTGGCAAAGCAAATTATAAGTGCTTCTAATGCTAATGCAGAATAAAAAAATGTCCCAGTCAGTAAAAAGGGATAAAACATTGTTACATACATAAACGAGAAAAAGAAAAGTAAAACAAGGATTAGTTCGATTAAACACAAAAGAAGGACGGTATGTAGAAGAGGATAAAGGTCTAGCTGGCTGCCTCAATGAATATTGTTGTTTCATTTTTACTGATGAAAATGAAGGAAAGGGACCTCAGATAGAAAACAAGACCAATAAGTAATTTAATACATGTGAGTTTGTAGAGGAAGAGGTCCTACTTCAGTTGCCTATCGTAAAGACAAATAAGTTGTTGGGGCCTGAGTGGTTACACACAAAGTTGTTACTTAGTAGTGTTCTAGCAAAACCATTAACAGATTTATTTACCTAATCATTAATAATGGGAGTAGTCTCAAAAGATTGGAAATTAGCATATGTTGTGCCTATTCACAAGAAAGGTAGTAGGGAGGAGTCTGGCAACTATAAACCAGTAAGTTTCACATCAGTAGTGGGAAAAGTAATGAAAACTATGTTAACACCTTCGCGACAAAGGACATGTCAGGCACGTCCTGGGAGAAACTCCCTTAACGACAAAGGACGTGCCTGGCAAGTCCTGCGGTGGATCAAGCGGTACGGTGCTCTGCTATTGCCTCGATGTCGAGGCAATAGCCAGCACCGAAATTTCTATTTTGGAGCACCCACTATCGCCCTACGGAGCGATCGTGGGCGCCATATTGACGGAGCATGCTGCTCTGTCAATATGGCTAAGCCCTCTGCCGGTCTGAGCTTCGGAAGTGAAAGTAACTTCACTTCCGTCGCTCTGAATATGCTACTTGACTGCCCCTAGTGGTAGTTAAGTAGCATAGCAATGAAAATATTTAAAATAAATATTTAATTAATTTAAAACAGGTTATATAGATAGATTAGTCTATTTTGTTAAAATTAAATAATTTTTAGCATAAGGGATAGGGTTAAAATTAAATTAAAATTAAAACATATTAAGGGATATAATAATGATTAGAGTTGGGGTTAAATTTAGTGTTAGGGTTAAATTTTGGGTTCGGGTTGGGGTCAAAAGGTCAATATAGGAAATAACCAAAACACACTATTTTTGTTTTTTGCCTCATAACTTGCAAAAAAATACCGAAAAATATGGAAACATGCATATTTTTGAACTCGGGACAACACAAACTATTTAGATGGGTTCTTTTTTAATGATTTTATTTGTGTACATTATATTTTAGGTCAAAGTTAGAAAAAGTGTTTTTTGTTTAATTTTTCATCATATTTTATGATTTTTTTTTGTAGTAAATTATAAGATATGATGAACATAATGGTATCTAATGAAAGCCCTTCTTATGACGATAAAAACAACATAAAATTTGTGTGGGTACAGTATGTGAGAAAGAAAAAAATTACAGCTAAACACAAACACCCTAGAAATGTCAAAACAGCCATTGTCACCAAGGGAAAGTCAAGCTGAAAATGTCTTGTCACTAAGGGGTTAACATATAGGATTGTTGAACATTTAAAATCAGAAACAACATGGGTTTACTTCAGGGAGATCATGCCAAACTAATCTTATTGATTTTTTTGCATTGCACAACTAAAATAATAGATAAGGGTGGTGCAGTAGACATTGCTTACCTAGTTTCCAGTAAGGCTTTTTTTTATTTATAAATCACATTTTTATTGGGCATATACAACAGACATAACATAGGATTCATATCCAAAATTACAGTCATATGTCGCCAAGACATTGGGACACACAGAAATCAGAACAAATATTCGGCCCCCTTTTTTTTTTTATATCACTTGACACAGAACCTACTAAAAATAATAATACTCTGCAGTAAAAACATTAAGTAATAAAAAATATGTCGTGCTCAATGTATTATAATAATGAAAAATAAAATTAAAAAAAGGGGGGGGGGGTTTGAGGATGACATATACAATACAAGTGAACCAGCAGTATTGACACTTGAAAAATAGACCAGATCGCTATACGACCGCAAATACTGCCGAAAAGATTACTGAAAATAAGACGGGATTTCGGATCCCGAACTAACAAACGTTGCAAAATCATCGTAACGTGGTTTAGTCTCTTATTCAAAACATGGCCCCAGTAAACTGGATCAAAAATTCTGCATTACATACAGTTAAAAGAGAAACTAGGTGTACATAGTTAGAGTATGAGGAAAAGAGAAAAATAGGATTAGAATAACAGAGTCAGAGAAATAGAAATAAAAAAAATAAAAAAAAAGATGGGGGGATTAGAGAAAAGAAAAAGATAAAGAAATTAGAAAGCGGCTCAAGAAAGAGATCGCTGACCTCGGTAAAAAACTTGGTCGAAAAACGGGCACCTCGCCACAGGTGGCAGAGAAAATGCCGTCAGATCACACTGGATCATCGGCATAAGCCCCGGGGGGGAGGATAATACAGTACAATATATAACGGAGTAGATGCTTCAAAACGGCTCTTTCAGCATAGAGTCCCGAAACAGTCCAGCACAGGTGGTTCATGGTCAGGATCTCTAAGAAGTGTTCCATTTACTGGACAGGCGAAGTCCCGTGAGTGAAGGGATCACCATCCTCTGGCATCTGAGGAGGTAATGGAGGGAGTCCCAATGTTAGCAGAAATGAAGCAATTTCAGTCGCATCTGTAATAGACAGTTGTCGGTCATCTTGTGTTACAGTGAGGGACGTAGGCGCAGACCACTTGTATTTGACTCCCAGAGTACGGAGATGGGCAGTAAGCTCAGTAAGCCCTCTTTCTCTATAGTATAATATCCATAGGTAGATCTTCATAAAAAGCAATATAGAGCCGGCATAGGTGATCTGTGTCAGATTTCGGGTAGCACGTAGTACTGCCAATTTTTCAGAGGTGCCGCGTAATTTTACTATAGCGTCCCTTGGTGCAGACTGTGGAGCTCGTTTTGCCTTTTGCACTCGGAAGCAGTCCAGGATCTCTTGATCCTTTACAGTAGCCTCAGGTCTAACCTGTTGCAGGAGACCTTCCAGGTAGGGCCGGAGAGCAGTGGGCCCAACTGCCTCCGGAATTCCACGAACTCTTAAATTAGATCACCGTCTCTTCATCTCCATCAGCAACATCTGGCGGCGGAAATTTTGAGCCTGCAGGGCTAAATCACATATTTGAGCTTTAGTGTCGGTGGCCTCTTGAGGAACTGCCTTTGTTGTGGATTCCAGGGTCTGCATTTTCAAATCAAGCGCCGTCACATCGGCGCGCACCGACGCCATTTCAGACTGTATTACAGCCTTCAAGTCCAAAAATAGTTTCTGCATGTCTCCCCTGGTTGTGGGAGTAGTGTCATAAGGTATGTCAGGGGGTTCACTGTGTCTAGCTGGCCGTGGAGCCGCATCATCTGAAGAGTCCTCAGACTGTGAGGAACTCCCCGCGCGGGTCACAGTAGGCCGTGCAGGTGTAGGCTTTTGCGGCCTCTGTAGCATCGAGCCTATATCTTGCGAACGAGGTCGCTGTGTTTGTTTGGTTTTCTTGGAGCGTCGCCCCATTGCATCAGGAGCACCCTGGCTGTGTTGTTTGGGTCGTTTTGGTTGGGAAGCCATCAAAGTTTTGCCAATATTCATCAGGTATATCGGAGCCAGAGATATACGCGTCTACTCCGGTCAGTGGTTAGCTCCGCCCCCCTCAGTAAGGCTTTTGACACTGTCGCACATAGAAGGCATATCAATAAATTGCAATCTTTGAGTATATATTCCAATATTGTTGAATGTATTAGGAAGTGACAAACAACAAAGAATTGTGGTCAAATGAGTATATTTGGAGCAAGGTCTTGTAATCAGTTGGGTACCTCAGAGTTCTGTACTTGGACACATTTTCTATAATATTTGTAATAGTTATATTGCAGAAAATTCTGATGACAAGATATGTTTTTTTGCGGATGATACAAAGATTTGCACTAGGGTTGATGTTGCTAAAGGGACAAGCCACATGGCAAATTATTTAGGTAAACAAGAACATGCTCAGAGCTGTGGCAACTGCCATTTAATGTGGATAAGTGTAAGATAATTCTCACTGGCACAGGTCCTCCTCCACTTACTATATCACAGATCTACTGAAAAAGCATACCCAATGAGCTTAGGAGATGAATGTTGAATCAACTGTACATATTGTCACTACCAGTACAGCTGGGACTTCTACACTCTGTGCCGGCTTTCTACCCTTCCGTGATGGCATCCTCTGGTCTCCTTTGTGTGTCCCCGTCGTTGCAGTCTGCTTCGGTACTGGAGCCTCTGCCAGGCTCCAAAATGGCTGCCGCTACACTTCAGCCTTCCACTTGGTCGCGGCTTTCGTATAGTAGTTCCTCTTAAAGGGGAACAGCATATGTTTTTGAATTTTATTTTATTCCACCCATATTTAACATGGGGGCATGGCTAGTTCTAAATAATATATATTTGGTTCACTTCCTTTGCTCTTTGCATGTGATAAAGGTTTTTTGCCCCTACTTGGTTCTCTTGTAATAGTGCTTTTCTAGTATTGTTTTCCTGTTATCGACCCAGCTTTACGTGACTTTGCATCCGTCTACTGTCCAGTTTGTATTCCTGTTATCAACTCAGCGTTTCCTGTCTGCATCTGTCTTTCATCTTGTTTGGATTCCCGTTACCAGCTTGGCTTGTTTACGACTACGAACCTGAGCTGACTGCCCTGAAACTTGCTAGTCTACGTCTACGAACCTGAGCAGCCTGCCCTGACCCTGGTTTCATCCTCTGATTTTATCCTGGTCCTCTCCTGTTTAACTCCAGCATTATTCCTGCACATCCAATCCTAGGAGCCCTGCCAGACTTTGTTCCAAACTCCGCTTCAGATTCACGATTCTCCTAACCTCTAGAGACTTTGTTTTCTCTTCAGCACTCAGATTGGTAATTCTCCATCAAGTTCTCAATCAAGTTCAAGCCCTACCATTAGTGTTTCCCTTTACCCTGTTACCCACGGTGCCACATGAGTCCTTGGCTGTTGCTATCTTGGGACTCAACCCTCGGGGAACGTGACAGTCGAGGTGAACACCCCCGTTCTGGTTCCAGGGTTTGGATTTCACTTCTTGGTAGACAATCTCATCTGCACAGAGGATACGGTCCTCCACTTCGTGACACATATTCACACTCAGAATCTGCATAAACGTGCATAAAGGTGAAACATACATGTTATGTTGTATATTCTAATATGCAAAACATATGCACATTAGAGCAAACAAAAAAGCACCCATGCTTTATGCAGCACACTCTTTATATGGAGAAAAAAAACTTTTAATAAGACTTTTAATAAGATAAATTTTTTATTTTTTTCAGGTCCAATCTACACTGATTTCTGGCAAACAAGTGAGGAATTTAACTACTGACTTCTTTTTAGCATGGAACTCATACGGAATAATATATCAATAATGTGTTTATTATTTATTACAGCACCTCATGAAAATTCTTGTGGAGGTGTCTTAATGCAGTCTTCTGGTACAATAAAAAGTCCTTTGTTTCCAAACCCATACCCACCTAATTCCTTCTGCACATGGGATATACGGACCACATCAGATTACATTGTGAAGCTGATGTTCCATAGCCTTAAGTAAGTCCCATACACACATTTTTTTATCAAAACAACTTTTTCTCAATTATATAAACACTGACACACATTTACATATTAGTTAACAAAAAACTAATTTTGTTTAATTGTTTATGTCATTCTTGTTTTCAGTCGTCAGATAGATGTGACCATTGTTTCTCAAAAAAAATAAATGTTACACATATTTTGACTATACATAACATGTAGTAAGGGCTTTAAGTTATGAAATTACTAATGTATATTAAACCTTCCATTGAAAAAATATTTTTATTTATTTAACTTTGTCTTTCATATTTACCTGTCCTTGATCTTTTGCAATTTAACTGTAGGTTCCACACTCGAGAATGTGTGATGTGCATGCCCACTCTTATTTCATCTCAGCTATCTGCATTACAAAAAACTGACTACTTTTACTAATTAAGTATAATAGGCTTCATAAGAAAACAGGGTGAAGTAGATAAAATACAGTGACAAAGTAAGTATGATATCCAAGTGTAGCCAACAAAAGACCAGTACAAGTAGGAAATGGGTTGCAGTGAAAAAATAGCTTTGGTATCAATTACTTGTCACTTTATTTCATGTTTAGGAAATGTATTAATTATTTTATGTTTTTTTCTGTGAACAGTTTGGAACCTGAACCATACTGTCAGTATGATTGGGTTGCTGTATATGATGGAATTCCGCAATACTCTCCCTTACTTCAAAGAATTTGTCATCCTGGAACATACACATTTTACTCTACCGCTAATATAATGGGCATAGAGTTCCGCAGTGATCACTCGGTTCAACATTCGGGATTTCTTGCTGAGTTTATTGCAATAGGTATAGTTTTTCCCCATTTACATTAATCATTGAAACACCGATGTGAATGGTGGGTGTCTGCTGATTCTCTCAAGAATTGTTGAGGAGAACCATCTACTGAGCGAATCAGTGAGCTATCTAACATTTAATCCTGCTGACAGAATTTCATGATAGAACACAACTATAGGCAAAAATGACTTTATGTTTAGTTGAATGATTGCACCATGTATAGACTATTTGTTGAGTTTTAAATAGAAGTTATATTTTAAAGTGTTTTAATGAAAGAATACAATAAAATATCTTATTGAGCCCTCTTTGCTCCATACAGCTCTATCAAAGGGTAGACTTGTAGTTCAGAATATTGAGTCAGAGCTGGCAGATTTTCCTTCATATGACCCACGACTCCACATTAAACAGTTTCTTAAATTTGAAAACATTTACTCAATATAGGGCCAGATTGGCGCTTCTAGCTGAATTATACTCAGTATAGTCAATTTCAAGCCAGAATCTGTAATTTAAGCCGATTTAGGTCCGATCATTGGCCAGGTTTGGTTCGGGTGCCATGTTTGGTTCGGGGGAATGGGGCTTGGAAAGCCCACAAAATGGCATGAATTCGGCAATAATAGTAAAATGTGGGAAATTCGATTTTGCAGGGTTTTGTTGGGGAATTTAACATAAATTCGAAAATAATTAAATGTAACATATGTTAAACGCAAAAATGTTCATATAGAATAATAATATATTACTGTTATATATTTTAATAGTATATTTACATAAATCTATGGGGACGACCATGACTATCACTTTGGTGGTTTCGGAGTAGCCCAACTTCATGGCTATTTGGATCACTGCAGTGATCTGATTGGGTCCGAAACTTAGAGCTCCAATTTTCTCATAGAAAATTGGAGCTATCTGAGTAGACCCTCTGTCCTTTTTGTCCCCAAATATCAATCTGTTGTATTATTACTTTACACATTTCTTAGTTTTTCAGTGCCTGGGCCCATTCTAGTGATTTCATCAACTTTAGTTTCCCAAACTGACGCCAACAGGCATTTAGCTCCCAAACAACTGCTTAATGTCACTTAACATCTGGTTGCCTTCAAACATCACTCCATCTGCATAAGCCTAACCAGCCTTTGACTGAAATAAACGAATGTATATTCATATTAAACATAGTGTGCATTGGCTTGCTACCTTTTAGCCGAAATCACTCAATATCCTTCAATTCCAGTCTGAATTGGCAGTTCGGGCTGTATAGAAACCTAAGCATTGGAGGCGGTCTATTCAGGACATTTTTGCCATGAAAACATAGGTTTTCAGCTACCCAATATGCCATGATCACATTTGAACAAACTCTGAATTCAGCTATGATATGTGCATTTCAGGCATTTCAATTATCCTTTCCTGAGAAGGAGAACTGAAATGAAAATGTTAAAAAATGTGTTTCAAAAATGTGAATAAATTGCCCCAGCCAGCTCCAGTGGACTGAAGCTGGCCCCATAAATGAAAGAAAAATACCCTGGACACAATTAAAATAAGAAATGGAGTGGGAATCATCAAAATGGTTTACAGCCTCCATAATATACATGGGGGCCCAGGACAAGTAGCCATGAACACCTAGCAAAACAGGGCCAGGAGGTGGCCAAATGGCTCCTAGCCCTCGTTATAAACATTAGGGTTCAGGGCAGGTAGCTCTGACCACCCCATAATAAATGGGGCAAATGCTCCCAGTCTCCTATAAAATACATCTTAAGGGGGAAAACTGCCCTGGTCCCCTTATTTTAAAATTTAGCAACACCTTAATAAAAATAATGACCCACTTGGGGTCTGGAACCTGCCAAAGAGGCTCTGGACTCCTCCCTAATCCCCAAACACCCACCCCATGGGGTCTAGGGACCAGCCAAAGGCCTCCAGTTAACATATGATTAAATAACTCACCCCCTGAACCGGGTCTTGGGGCTTCCCAAAAGTCCAGAACTGATCAAAATAGTTAAATTCAAATAATTCCATTCCTTACCCAGGTAGGGAGGGAGTCACTTGTAAAAAAAAAAAAAAAAAAATACAATCTTTGAGTGACAATGACAATCACTGCCCACCCCGAAGGGTGCTGTGTGATTAAAATATTACCTATTCCTGAAGTCCATCGATGATCCATGAAAATAAATCCACCTATTAGGAAAAAAATCTATAAAAATGCACTACCCCTTTACTAAGCATCTATCCTCAGAACATATGCAGAATGAAATCCCTGCTAGGAGAGTGGGGATTTTTCAATTTTTTTTAAAAGGCTTGGTTGGAAGGCTTTTGGCTGACTCAGTCAACCAATCAGATACCTTTTTTTAAAAAAAAAAGCATTTATTAGGAGAGGGCATCATGGATTATACCTGGACTTCAAGAACAGATAAGCTTTTATTTGCAGGGTTCCCTTTGGTTAACCAAGGTGTTGGGCAGGTAGGAAATTATTTTAATTTGGTCTGGGCCGATACAGATCTCAGGGGGGTTAGGATGTTTGATGGGGGTCTAAGGCATTTTTGAGGCCCTATGAGGCCCTATGTGTATAACTAGGGGCTAAAAGCTATTTGTCCAGTTCCCAAATTTATAAAATGTTTTTTTATTTTTTTATTTTGGAAGGACTTTGACTATTTTTTTACAATAGCTGAAGTCCTCCCAACATGAGTCTCTATCCTCCCCATAAAAGTCAATGGGTAAAATAGAAGCTACCCAAACAGAGACCAATTGCCTTATGAGCACAGTCTTGGAATTATCTCTACCCAAGTTTAAGGAAAATGACTTCAGTCTGCCACTGCTGGCTTTAAATGGCCATCTGCTGCACTTCTCTTCTGCTCCAACTTAAACCCTGTTTTTGATTACTAGATTATATATATATAATATAAATTAGATTGGAGCATGTATCCTCCCTGCTGTGCAAATAAAAATCCCCATAGAACCATCTAACATTTGTGTAGAACTTACACCCATTACCAAAGCAACACTCTCTCCCTGGCACATGATAACATCACAGCATATGGTAGTGACCTGTGATGAGCTGACAATGAAATGCAAAATAATACCAAAATATCATCTGAAAAATTATTGTCAACTTGCCTACCATGTGATTATCATGTTTTATTTTTCAATATTTTCTTCTTTTTTTCCCTTTTGGTTTTCATATGTATCTTATTTTTTTTAAGCACTACACCCATTTAGTTTTTTAATTTTCTCTTGTTGCGTTACTTCGTAGTTCATTGTCAAAATTACTCCAATGTCGCTTACCCGATGCACTTGATAATACTTGGAATAAAATTTTCATTGGACTCTAGTTTTCTACTTCCAAGTTGTTTGGTCAAATGTTCCCAAGCAAAACAACCACTGATGCACAGAAACTTTTGCTTTTGGCACTTGCATACTGTTTTATATTATCCAAGATGATCATTCTTGAAAAATATTATCTCAAGACAACTCAGACCAACTTTTTTTTCTTTTTAGAAAGTCACCCTATGCGACTTGTGGGTGGCCAGGACAATTGTGCCGGCCGAGTGGAGATATACTATCAAAACGTCTGGGGGACTGTATGTGATGATGGTTGGACCATCTCAAGTGCAAATGTTGTATGCAGACAACTGAATTGTGGGTCTGCAGTTTCAGCTCTAAGCCATGCATATTTTGGAGAAGGTGCTGGAAACATACTTTTAGATGATGTAAGCTGTAACGGAAATGAACAATACCTTTGGCATTGTTATCACGGAGGATGGGGAATTCATAATTGTAGGCACAGTGAGGACGCAGGTGTCATCTGCTCAGGTATGAACCCCAAAATATATAGGTAATATCTGTGAATAGAAATGTAAGCAATCACTTCAACATAAGATGACATTTGGCACTATGATTTCAAGAGTTAATTAGTTAGTTATGCACAGTCAGGAAGACTGTGACTTTTTTAAATAAAAGTGATGGCACCTTTTTTATTCCAGCCAGTTTTCGGGTCCAACTAACAGCGTTTTGGTGTCCCACTGCAGCTGTGTTGGTATTACATATGTACCTGCATTGTAGTATAGTCACTAGCTTGCAAACTAAACTAATCCTTATCTTGAGGTACATCTGCCTCTTTGCCATGTTTTTCTTTCTGATGATAAGAAGCCCAACAAATCTCATGGCCATGTTTCTAAACTTGTCCAGGATATCAGCTATTTGGGCGGCCAGCGACACAGAGATATTCTCTCAATGCAGCATAGCCTTCTGCTAATGAAGCACCACTTACTCCATGTCGATCTTAATACGATAATGGTAATACATTATGATTGATGATGTGCTGGGCTTTGGAACGTTTTGTAAAAGAGAGTTCACCACTCTCACCAAGAGGAACCCATTTTCTCATTCACAGCTACCCAAATTTAAGCACTTGGTTGATCTTTCCATTCTCTTTGACAAAAGTTTCTGAGGAAAATCACAAGACAAGAATTGACATGATAAAGTACATATGCATGGATGCTGGAGGCATGGGCGTAGGAAGCGGGGGGGATGGGGGGGACGGATCCCCCCCAGGAAAAAATGTGGGGGGGACAGGTAGGGTGAAATCCCCCCCAGCAAACGGGGCCCCCAGCCCCTGCTTGCCGCGTTCACAGCGCATTGCGCTTGTGAACGCTTTTTTCCGGCAAGCCGCATCCGATGGATGCGACGGCCGGAAAAAAAAAAAAAAAAAACTGACGCCGGATGTGACGTCGCGTCACATCCGGTAACTGTTTCCCTCCTCCGTGCAAGAGGGAAGACTGCACGGAGGAGACATCCGGCGGGGGACACGGAGCAGATTCATGTAAGTACTAGGGAAGGAGGGGGGGGGGGGGGAGGAGGTTTAACTGGCACTATATTACTGGGTTCTGACTGGCACTATATTACTGGGTTCTGGCTGGCACTATATTACTGGGTTCTGACTGGCACTATATTACTGGGTTCTGGCTGGCACTATATTACTGGGTTCTGGCTGGCACTATATTACTGGGCTCTGGCTGGCACTATATTACTGGGCTCTGGCTGGTACTATATTACTGGGTTCTGACTGTCACTATATTACTGGGTTCTGGCTGGCACTATATTACTGGGTTCTGGCTGGCACTATATTACTGGGCTCTGGCTGGCACTATATTACTGGGTTCTGGCTGGCACTATATTACTGGGTTCTGGCTGGCACTATATTACTGGGTTCTGGCTGGCACTATATTACAGGGTTCTGGCTGGCACTATATTACTGGGTTCTGGCTGGCACTATATTACTGGGTTCTGGCTGGCACTATATTACTGGGTTCTGACTGGCACTATATTACTGGGTTCTGGCTGGCACTATATTACTGGGCTCTGGCTGGCACTATATTACTGGGTTCTGGCTGGCACTATATTACTGGGTTCTGGCTGGCACTATATTACTGGGTTCTGGCTGGCACTATATTACAGGGTTCTGGCTGGCACTATATTACTGGGCTCTGGCTGGCACTATATTACTGGGTTCTGGCTGGCACTATATTACTGGGTTCTGACTGTCACTATATTACTGGGTTCTGGCTGGCACTATATTACTGGGTTCTGGCTGGCACTATATTACTGGGTTCTGACTGGCACTATATTAGTGGGTTCTGGCTGGCACTATATTACTGGGCTCTGGCTGGCACTATATTACTGGGTTCTGGCTGGCACTATATTACTGGGTTCTGGCTGGCACTATATTACTGGGTTCTGGCTGGCACTATATTACTGGGCTCTGGCTGGCACTATATTACTGGGTTCTGACTGGCACTATATTACTGGGTTCTGGCTGGCACTATATTACTGGGCTCTGGCTGGCACTATATTACTGGGTTCTGGCTGGCACTATATTACAGGGTTCTGGCTGGCACTATATTACTGGGCTCTGGCTGGCACTATATTACTGGGTTCTGGCTGGCACTATATTACTGGGTTCTGACTGTCACTATATTACTGGGTTCTGGCTGGCACTATATTACTGGGTTCTGGCTGGCACTATATTACTGGGTTCTGGCTGGCACTATATTACTGGGTTCTGGCTGGCACTATATTACTGGGCTCTGGCTGGCACTATATTACTGGGTTCTGGCTGGCACTATATTACTGGGTTCTGGCTGGCACTATATTACAGGGTTCTGGCTGGCACTATATTACTGGGTTCTGGCTGGCACTATATTACTGGGTTCTGGCTGGCACTATATTACTGGGTTCTGACTGGCACTATATTACTGGGTTCTGGCTGGCACTATATTACTGGGCTCTGGCTGGCACTATATTACTGGGTTCTGGCTGGCACTATATTACTGGGTTCTGGCTGGCACTATATTACTGGGTTCTGGCTGGCACTATATTACAGGGTTCTGGCTGGCACTATATTACTGGGCTCTGGCTGGCACTATATTACTGGGTTCTGGCTGGCACTATATTACTGGGTTCTGACTGTCACTATATTACTGGGTTCTGGCTGGCACTATATTACTGGGTTCTGGCTGGCACTATATTACTGGGTTCTGACTGGCACTATATTACTGGGTTCTGGCTGGCACTATATTACTGGGTTCTGGCTGGCACTATATTACTGGGCTCTGGCTGGCACTATATTACTGGGTTCTGGCTGGCACTATATTACTGGGTTCTGGCTGGCACTATATTACTGGGCTCTGGCTGGCACTATATTACTGGGTTCTGACTGGCACTATATTACTGGGTTCTGGCTGGCACTATATTACTGGGTTCTGGCTGGCACTATATTACTGGGTTCTGGCTGGCACTATATTACTGGGTTCTGACTGGCACTATATTACTGGGTTCTGACTGGCACTATATTACTGGGCTCTGGCTGGCACTATATTACTGGGCTCTGAATGGTACAATATTACTGTGCTCTGAATGGCACAATATTACTGGGCTCTGACTGGCACAATAATACTGCGCTCTGAATGGCACAATATTACTGGCATCTGTATGGCACAACAATTATGGCATATGTGTGTGTGTGTGTGGGGGGGGGGGGTTAACATCGCGATGGATGGCGGGATTGCATGCAGGGGAGGGGGCAGGGTCCAGGGGGCCCAAGCAAATGCTTGCCCAGGGTCCAATGACTATTAAAGACGGCCCTGAGCATACCTGCCAACCCGGGACAATCCTGCAACGTTTTCGATCCTGGGACTGTCCCGGGAGAATCAGCTCTGCAGTGATCACGGAGGTCACCTGATCACATGACTTCATCGCACGACGTCATGTGATCATGCACACGGCTTGTGCGCGTCCTCCACAAGTCACACAGCCCCACACTGGGAGGAACGAGGTAGGAACAGTGACTGTGTCACTGCCAATAATGTACCGTTTTTCCTTTTATCATGGCAGCTTCGGAACGTGATTGATTATTGCAGCTCTTAGGGGCATTTAAAAAATGTCTCTTAGAGCTGCAATAATCAATGACTTCCGAAGCTGCCATAATAACATGTCTCTTAAATCTGCCAATGACTTCTACTAATGATGAGATGATCAAAAAATGAGGGCAAAAAAAAAACCCTGGCAAATGAATGTGGGCAACAAAAAACCTGGCAAATGAATGTGGGCAAAAAAAAAAAACCCTGGTAAATGAATTTGGGCAAAAAAAAAAAAAACCCTGGCAAATGAATGTGGGCAAAAAAAAAAAACCCTGGCAAATGAATGTGGGCAAAAAAAACCCTGGCAAATGAATGTGGGCAAAAAAAACCCTGACAAATGAATTTGGGCAAAAAAAACACTGGCAAATGAATGTGGATAAAATAAAACTGACAAATGAATGGGCAAAATAATGTAATTAATAAGTAATGATTGTAAGAGGCACAGAAAAACCTGGAACGGAAATGCACACCTTCCCTGCAATGAGATATAGCTTTGATCCCTGCTATTGATCTACATTTTTTTTAAATGTATTTTTTAAGATAAAAAAAACTGCTCACTTGAATGTGTGTATGTATGAGTGTATGTGACAGACTGTGTGTATGTAGGAGTATATGTGATAGACTGTATGTATGTATGAGTGTATGTGACAGACTATGGATGTATGTATGTATGAGTGTATGTGACAGACTATGTATGTATGTATGTATGTATGAGTGTGTGTGTGTGACAGACTGTATGAGGGAGTGTGACAGACTGTATGAGTGTGTGTGACTGACTGTGTGAGTTTGTGTGTCTGTGACTGACTGTATGAGTTTGTGTGTCTGTGACTGACTGTATGAGTTTGTGTGTATATATGACTGACTATGAGTGTGTGTGTCTGTGACAGACTGTATGTATGAGTGTATGTGAAAGACCATGTATGAGTGTGTGTGTCTATGTGACTGACTCTGAGTGTATGTGTCTATGTTACAGACTGTATGTATGAGTGTGTGTGTGTGTCTGACAGACTGCATGTATGTATGAGTGTGTGTCTGCGACAGACTCTATGTATGTATGTATGAGTGTGTCTGTGAACGACTGTATGTATGAGTGTGTGTGTGTCTGACAGATTGTATGTATGTGTGAGTGTGTGCCTGGCAGACTGTATGTATGTATGTATGTATGAGTGTGTTTCTATGTGACAGTATGTATATGTGTGACAGGCTGTATGTATGAGTATATGTGTCTCTGTGACTGACTGTATATGACTGCATGTGATTGTGTGTATGTGCTGTTGTCTGGCTCCTAGATTTTTTTCCTGGCTCCTAAAACTTAGTTAAGGTTGTCAAGCCCTGGTATAAATTTTACTAGTTATATACATATATTTGGGGTCCACCTTAAGCTTTTGGAAATATTTAATATTTTACAGTTTATTTTCTGGTCAGAAATGTAATGTTTGTTTGCTGAGAGGGTAGTGGATGCATGGAATAGTCTTCCAGTAGAAGTGGTAGAGGTTAATACAGTGAAGGAGTTTAAGCATGCATGGGATAGGTATAAGGCTATCCTAGATATAATATAAGGTCAGGGACTAATGAAAGGATTACATTACTGAGAGGGTAATGGATGCATGGAATAGTCTTCCAGTAGAAGTGGTAGAGGTCAATGCAGTGAAGGAGTTTAAGCATGCATGGGATAGGTATAAGGCTATCCTAGATATAAGATAAGGCCAGGGACCAATGAAAGTATTACTATACTGAGAGGGTAGTGGATGCATGGAATAGCCTTCCAGTAGAAGTGGTAGAGGTTAATACAGTGAAGGAGTTTAAGCATGCATGGGATAGGTATAAGGCTATCCTAGATATAAGATAAGGTCAGGGACTAATGAAAGTATTACTTTACTGAGAGGGTAGTGGATACATGGAATGGCATTCCAGCAGAAGTGGTAGGTTCATACTGATGTATGTTTTATGGTGTACACACAGCTCGCTGACTATATTTCATGTAACAGTGATAAAATGCACCTGCCTGATGTAGATGTTGTGCTGTGAATGTATCTGTTGTATACCAAGGATCCTGGTAATGTTGGTGGGAACTTGGTGATATAATATACACTGTGACAAGCTTTATTTTTACTGCTGCTATACCCGGCGAGCAAAAATGCTGTCCCCCCCAGATTTGTGGGGGTTCCTACACCCATGGCTGGAGGCATATAATGTCTGGGCAAGTAGATAGTGGGATTAGGCAACATGAGTGACTGAGGTTTCCCCCAATTCAACAAAACTCACGTGGTTTTTGCATGCTGCCCTCCCTCCATAACCTTTATGAGACCTCCTCTGCTCGTTATTTATTTCTTTGAACCGGAGAACCAAACATGGCCAGACTGTCAAATTCTCCTATTTCTCATTGGTAAAATCCAGTACAGGCCCCACATATCAGTTGATAGTAAAGATAGTGTTCTTGCGAGCACAGTGCTATGCCACCATGCACTGATCGTGGACCCGCTGTTACCTATAAGGACAATAAAGATATGGAATTCACTGCCTGAAGTGGTGGTGCTATCAAATACATTATATGACTTTAAATATTGCCTGAGTACTTTTTTAAAAGAGCAGAACATAAAGGTTTATGTTTGTTAGCATTGGGATTATGATGCATTTAGTGCTTGTTGATCCAAGAAGAAATCTTATTGCTATTTTGAGTCAAGAAGGAATTGAAGCAGATATGAAATTGCTAGAGTTTTTGTGGTGTCATTTGAATTAAAAGTGGTAAACTAGAATAAGAAAAGGGTTGGATTTGATGGATGGAAGTCTTTTTTCAACCTAAACTACTATGTTACTATTATGTAACATTGTCCTTTCATTAGAGTTCCTTAACTGGGATTCCTAAAAATATTAAATACATATAATGCACAAGCACTCTCATAGACTTCCAGTGACCTCAGTTCAACATCCAAAATGTATGAGTATCGGCTACATTGCACTAAAAAGCTTGTGGGATAGCATAGACTGGAACATGCAGCGCTGTCCCCACTGTCCAATGAGGCCACTTTCAGTGGCCTCAGTCGGACATGTAAAATGTAGAGTAGCACCGTGAGCGCCGGCTACTGAAATGTGACATGCCTGAACATCCGTGAAGTCGCAAAGTGTTGCAGCATTTGGGTCTGTGAAGGACGTCGTTATCACCATCCGGTGTCAAGGAGTTAAAAGACAACTGCAGCAAAAAATAACTTTTGTTTTGTTAAAGGTTGCATCAAGTGTAGATGGTTTATATAGAAATGCTTTAATAAAAGAATATAAATAAAGTATCTTATTGAGCCCCCTTTGCTCCAAACAGCTCTAACAGGAGCAGACATGTTGATTTTTATCGTGGTCAGATCTTCCTTCGGCTGACACAAAATTCTAAACAACATGTCTGCCCCTTGATAGGGCTGTATGGAGCAAAGAGGGTTCAATATGTTGTTGTATTTGTATTCTTTCATTAAAGGGACACTCCCACCAAAAAAGAAAAGGATTTCCTTTTTTTATTTTGTATTGTTGATTTCAGATCTTTTGTCTTTTGTTTTTCTTATGTGACTGTATTTAATAAACTATGTAACTAAACAAGTGTGAAACATAGTGTTTTTGAGTGCCACTCCTCAGAGACTTTACAGCACAAATTTCACACTTTGGGGCTGGGGACACAGAATGGAGTCTATAAGTCAGAATTCTGATCATAGATTTGCATTGAATGGGAGGGTACTGTAACTATTACATCACAAGGGGCGGAGTTAGGATCCTGTTTTAGCAGGTCAGTCTCCTCTCTTTGTGTTGGAAGGTAGTTAAGAAAAATGATACGATGATACACAGGAACCAGTAAGAGAGCAGGGGAGAATCTTATGACATCATAATGCAGGCTTTGGCAACAGTTGTAACTTGAGACTGGCTGGAAGATTTTGGATGATGTTGCATCATGGGAAATATTCACAAAATGGGGCCAGGAGATAAACACTTAATTTTGTATTTCCTTTGAAATGCAATTAATTCAATCATATAAAAAAACAGTGGCATATGATTTACATATGTGTTTGTTTTATCTAGTTACATCGTATGTAACTTGATAAAATGCAATCATTCAATGAAAAATATCAATTCAATTTTTGTTGACTGTTGTAAATGCATGCACTTTGTATATCATGCCAATCATGAGCAGTAAATGCATCCACTTTGCATTTGTTACTTTAGTCAGAGCCTTTAGATAGCCTTTGTCTCCTTCCAATTTGGGAACAGGTGGACTTAGATTAATTGGGAACATCACCTTTTGTATTCAGTTTGTGTGTAAATTTACCTGGCAACCTATTTAGATGTATTTCTTGAATTATGTACTTGCATATATGTTACATAATGTATGTGTCATTGTTTATCCACTGGATTTTAACCTTAACTTATTGTACAAAGTTAGTGAAGTTACCAGTTCTTTAGAAAAAAATATAATTTTGTTTACAATCAGACAGTATTTACTTACATTTGTAACATTATTTTACAGAATCTTCACAAGCAAGCCCAGGAAGTACAGGTGATTTTTGAAATATTTGTGTAGTAACATGCTTTATGGGTTTGAACCTGAACATATTTTCAGAAAAAGTTAGTAGTGCTGTAACTAACACAAAAGTTCAGATGTCATAAAATTATATATATATAAATAATAAGCACATAAATTGATCAAAAAACCTTCACATTGTTTATTTACAGAAATTGACATTTCCTTCTCTCACACGAGACTCTTATCAAGATAACCTATCCACATTGTGTAGCAACATACTTTATGGGTTTGAACCTTGTACAAATATATATGTGGTAGTGCTGTAATCAATACAAGATATTATAGTTACCTTAAGAGTCAAGAGGTCATAAAATAATATATTTAAATATATTGAATACATTGTACAATGCTTTCCGACTGGAGTATCAATAATGCAGGTTATTAACCAGGTTATTATTTTTTATCTGGTACAAAGTTGTTTTCTTTGCATGAAACCCAATATCTTACCAACTGAATTTTCCTTCCTTTAACTAAAATCTTGCAATCCAATCCTATGCAGACTACCATATACCCATCTCACCTTTTGCCAGTGCCTATTGGCAGGCTTATTTTACCTACCTATTGCTCTACTCCCAGCTTGAACCTCAGTCAGTCCTTATATCGTCTTTTTGCATTCTTGAGAACCCAGTTTAAAATTATGCTATCCAAATTGCATATCATTTCAACGAGGACCTTCTGTTGCACTGCCAGCCTCCAACTTTCCCCTGTTTTTTGTTCCCTATATTTCACTCTTGCATGTAAACCTCTTTTATGACATGATGCAGGGAGGATAAAAATGGTACAGCTCATCTTGTAATAACATTGAATACAGTAAGGAATACTAGAAAGTGACAGACATAGGTGGGGGGAATCGGGGCTGTGCAATGCACTTCAAGGGAGGTCTTGGAGATTCTACCCTTAGATACAAGGCCTCAGTAAGGAAACTCATGCTTAGTGAAGGTGGCATAAGCACCACTATGGGATTTTGTTTGATAGCTGTAATATTAAATTATGGTAGCTACATATGCTTATCTGTATTACTAATGTATATTATACTGATGGTAATGAACAATTAAATAATATCCAATTTTATTTTTGTTCTTTACTATAGTTTTTATTGATGTTCCTATGCTATATGTACTACTTACTTGTGTTGCATGTTCAGACTGAACCATCTTTATATTGATGAGGATAACCCCCACTGTGATGCTAACGCTAAATATAGTGATTTGTAAGATAAAGCGCAGAAAAATCCCTGCCACCACCTAAAAATAAAGTCTCTGAATAAAATGGAGAACTTCTGAAGTGCAATGACATGTTATCATACCATGCTCCTGCAAAACAAAGAACTAGGAGATCTAGCAGATCACCTACAGTACCAGTTGGTCCACCGAATAATAGCATTAATGACAAGAATGAACTAAGGGACGTTAGTTTAAATTATTTAGTTCCACAATGTTAACCTCTATATTTTATGAAGCTTTAGTCAGCAGTTGTGGTACAAGCATACTATACTAGTAATGGTGGCAAGCACAATAGAAAAGCTGGTGACAAAAGCAGAGTCATGTCAAGGACAAAAGTGGTGCTCATGACGTACTCACGTACATGCGAGCCTTAAACCCTTAAGGACAGAGGTATAATATGTTATATACTGTTTTTATCATTATAAGTAGGGCTTTATTAAGATACCATTATTTTTATCATATCCTATCAATTACTATATAAAAAAATGATAAAAATTGAAAACCAAACACTTTTTCTAACTTTGACCTGAAACATCTTTTACACAATGAAAATCGTTAGGAAAGACCATAACTAATACTTGTCCTGAGTTTAGAACAAGTATCTGCCATGTGTCCATGATTTTCTATGGGGTTTTTTATACGTTCGAGGGCAAAGATTTGAAAGAGCATTTTTTTTTACTTTTTGACCCAAATCCCAATGATCAACTGAACAATAATCCTAAACTTAACCCTAATTCAAATGCTGACTCTTACTCTAACTCTAACAAAACCCTAACTTTACTCTAATCCTAACCCTTACTGTAACCATGACCCTAAATATTATTGTAACCAAGGTTTTTCCCCTAATTTTGGCACAATAAATAGAATATATCTGAGATAAGTGTGTTCAAATGTAACACTCTGTTTTTCTTTTATAGATCCTCCAATCCAGCCCGATGTAACGTCAGGTAATAACCATGATTTTTTTTTTCCTGAGACCACTGGTCTCATAAATTATAACATGCAACTTTAGATAATAAATGTAATTACTTTTTGTCGTATAACTTTGTATATCAGGAAAGATGAACAGTGTTAATTTTGTTACAGCTTGTTTTTGATTCTTTGCTTTATGAATGTTGATTATTGGATAAAAGACTCTGTATATTAACATTAGTATCTTAATTTTAGCTTCTACTGTTGAGCCTGAAACTACTTCAGGTAACTATCATTATGAAATATTTTTCCTATTTGAGTCAAAACCCATTTCACCTGCAGGTCTGCAGCAATGTAGTGTAATACACTTTATGAGTTCTATATTTTCTAGACAATTGAGATTTGTATAGTCTCTAGGATTGAAAATCAATAAATAAGTAAATTCTCCGTTATGGATACTACTATCATAAGTAATTAATGTTTTTTTGTTTAATGTGCCCACACATTTTATACTGTTTCTATCACCATATGCATGGCTTTCTGAAGATACCATTATTTTAATCATATCTTGTAATTTACTATAAAAAAAATCATAAAACATAATAAAAATTGAAAAACAAACACCTTTTCTACCTTTGGACTGAAAAATCTTTTACACAATTAAAATTAGTAAAAAAACATACCCTGTCTAATATTTCTCTTGAGATTAGAAATATGCCAAGTGTACATGCTTTTCTTGTGTTTTTTTTGCATGTTATAGGGTAATAACCTAAATTTGCATGATTTTTTACCTTTTAACCCCAACCCAATTATCAACTGAACACTAACCCCAAACGTAACCCTCATTCTAATTCTGACCCTTATTCTTACTCTAGCCATATCACAAACTATACTCTAACCCTAACAATTACTGTATAACATAACTCTAAATATTATTGTGATCAAGTTTTTTCCAATATTTTTGGCACAATAAATAGAATATATCTGAGATAAGTGTGTTCAAATGTAACACTCTGTTTTTCTTTTTTAGCTCCTCCAATCCAGCCTGATGTAACGTCAGGTAATATCCATGATTTTTTTTTCCTGAGACCACTGGTCTCATAGATTATAAATATGCAACTTTAGATAATAAATGTAATTACTTTTTGTCGTATAACTTTGTATATCAGGAAAGATGAACAGTGTTAATTTTGTTACAGCTTATTTTTGATTCTTTGCTTTATGAATGTTGATTATTGGATAAAAGACTCTCTGTATATTAACATTAGTATCTTAATTTGAGCTTCTACAATTCAGCCTGAAACTACTTCAGGTAACTATCATTATGAAATATTTCTCCTACTTGAGTCAATACCCCTTTCACCAGCAGGTTTGCAGCAATGTAGTGTAATACCCTTTATGAGTTCTATATTTTCTAGACAAAGGAGATTTGTATAGTCTCTAGGATTGCAAATCAGTGAATAAGTAAATGCTCCATTCTGGATACTACCATCATCAGTAATTCATTTTTTTGTTTTTGTTTAATGTGCCCATATTATATACTGTTTCTATCACAATAAGTATGGCTTTCTAAAGATACCATTATTTTCATCATATCTTAAAATTTACTATTAAAAACATCATAAAACATGATAAAAATTGAAATTCAAGTACTTTTTCTAACGCTGACCTGAAAAATCTTTTATATAATTAAAATCAGTAAAAACAACCCCGTTTAATACGTGTTCTGCGTTTATAAATATGCCATGTGTACATGCTTTTCTGTACGTTATATGGCAATAACCTAAAGTAGCATGTTGTTTTAGCTTTTGACTCCAATCCCAATGCTCCACTGAACCGTAATCCCAAACATAACCCTAATTCTAATTATGACCCTTACTGTAACCATAACACTAGCGTTAGGCTAACCCTAACCCTTACTGTAACTATAACTCTAAATATTATTGTAATCAAATTTTGTTCCTATTTTTGGCACAATAAATAGAACTTATCTGAGATATGTGTGTTGAAATGTAACACTCTTTTTTTCTTTTATAGGTCCTCCAATCCAGCCCGATGTAACGTCAGGTAATCACCATGATATTAATTTTTCCTGAGACCACTGGTCTCATAGATTATAAACATGCAACTTTAGACAATACATATTATTACTTTTTGTTATATACCTTTGTATATAAGGAAAGAAGAATAGTGTTAATATTGTTTAAGCTTCTTTTTGATTCTTTGCTTTATGAATGTAGATTATTGGATAAAAGAATCTCTGTATATTAACATTAGTATCTTAATTTTAGCTTCTACAGTTGAGCCTGAAACTACTTCTGGTAACTATCATTATGAAATATTTTTCCTATTTGAGTCAATACCCATTTCACCTGCAGGTTTGCAGCAATGTAGTGTAATACACTTTATGAGTTCTATATTTTCTAGACAATTGAGATTTGTATAGTCTCTAGGATTGCAAATCAATATATAAGTAAATTCTCCATTATGGATACTACTATCATCAGTAATTAATGTTTTTTTGTTTAATGTGCCCACACATTTTATACTGTTTCTATCACCATATGCATGGCTTTCTAAAGATACCATTATTTTAATCATATCTTGTAATTTACTATACAAAAAAATCATAAAACGTAGTAAAAATTGAAAAACAAACACCTTTTCTATCTTTGGACTGAAAAATCTTTTACACAATTAAAATTAGTAAAACAAAATACCCTGTCTAATACTTGTCTTGAGATTAGAAATATGCCAAGTGTACATGCTTTTCTTGTGGTTTTCTTGCATGTTATAGGGGAATAACCTAAATTTGCGTGATTTTTTACCTTTTAACCCCAACCCCAATGATCATCTGAACACTAACCCCAAACCTTACCCTTATTCTAATTCTGACCCTTATTCTTAGTCTAGCCATATCCCAAACTATACTCTAACCCTAACCCTTACTGTATAACAGAACTCTAAATATTATTGTGATCAAGTTTTTTTTCCCTATTTTTGGCACAATAAATAGAATATATCTGAGATAAGTGTGTTCAAATGTAACACTCTGTTTTTCTTTTTTAGCTCCTCCAATCCAGCCTGATGTAACGTCAGGTAATATCCATGATTTTTTTTCCTGAGACCACTGGTCTCATAGATTATAAAAATGCAACTTTAGATAATAAATGTAATTACTTTTTGTTGTATAACTTTGTATATAAGGAAAGATGAACAGTGTTAATTTTGTTACAGCTTATTTTTGATTCTTTGCTTTATGAATGTAGATTATTGGATAAAAGACTCTATGTATATTAACATTAGTATCTTAATTTGAGCTTCTACAATTCAGCCTGAAACTACTTCAGGTAACTATCATTATGAAATATTTCTCCTACTTGAGTCAATACCCATTTCACCAGCAGGTTTGCAGCAATGTAGTGTAATACCCTTTATGAGTTCTATATTTTCTAGACAAAGGAGATTTGTATAGTCTCTAGGATTGCAAATCAGTAAATAAGTAAATGCTCCATTCTGGATACTACCATCATCAGTAATTCATTTTTTTGTTTTTGTTTAATGTGCCCATATTATATACTGTTTCTATCACAATAAGTATGGCTTTCTAAAGATACCATTATTTTCATCATATCTTAAAATTTACTATTAAGAAAATCATAAAACATGATAAAAATTGAAATTCAAATACTTTTTCTAACGCTGACCTGAAAAATCTTTTATATAATTAAAATCAGTAAAAACAACCCCGTTTAATACGTGTCCTGCGTTTATAAATATGCCTTGTATACATGCTTTTCTGTTGTTGTTCTTTTTGCACGCTATATGGCAATAACCTAAAGTAGCATGTTGTTTTAGCTTTTGACTCCAATCCCAATGCTCCACTGAACCGTAATTCCAAACATAACCCTAATTCTAATTATGACCCTTACTGTAACCATAACCCTAGCGTTATGCTAACTCTAACCCTTACTGTAACCATAACTCTAAATATTATTGTAATCAAGTTTTTTTCCTATTTTTGGCACAATAAATAGAACTTATCTGAGATATGTGTGTTGAAATGTAACACTCTGTTTTTCTTTTATAGGTCCTCCAATCCAGCCCGATGTAACGTCAGGTAATCACCATGATATTAATTTTTCCTGAGACCACTGGTCTCATAGATTATAAACATGCAACTTTAGACAATACATGTTATTACTTTTTGTTTTATACCTTTGTATATAAGGAAAGAAGAATAGTGTTCATATTGTTTAAGCTTCTTTTTGATTCTTTGCTTTATGAATGTAGATTATTGGATAAAAGAATCTCTGTATATTAACATTAGTATCTTAATTTTAGCTTCTACAGTTGAGCCTGAAACTACTTCAGGTAACTATCATTATGAAATATTTTTCCTATTTGAGTCAATACCCATTTCACCTGCAGGTTTGCAGCAATGCAGTGTAATACACTTTATGAGTTCTATATTTTCTAGACAATTGAGATTTGTATAGTCTCTAGGATTGCAAATCAATAAATAAGTAAATTCTCCATTATGGATACTACTATCATAAGTAATTAATGTTTTTTTGTTTAATGTGCCCACACATTTTATACTGTTTCTATCACCATATGCATTGCTTTCTGAAGATACCATTATTTCAATCATATGTTGTAATTTACTATAAAAAAAATCATAAAACATAATAAAAATTGAAAAACAAACACCTTTTCTACCTTTGGACTGAAAAATCTTTTACACAATTAAAATTAGTAAAAAAAACATACCCTGTCTAATATTTCTCTTGAGATTAGAAATATGCAAAGTGTACATGCTTTTCTTGTGTTTTTTTTGCATGTTATAGGGTAATAACCTAAATTTGCATGATTTTTTACCTTTTAACCCCAACCCCAATTATCAACTGAACAATAACCCCAAACGTAACCCTCATTCTAATTCTGACCCTTATTCTTACTCTAGCCATATCCCAAACTATACTCTAACCCTAACAATTACTGTATAACATAACTCTAAATATTATTGTGATCAAGTTTTTTCCAATATTTTTGGCACAATAAATAGAATATATCTGAGATAAGTGTGTTCAAATGTAACACTCTGTTTTTCTTTTTTAGCTCCTCCAATCCAGCCTGATGTAACGTCAGGTAATATCCATGATTTTTTTTTCCTGAGACCACTGGTCTCATAGATTATAAATATGCAACTTTAGATAATAAATGTAATTACTTTTTGTCGTAAAACTTTGTATATCAGGAAAGATGAACAGTTTTAATTTTGTTACAGCTTATTTTTGATTCTTTGCTTTATGAATGTTGATTATTGGATAAAAGACTCTCTGTACATTAACATTAGTATCTTAATTTGAGCTTCTACAATTCAGCCTGAAACTACTTCAGGTAACTATCATTATGAAATATTTCTCCTACTTGAGTCAATACCCCTTTCACCAGCAGGTTTGCAGCAATGTAGTGTAATACCCTTTATGAGTTCTATATTTTCTAGACAAAGGAGATTTGTATAGTCTCTAGGATTGCAAATCAGTAAATAAGTAAATGCTCCATTCTGGATACTACCATCATCAGTATTTAATTTTTTTTTTGTTTAATGTGCCCATATTATATACTGTTTCTATCACAATAAGTATGGCTTTCTAAAGATACCATTATTTTCATCATATCTTAAATTTTCCTATAAAAAAAAATCCTAAAACATGATAAAAATTGAAATTCAAATACTTTTTCTAATGCTGACCTGAAAAATCTTTTATATAATTAAAATCAGTAAAAACAACCCCGTTTAATACGTGTCCTGCGTTTATAAATATGCCATGTGTACATGCTTTTCTGTTGTTGTTTTTTTTTTGCACGTTATATGGCAATAACCTAAAGTAGCATGTTGTTTTAGCTTTTGACTCCAATCCCAATGCTCCACTGAACCGTAATCCCAAACATAACCCTAATTCTAATTATGACCCTTACTGTAACCATAACACTAGCGTTAGGCTAACCCTTACTGTAACTATAACTCTAAATATTATTGTAATCAAATTTTGTTCCTATTTTTGGCACAATAAATAGAACTTATCTGAGATATGTGTGTTGAAATGTAACACTCTTTTTTTCTTTTATAGGTCCTCCAATCGAGCCCGATGTAACGTCAGGTAATCACCATGATATTAATTTTTCCTGAGACCACGGGTCTCATAGATTATAAACATGCAACTTTAGACAATACATGTTATTACTTTTTGTTATATACCTTTGTATATAAGGAAAGAAGAATAGTGTTAATATTGTTTAAGCTTCTTTTTGATTCTTTGCTTTATGAATGTAGATTATTGGATAAAAGAATCTCTGTATATTAACATTAGTATCTTAATTTTAGCTTCTACAGTTGAGCCTGAAACTACTTCTGGTAACTATCATTATGAAATATTTTTACTATTTGAGTCAATACCCATTTCACCTGCAGGTTTGCAGCAATGTAGTGTAATACACTTTATGAGTTCTATATTTTCTAGACAATTGAGATTTGTATAGTCTCTAGGATTGCAAATCAATAAATAAGTAAATTCTCCATTATGGATACTACTATCATCAGTAATTAATGTTTTTTTGTTTTTGTTTAATGTGCCCATATTATATACTGTTTCTATCACAATAAGTATGGCTTTCTAAAGATACCATTATTTTCATCATATCTTAAATTTTACTATAAAAAAAAATCATAAAACATGATAAAAATTGAAATTCAAATACTTTTTCTAATGCTGACCTGAAAAATCTTTTATATAATTAAAATCAGTAAAAACAACCCCGTTTAATACGTGTCCTGCGTTTATAAATATGCCATGTGTACATGCTTTTCTGTACGTTATATGGCAATAACCTAAAGTAGCATGTTGTTTTAGCTTTTGACTCCAATCCCAATGCTCCACTGAACCGTAATCCCAAACATAACCCTAATTCTAATTATGACCCTTACTGTAACCATAACACTAGCGTTAGGCTAACCCTAACCCTTACTGTAACTTTAACTCTAAATATTATTGTAATCAAATTTTGTTCCTATTTTTGGCACAATAAATAGAACTTATCTGAGATATGTGTGTTGAAATGTAACACTCTTTTTTTCTTTTATAGGTCCTCCAATCCAGCCTGATGTAACGTCAGGTAATCACCATGATATTAATTTTACCTGAGACCACTGGTCTCATAGATTATAAATATGCAACTTTAGACAATACATGTTATTACTTTTTGTTTTATACCTTTGTATATAAGGAAAGAAGAATAGTGTTCATATTGTTTAAGCTTCTTTTTGATTCTTTGCTTTATGAATGTAGATTATTGGATAAAAGAATCTCTGTATATTAACATTAGTATCTTAATTTTAGCTTCTACAGTTGAGCCTGAAACTACTTCTGGTAACTATCATTATGAAATATTTTTCCTATTTGAGTCAATACCCATTTCACCTGCAGGTTTGCAGCAATGTAGTGTAATACACTTTATGAGTTCTATATTTTCTAGACAATTGAGATTTGTATAGTCTCTAGGATTGCAAATCAATAAATAAGTAAATTCTCCATTATGGATACTACTATCATAAGTAATTAATGTTTTTTTGTTTAATGTGCCCACACATTTTATACTGTTTCTATCACCATATGCATGGCTTTCTAAAGATACCATTATTTTAATCATATCTTGTAATTTACTATACAAAAAAATCATAAAACGTAGTAAAAATTGAAAAACAAACACCTTTTCTATCTTTGGACTGAAAAATCTTTTACACAATTAAAATTAGTAATACAAAATACCCTGTCTAATACTTGTCTTGAGATTAGAAATATGCCAAGTGTACATGCTTTTCTTGTGGTTTTCTTGCATGTTATAGGGGAATAACCTAAATTTGCGTGATTTTTTTACCTTTTAACCCCAACCCCAATGATCAACTGAACACTAACCCCAAACCTTACCCTTATTCTAATTCTGACCCTTATTCTTAGTCTAGCCATATCCCAAACTATACTCTAACCCTAACCCTTACTGTATAACAGAACTCTAAATATTATTGTGATCAAGTTTTTTTTCCCTATTTTTGGCACAATAAATAGAATATATCTGAGATAAGTGTGTTCAAATGTAACACTCTGTTTTTCTTTTTTAGCTCCTCCATTCCAGCCTGATGTAACGTCAGGTAATATCCATGATTTTTTTTCCTGAGACCACTGGTCTCATAGATTATAAAAATGCAACTTTAGATAATAAATGTAATTACTTTTTGTTGTATAACTTTGTATATAAGGAAAGATGAACAGTGTTAATTTTGTTACAGCTTATTTTTGATTCTTTGCTTTATGAATGTAGATTATTGGATAAAAGACTCTATGTATATTAACATTAGTATCTTAATTTGAGCTTCTACAATTCAGCCTGAAACTACTTCAGTTAACTATCATTATGAAATATTTCTCCTACTTGAGTCAATACCCATTTCACCAGCAGGTTTGCAGCAATGTAGTATAATACCCTTTATGAGTTCTATATTTTCTAGACAAAGGAGATTTGTATAGTCTCTAGGATTGCAAATCAGTAAATAAGTAAATGCTCCATTCTGGATACTACCATCATCAGTAATTCATTTTTTTGTTTTTCTTTAATGTGCCCATATTATATACTGTTTCTATCACAATAAGTATGGCTTTCTAAAGATACCATTATTTTCATCATAACTTAAAATTTACTTTTAAAAAAAATCATAAAACATGATAAAAATTGAAATTTAAATACTTTTTCTAACGCTGACCTGAAAAATCTTTTATATAATTAAAATCAGTAAAAACAACCCCGTTTAATACGTGTCCTGCGTTTATAAATATGCCTTGTTTACATGCTTTTCTGTTGTTGTATTTTTTTGCACGTTATATGTCAATAACCTAAAGTAGCATGTTGTTTTAGCTTTTGACTCCAATCCCAATGCTCCACTGAACCGTAATCCCAAACATAACCCTAATTCTAATTATGACCCTTACTGTAACCATAACCCTAGCGTTATGCTAAATCTAACCCTTACTGTAACCATAACTCTAAATATTATTGTAATCAAGTTTTTTTCCTATTTTTGGCACAATAAATAGAACTTATCTGAGATATGTGTGTTGAAATGTAACACTCTGTTTTTCTTTTATAGGTCCTCCAATCCAGCCCGATGTAACGTCAGGTAATCACCATGATATAAATTTTTCCTGAGACCACTGGTCTCATAGATTATAAACATGCAACTTTAGACAATACATGTTATTACTTTTTGTTTTATACCTTTGTATATAAGGAAAGAAGAATAGTGTTCATGTTGTTTAAGCTTCTTTTTGATTCTTTGCTTTATGAATGTAGATTATTGGATAAAAGAATCTCTGTATATTAACATTAGTATCTTAATTTTAGCTTCTACAGTTGAGCCTGAAACTACTTCAGGTAACTATCATTATGAAATATTTTTCCTATTTGAGTCAATACCCATTTCACCTGCAGGTTTGCAGCAATGTAGTGTAATACACTTTATGAGTTCTATATTTTCTAGACAATTGAGATTTGTATAGTCTCTAGGATTGCAAATCAATAAATAAGTAAATTCTCCATTATGGATACTACTATCATAAGTAATTAATGTTTTTTTGTTTAATGTGAACACACATTTTATACTGTTTCTATCACCATATGCATTGCTTTCTGAAGATACCATTATTTTAATCATATCTTGTAATTTACTATAAAAAAAAATCATAAAACATAATAAAAATTGAAAAACAAACACCTTTTCTACCTTTGGACTGAAAAATCTTTTACACAATTAAAATTAGTAAAAAAAACATACCCTGTCTAATATTTCTCTTGAGATTAGAAATATGCCAAGTGTACATGCTTTTCTTGTGTTTTTTTTTGCATATTATAGGGTAATAACCTAAATTTGCATGATTTTTTACCTTTTAACCCCAACCTCAATTATCAACTGAACAATAACCCCAAACGTAACCCTCATTCTAATTCTGACCCTTATTCTTACTCTAGCCATATCCCAAACTATACTCTAACCCTAACAATTACTGTATAACATAACTCTAAATATTATTGTGATCAAGTTTTTTCCAATATTTTTGGCACAATAAATAGAATATATCTGAGATAAGTGTGTTCAAATGTAACACTCTGTTTTTCTTTTTTAGCTCCTCCATTCCAGCCTGATGTAACGTCAGGTAATATCCATGATTTTTTTTTCCTGAGACCACTTGTCTCATAGATTATAAATATGCAACTTTAGATAATAAATGTAATTACTTTTTGTCGTATAACTTTGTATATCAGGAAAGATGAATAGTGTTAATTTTGTTACAGCTTATTTTTGATTCTTTGCTTTATGAATGTTGATTATTGGATAAAAGACTCTCTGTACATTAACATTAGTATCTTAATTTGAGCTTCTACAATTCAGCCTGAAACTACTTCAGGTAACTATCATTATGAAATATTTCTCCTACTTGAGTCAATACCCCTTTCACCAGCAGGTTTGCAGCAATGTAGTGTAATACCCTTTATGAGTTCTATATTTTCTAGACAAAGGAGATTTGTATAGTCTCTAGGATTGCAAATCAGTAAATAAGTAAATGCTCCATTCTGGATACTACCATCATCAGTAATTAATTTTTTTTTTGTTTAATGTTCCCATATTATATACTGTTTCTATCACAATAAGTATGGCTTTCTAAAGACACCATTATTTTCATCATATCTTAAATTTTACTATAAAAAAAAATCATAAAACATGATAAAAATTGAAATTCAAATACTTTTTCTAATGCTGACCTGAAAAATCTTTTATATAATTAAAATCAGTAAAAACAACCCCGTTTAATACGTGTCCTGCGTTTATAAATATGCCATGTGTACATGCTTTTCTGTTGTTGTTTTTTTTTTTGCACGTTATATGGCAATAACCTAAAGTAGCATGTTGTTTTAGCTTTTGACTCCAATCCCAATGCTCCACTGAACCGTAATCCCAAACATAACCCTAATTCTAATTATGACCCTTACTGTAACCATAACACTAGCGTTAGGCTAACCCTAACCCTTACTGTAACTATAACTCTAAATATTATTGTAATCAAATTTTGTTCCTATTTTTGGCACAATAAATAGAACTTATCTGAGATATGTGTGTTGAAATGTAACACTCTTTTTTTCTTTTATAGGTCCTCCAATCCAGCCCGATGTAACGTCAGGTAATGACCATGATATTAATTTTTCCTGAGACCACTGGTCTCATAGATTATAAACATGCAACTTTAGACAATACATGTTATTACTTTTTGTTATATATCTTTGTAGATAAGGAAAGAAGAATAGTGTTAATATTGTTTAAGCTTCTTTTTTATTCTTTGCTTTATGAATGTAGATTATTGGATAAAAGAATCTCTGTATATTAACATTAGTATCTTAATTTTAGCTTCTACAGTTGAGCCTGAAACTACTTCTGGTAACTATCATTATGAAATATTTTTACTATTTGAGTCAATACCCATTTCACCTGCAGGTTTGCAGCAATGTAGTGTAATACACTTTATGAGTTCTATATTTTCTAGACAATTGAGATTTGTATAGTCTCTAGGATTGCAAATCAATAAATAAGTAAATTCTCCATTATGGATACTACTATCATCAGTAATTAATGTTTTTTTGTTTTTGTTTAATGTGCCCATATTATATACTGTTTCTATCACAATAAGTATGGCTTTCTAAAGATACCATTATTTTCATCATATCTTCAATTTTACTATAAAAAAAAATCATAAAACATGATAAAAATTGAAATTCAAATACTTTTTCTAATGCTGACCTGAAAAATCTTTTATCTAATTAAAATCAGTAAAAACAACCCCGTTTAATACGTGTCCTGCGTTTATAAATATGCCATGTGTACATGCTTTTCTGTACGTTATATGGCAATAACCTAAAGTAGCATGTTGTTTTAGCTTTTGACTCCAATCCCAATGCTCCACTGAACCGTAATCCCAAACATAACCCTAATTCTAATTATGACCCTTACTGTAACCATAACACTAGCGTTAGGCTAACCCTAACCCTTACTGTAACTATAACTCTAAATATTATTGTAATCAAATTTTGTTCCTATTTTTGGCACAATAAATAGAACTTATCTGAGATATGTGTGTTGAAATGTAACACTCTGTTTTTCTTTTATAGGTCCTCCAATCCAGCCCGATGTAACGTCAGGTAATCACCATGATATTAATTTTTCCTGAGACCACTGGTCTCATAGATTATAAACATGCAACTTTAGACAATACATGTTATTACTTTTTGTTATATACCTTTGTATATAAGGAAAGAAGAATAGTGTTAATATTGTTTAAGCTTCTTTTTGATTCTTTGCTTTATGAATGTAGATTATTGGATAAAAGAATCTCTGTATATTAACATTAGTATCTTAATTTTAGCTTCTACAGTTGAGCCTGAAACTACTTCTGGTAACTATCATTATGAAATATTTTTCCTATTTGAGTCAATACCCATTTCACCTGCAGGTTTGCAGCAATGTAGTGTAATACACTTTATGAGTTCTATATTTTCTAGACAATTGAGATTTGTATAGTCTCTAGGATTGCAAATCAATAAATAAGTAAATTCTCCATTATGGATACTACTATCATAAGTAATTAATGTTTTTTTGTTTAATGTGCCCACACATTTTATACTGTTTCTATCACCATATGCATGGCTTTCTAAAGATACCATTATTTTAATCATATCTTGTAATTTACTATACAAAAAAATCATAAAACGTAGTAAAAATTGAAAAACAAACACCTTTTCTATCTTTGGACTGAAAAATCTTTTACACAATTAAAATTAGTAAAACAAAATACCCTGTCTAATACTTGTCTTGAGATTAGAAATATGCCAAGTGTACATGCTTTTCTTGTGGTTTTCTTGCATGTTATAGGGGAATAACCTAAATTTGCGTGATTTTTTTACCTTTTAACCCCAACCCCAATGATCAACTGAACACTCACCCCAAACCTTACCCTTATTCTAATTCTGACCCTTATTCTTAGTCTAGCCATATCCCAAACTATACTCTAACCCTAACCCTTACTGTATAACAGAACTCTAAATATTATTGTGATCAAGTTTTTTTTCCCTATTTTTGGCACAATAAATAGAATATATCTGAGATAAGTGTGTTCAAATGTAACACTCTGTTTTTCTTTTTTAGCTCCTCCATTCCAGCCTGATGTAACGTCAGGTAATATCCATGATTTTTTTTCCTGAGACCACTGGTCTCATAGATTATAAAAATGCAACTTTAGATAATAAATGTAATTACTTTTTGTTGTATAACTTTGTATATAAGGAAAGATGAACAGTGTTAATTTTGTTACAGCTTATTTTTGATTCTTTGCTTTATGAATGTAGATTATTGGATAAAAGACTCTATGTATATTAACATTAGTATCTTAATTTGAGCTTCTACAATTCAGCCTGAAACTACTTCAGGTAACTATCATTATGAAATATTTCTCCTACTTGAGTCAATACCCATTTCACCAGCAGGTTTGCAGCAATGTAGTGTAATACCCTTTATGAGTTCTATATTTTCTAGACAAAGGAGATTTGTATAGTCTCTAGGATTGCAAATCAGTAAATAAGTAAATGCTCCATTCTGGATACTACCATCATCAGTAATTCATTTATTTGTTTTTGTTTAATGTGCCCATATTATATACTGTTTCTATCACAATAAGTATGGCTTTCTAAAGATACCATTATTTTCATCATAACTTAAAATTTACTATTAAAAAAATCATAAAACATGATAAAAATTGAAATTCAAATACTTTTTCTAACGCTGACCTGAAAAATCTTTTATATAATTAAAATCAGTAAAAACAACCCCGTTTAATACGTGTCCTGCGTTTATAAATATGCCTTGTATACATGCTTTTCTGTTGTTGTTTTTTTTGCACGTTATATGGCAATAACCTAAAGTAGCATGTTGTTTTAGCTTTTGACTCCAATCCCAATGCTCCACTGAACCGTAATCCCAAACATAACCCTAATTCTAATTATGACCCTTACTGTAACCATAACCCTAGCGTTATGCTAACTCTAACCCTTACTGTAACCATAACTCTAAATATTATTGTAATCAAGTTTTTTTCCTATTTTTGGCACAATAAATAGAACTTATCTGAGATATGTGTGTTGAAATGTAACACTCTGTTTTTCTTTTATAGGTCCTCCAATCCAGCCCGATGTAACGTCAGGTAATCACCATGATATTAATTTTTCCTGAGACCACTGGTCTCATAGATTATAAACATGCAACTTTAGACAATACATGTTATTACTTTTTGTTTTATACCTTTGTATATAAGGAAAGAAGAATAGTGTTCATATTGTTTAAGCTTCTTTTTGATTCTTTGCTTTATGAATGTAGATTATTGGATAAAAGAATCTCTGTATATTAACATTAGTATCTTAATTGTAGCTTCTACAGTTGAGCCTGAAACTACTTCAGGTAACTATCATTATGAAATATTTTTCCTATTTGAGTCAATACCCATTTCACCTGCAGGTTTGCAGCAATGTAGTGTAATACACTTTATGAGTTCTATATTTTCTAGACAATTGAGATTTGTATAGTCTCTAGGATTGCAAATCAATAAATAAGTAAATTCTCCATTATGGATACTACTATCATAAGTAATTAATGTTTTTTTGTTTAATGTGCCCACACATTTTTTACTGTTTCTATCACCATATGCATTGCTTTCTGAAGATACCATTATTGTAATCATATCTTGTAATTTACTATAAAAAAAATCATAAAACATAATAAAAATTCAAAAACAAACACCTTTTCTACCTTTGGACTGAAAAATCTTGTACACAATTAAAATTAGTAAAAAAAAACATACCCTGTCTAATATTTCTCTTCAGATTAGAAATATGCCAAGCGTACATGCTTTTCTTGTGTTTTTTTTGCATGTTATAGGGTAATAACCTAAATTTGCATGATTTTTTACCTTTTAACCCCAACCCCAATTATCAACTGAACACTAACCCCAAACGTAACTCTCATTCTAATTCTGACCCTTATTCTTACTCTAGCCATATCCCAAACTATACTCTAACCCTAACAATTACTGTATAACATAACTCTAAATATTATTGTGATCAAGTTTTTTCCAATATTTTTGGCACAATAAATAGAATATATATGAGATAAGTGTGTTCAAATGTAACACTCTGTTTTTCTTTTTTAGCTCCTCCAATCCAGCCTGATGTAACGTCAGGTAATATCCATGATTTTTTTTCCTGAGACCACTGGTCTCATAGATTATAAATATGCAACTTTAGATAATAAATGTAATTACTTTTTGTCGTATAACTTTGTATATCAGGAAAGATGAACAGTGTTAATTTTGTTACAGCTTATTTTTGATTCTTTGCTTTATGAATGTTGATTATTGGATAAAAGACTCTCTGTATATTAACATTAGTATCTTAATTTGAGCTTCTACAATTCAGCCTGAAACTACTTCAGGTAACTATCATTATGAAATATTTCTCCTACTTGAGTCAATACCCCTTTCACCAGCAGGTTTGCAGCAATGTAGTGTAATACCCTTTATGAGTTCTATGTTTTCTAGACAAACGAGATTTGTATAGTCTCTGGGATTGCAAATCAGTAAATAAGTAAATGCTCCATTCTGGATACTACCATCATCAGTAATTAATTTTTTTGTTTTTGTTTAATGTGCCCATATTATATACTGTTTCTATCACAATAACTATGGCTTTCTAAAGATACCATTATTTTCATCATATCTTAAAATTTACTGTTAAAAAAATCATAAAACATGATAAAAATTGAAATTCAAATACTTTTTCTAATGCTGACCTGAAAAATCTTTTATATAATTAAAATCAGTAAAAACAACCCCGTTTAATACGTGTCCTGCGTTTATAAATATGCCTTGTATACATGCTTTTCTGTTGTTGTTTTTTTTTGCACGTTATATGGCAATAACCTAAAGTAGCATGTTGTTTTAGCTTTTGACTCCAATCCCAATGCTCCACTGAACCGTAATCCCAAACATAACCCTAATTCTAATTATGACCCTTACTGTAACCATAACCCTAGCGTTATGCTAACCCTAACCCTTACTGTAACCATAACTCTAAATATTATTGTAATCAAGTTTTTTTCCTATTTTTGGCACAATAAATAGAACTTATCTGAGATAAGTGTGTTGAAATGTAACACTCTGTTTTTCTTTTATAGGTCCTCCAATCCAGCCCGATGTAACGTCAGGTAATCACCATGATATTAATTTTTCCTGAGACCACTGGTCTCATAGATTATAAACATGCAACTTTAGACAATACATGTTATTACTTTTTGTTTTCTACCTTTGTATATAAGGAAAGAAGAATAGTGTTCATATTGTTTAAGCTTCTTTTTGATTCTTTGCTTTATGAATGTAGATTATTGGATAAAAGAATCTCTGTATATTAACATTAGTATCTTAATTTTAGCCTCTACAGTTGAGCCTGAAACTACTTCAGGTAACTATCATTATGAAATATTTTTCCTATTTGAGTCAATACCCATTTCACCTGCAGGTTTGCAGCAATGTAGTGTAATACACTTTATGAGTTCTATCTTTTCTAGACAATTGAGATTTGTATAGTCTCTAGGATTGCAAATCAATAAATAAGTAAATTCTCCATTATGGATACTACTATCATAAGTAATTAATGGTTTTTTGTTTAATGTGCCCACACATTTTATACTGTTTCTATCACCATATGCATTGCTTTCTGAAGATACCATTATTTTAATCATATCTTGTAATTTACTATAAAAAAATCATAAAACATAATAAAAATTGAAAAACAAACACCTTTTCTAACTTTGGACTGAAAAATCTTTTACACAATTAAAATTAGTAAAAAAACATACCCTGTCTAATATTTCTCTTGAGATTAGAAATATGCCAAGTGTACATGCTTTTCTTGTGGTTTTTTTTGCATGTTATAGGGTAATAACCTAAATTTGCATGATTTTTTAACTTTTAACCCCAACCCCAATTATCAACTGAACACTAACCCCAAACGTAACCCTCATTCTAATTCTGACCCTTATTCTTACTCTAGCCATATCGCAAACTATACTCTAACCCTAACCCTTACTGTATAACAGAACTCTAAATATTATTGTGATCAAGTTTTTTTTCCCTATTTTTGGCACAATAAATAGAATATATCTGAGATAAGTGTGTTCAAATGTAACACTCTGTTTTTCTTTTTTAGCTCCTCCAATCCAGCCTGATGTAACGTCAGGTAATATCCATGATTTTTTTTTCTGAGACCACTGGTCTCATAGATTATAAAAATGCAACTTTAGAGAATAAATGTAATTACTTTTTGTTGTATAACTTTGTATATAAGGAAACATGAACAGTATTAATTTTGTTACAGCTTATTTTTGATTCTTTGCTTTATGAATGTAGATTATTGGATAAAAGACTCTATGTATATTAACATTAGTATCTTAATTTGAGCTTCTACAATTCAGCCTGAAACTACTTCAGGTAACTATCATTATGAAATATTTTTCCTACTTGATTCAATGCCCATTTCACTAGCAGGTTTGCAGCAATGTATTGTAATACCCTTTACTAGTTCTATATTTTCTAGACATTTGAGATTTGTATAGTCTATAGGATTGCAAATAAGTAAATAAGTAAATTCTCCATTATGGATACTACTATCATCAGTAATTCATTTTTTTTGTTTAATGTGCCCATATTATATACTGTTTCTATCACAATAAGTATGGCTTTCTAAAGATACCGTTATTTTCATCATATCTTAAAATATACTATTAAAAAAATCCTAAAACATGATAAAAATTGAAATTCGAATACTTTTTCTAACGTTGACCTGAAAAATCTTTTATATAATTAAAATCAGTAAAAACAACCCCGTTTAATACGTGTCCTGCGTTTATAAATATGCCATGTGTACATGCTTTTCTGTTGTTGTTTTTTTTTTGCACGTTATATGGCAATAACCTAAAGTAGCATGTTGTTTTAGCTTTTGACTCCAATCCCAATGCTCCACTGAACCGTAATCCCAAACATAACCCTAATTCTAATTATGACCCTTACTGTAACCATAACCCTAGCGTTATGCTAACCCTAACCCTTACTGTAACCATAACTCTAAATATTATTGTAATCAAGTTTTTTTCTTATTTTTGGCACAATAAATAGAACTTATCTGAGATAAGTGTGTTGAAATGTAACACTCTGTTTTTCTTTTATAGGTCCTCCAATCCAGCCCGATGTAACGTCAGGTAATCACCATGATATTAATTTTTCCTGAGACCACTGGTCTCATAGATTATAAACATGCAACTTTAGACAATACATGTTATTACTTTTTGTTTTATACCTTTGTATATAAGGAAAGAAGAATAGTGTTCATATTGTTTAAGCTTCTTTTTGATTCTTTGCTTTATGAATGTAGATTATTGGATAAAAGAATCTCTGTATATTAACATTAGTATCTTAATTTTAGCTTCTACAGTTGAGCCTGAAACTACTTCAGGTAACTATCATTATGAAATATTTTTCCTATTTGAGTCAATACCCATTTCACCTGCAGGTTTGCAGCAATGTAGTGTAATACACTTTATGAGTTCTATATTTTCTAGACAATTGAGATTTGTATAGTCTCTAGGATTGCAAATCAATATATAAGTAAATTCTCCATTATGGATACTGCTATCATCAGTAATTAATGTTTTTTTGTTTAATGTGCCCACACATTTTATACTGTTTCTATCACCATATGCATGGCTTTCTAAAGATACCATTATTTTAATCATATCTTGTAATTTACTATACAAAAAAATCATAAAATGTAGTAAAAATTGAAAAACAAACACCTTTTCTATCTTTGGACTGAAAAATCTTTTACACAATTAAAATTAGTAAAACAAAATACCCTGTCTAATACTTGTCTTGAGATTAGAAATATGCCAAGTGTACATGCTTTTCTTGTGGTTTTCTTGCATGTTATAGGGGAATAACCTAAATTTGCGTGATTTTTTTACCTTTTAACCCCAACCCCAATGATCAACTGAACACTAACCCCAAACCTTACCCTTATTCTAATTCTGACCCTTATTCTTAGTCTAGCCATATCCCAAACTATACTCTAACCCTAACCCTTACTGTATAACAGAACTCTAAATATTATTGTGATCAAGTTTTTTTTCCCTATTTTTGGCACAATAAATAGAATATATATGAGATAAGTGTGTTCAAATGTAACACTCTGTTTTTCTTTTTTAGCTCCTCCAATCCAGCCTGATGTAACGTCAGGTAATATCCATGATTTTTTTTCCTGAGACCACTGGTCTCATAGATTATAAAAATGCAACTTTAGATAATAAATGTAATTACTTTTTGTTGTATAACTTTGTATATAAGGAAAGATGAACAGTGTTAATTTTGTTACAGCTTATTTTTGATTCTTTGCTTTATGAATGTAGATTATTGGATAAAAGACTCTATGTATATTAACATTAGTAACTTAATTTGAGCTTCTACAATTCAGCCTGAAACTACTTCAGGTAACTATCATTATGAAATATTTCTCCTACTTGAGTCAATACCCATTTCACCAGCAGGTTTGCAGTAATGTAGTGTAATACCCTTTATGAGTTCTATATTTTCTAGACAAAGTAGATTTGTATAGTCTCTAGGATTGCAAATCAGTAAATAAGTAAATGCTCCATTCTGGATATTACCATCATCAGTAATTCATTTTTTTGTTTTTGTTTAATGTGCCCATATTATATACTGTTTCTATCACAATAAGTATGGCTTTCTAAAGATACCATTATTTTCATCATATCTTAAAATTTACTATTAAAAAATCATAAAACATGATAAAAATTGAAATTCAAATACTTTTTCTAACGTTGACCTGAAAAATCTTTTATATAATTAAAATCAGTAAAAACAACATCGTTTAATACGTGTCCTGCGTTTATAAATATGCCATGTGTACATGCTTTTCTGTTGTTGTTTTTTTTTGCACGTTATATGGCAATAACCTGAAGTAGCATGTTGTTTTAGCTTTTGACTCCAATCCCAATGCTCCACTGAACCGTAATCCCAAACATAACCCTAATTCTAATTATGACCCTTACTGTAACCATAACCCTAGCGTTATGCTAACCCTAACCCTTACTGTAACTATAACTCTAAATATTATTGTAATCAAATTTTGTTCCTATTTTTGGCACAATAAATAGAACTTATCTGAGATATGTATGTTGAAATGTAACACTCTTTTTTTCTTTTATAGGTCCTCCAATCCAGCCCGATGTAAAGTCAGGTAATCACCATGATATTAATTTTTCCTGAGACCACTGGTCTCATAGATTATAAACATGCAACTTTAGACAATACATGTTATTACTTTTTGTTATATACCTTTGTATATAAGGAAAGAAGAATAGTGTTAATATTGTTTAAGCTTCTTTTTGATTCTTTGCTTTATGAATGTAGATTATTGGATAAAAGAATCTCTGTATATTAACATTAGTATCTTAATTTTAGCTTCTACAGTTGAGCCTGAAACTACTTCTGGTAACTATCATTATGAAATATTTTTACTATTTGAGTAAATACCCATTTCACCTGCAGGTTTGCAGCAATGTAGTGTAATACACTTTATGAGTTCTATATTTTCTAGACAATTGAGATTTGTATAGTCTCTAGGATTGCAAATCAATATATAAGTAAATTCTCCATTATGGATACTACTATCATCAGTAATTAATGTTTTTTTGTTTAATGTGCCCACACATTTTATACTGTTTCTATCACCATATGCATGGCTTTCTAAAGATACCATTATTTTAATCATATCTTGTAATTTACTATACAAAAAAATCATAAAACGTAGTAAAAATTGAAAAACAAACACCTTTTCTATCTTTGGACTGAAAAATCTTTTACACAATTAAAATTAGTAAAACAAAATACCCTGTCTAATACTTGTCTTGAGATTAGAAATATGCCAAGTTTACATGCTTTTATTGTGGTTTTCTTGCATGTTATAGGGGAATAACCTAAATTTGCGTGATTTTTTACCTTCTAACCCCAACCCCAATGATCAACTGAACACTAACCCCAAACCTTACCCTTATTCTAATTCTGACCCTTATTCTTAGTCTAGCCATATCCCAAACTATACTCTAACCCTAACCCTTACTGTATAACAGAACTCTAAATATTATTGTGATCAAGTTTTTTTTCCCTATTTTTGGCACAATAAATAGAATATATCTGAGATAAGTGTGTTCAAATGTAACACTCTGTTTTTCTTTTTTAGCTCCTCCAATCCAGCCTGATGTAACGTCAGGTAATATCCATGATTTTTTTTCCTGAGACCACTGGTCTCATAGATTATAAAAATGCAACTTTAGATAATAAATGTAATTACTTTTTGTTGTATAACTTTGTATATAAGGAAAGATGAACAGTGTTAATTTTGTTACAGCTTATTTTTGATTCTTTGCTTTATGAATGTAGATTATTGGATAAAAGACTCTATGTATATTAACATTAGTATCTTAATTTGAACTTCTACAATTCAGCCTGAAACTACTTCAGGTAACTATCATTATGAAATATTTTTACTATTTTAGTCAATACCCATTTCACCTGCAGGTTTGCAGCAATGTAGTGTAATACACTTTATGAGTTCTATATTTTCTAGACAATTGAGATTTGTATAGTCTCTAGGATTGCAAATCAATATATAAGTAAATTCTCCATTATGGATACTACTATCATCAGTAATTAATGTTTTTTTGTTTAATGTGCCCACACATTTTATACTGTTTCTATCACCATATGCATGACTTTCTAAAGATACTATTATTTTAATCATATCTTGTAATTTACTATACAAAAAAATCATAAAACGTAGTAAAAATTGAAAAACAAACACCATTTCTATCTTTGGACTGAAAAATCTTTTACACAATTAAAATTAGTAAAACAAAATACCCTGTCTAATACTTGTCTTGAGATTAGAAATATGCCAAGTGTACATGCTTTTCTTGTGGTTTTCTTGCATGTTATAGGGGAACAACCTAAATTTGCGTGATTTTTGACCTTTTAACCCCAACCCCAATGATCAACTGAACACTAACCCCAAACCTAACCCTTATTCTAATTCTGACCCTTATTCTTAGTCTAGCCATATCCCAAACTATACTCTAACCCTAACCCTTACTGTATAACTATAACTCTAAATATTATTGTAATCAAGTTTTTTTCCTATTTTTGGCAGAATAAATAGAACTTATCTGAGATAAGTGTGTTTAAATGTAACACTCTTTTTTTCTTTTATAGGTCCTCCAATCCAGCCGGATGTAACGTCAGGTAATAACCATGATATTAATTTTTCCTGAGACCACTGGTCTCATAGATTATAAACATGCAACTTTAGACAATACATGTTATTACTTTTTGTTTTATACCTTTGTATATAAGGAAAGAAGAAAAGTGTTAATATTGTTTAAGCTTCTTTTTGATTCTTTGCTTTATGAATGTAGATTATTGGATAAAAGAATCTCTGTATATTAACATTAGTATCTTAATTTTAGCTTCTACAGTTGAGCCTGAAACTACTTCAGGTAACTATCATTATGAAATATTTTTCCTATTTGAGTCAATACCCATTTCACCTGCACGTTTGCAGCAATATAGTGTAATACACTTTATGAGTTCTATATTTTCTAGACAATTGAGATTTTTATAGTCTCTAGGATTGCAAATCAATAAATAAGTAAATTCTCCATTATGGATACTACTATCATCAGTAATTAATGTTTTTTTGTTTAATGTGCCCACACATTTTATACTGTTTCTATCACAATAAGTATGGCTTTCTAAAGATACTATTATTTTCATCATTTCTTATCATTTACTGTTTAAAAAAATCATAAAACATGATAAAATTTAAAATCAAATACTTTTTCTAACTTTGACCGTAAAAATCTTTTATATAATTCAAATCAGTAAAAAAGAACCGTTTAATACGTGTCCTGAGTTTAGAAATATGCCAAGTGTACATGCTTTTGTTGTGTTTTTTTTGCATGTTATAGGGGAATAACCTAAATTTGCGTGATTTTTTACCTTTTAACCCCAACCCCAATTATCAGCTGAACACTAACCCCAAATGTAACCTGTAACGGACCGTCTACCGGACGAAGTAGACACTCTGTCCGTTGTGGGAAATCACCTCCTTAGCCCCCACTTACAGCTCAGCATTCACCCAGCAAGTCTTTCCTGGACCCTTGCTCTTTGTACCCAAATAGACAGGACATCTAGCAGTTAGGTACAGCAAGATTGAACAACTCTTTATTTGTGATTTACACAGCACATATAAAACAAACTGCAATCAGATAACACTTGATTAAACAATAGAAAACTTAAACACATCACCAGTAAAGCAGTATCCAGCCACTTTAATCTGGAGCCAGAAGCAAGGTAGTCAGACTGGGTGTCTGACATAATTAAACAATGGAAGGCTTAAACACATTACAGACAGGGTCCATAATCTACAGGGAGGTGTTTGGCCCTCAGGCCCCTCCAAGAACCCCAGTCAGGCAGGCTGTCAGAATTCACTTCGTGACATAACCCTTATTCTAATTCTGACCCTTATTCTTTCTCTAGCCATATCCCAAACTATACTCTAACCCTAACCCTTACTGTATAACATGACTCTAAATATTATTGTAACCAAGGTTTTTCTCCTATTTTTGGCACAATAAATAGAATCTATCTGAGATAAGTGTGTTCAAATGTAACACTATGTTTTTCTTTTTTAGTTCCTCCAATCCAGCCTGATGTAACGTCAGGTAAAAACCATGATTTTTTTTTTCCTGAGACCCTTGGTCTCATAGATTATAAACGTTAGACATGTGCATTTGTTTTCGGACGAATGCATTTTCATCCGAAAATAGCCTTTTCCTCCATTTGTCCGAAAAACGAATAACGAAAATGCTAAACTAACGAAAGACGAATGATGAATGGTTAATAAACAAAAATCATTCGTCCATTTGTCCATTCGTGCTATTGCCATTCTATAAACCAAAATTGTCGGTTTATAGAATACCAATAGCATTACATATACATTCCATAAACCGACATAATGAACGACTTTCGGTTTATGGAATGCATGTAATACTATTGGCTTTCTATAAACCAAACTAGAGTCCCCATTCATAAGTATTTCTTATGAATGGGGACTCTAGTTCGGTTTATAGAAAGCCAATAGTATTACAAGTATTCTATAAGCCGAAAGTCTATAAACCGAAGGTCGTTTGGTTTATAGACTTTCGGTTTATAGAATACATGTAATTCTATGTATTCTATAAGCCGAAAGTCTATAAACCGAAGGTCGTTCGGTTTATAGAGGTTCGGATTATAGAATACGTGTAATACTATTGGCTTTCTATAAACTGAACGAGAGCTCCATTCATAAGAAATTCTTATGAATGGGGCTCTGGTTCGGTTTATAGAAAGGCAATAGTACTACACGTATTCTATAAGCCGAAAGTCTATAAACCGAAGGTCGTTTAATTCGTACTAACGAATTAAACGAAACGAAAATAATGAACAAATTTCGTCTGAAGCGAATGCAGTAATGAACGAAATTCGTTTTAGACTAACTAAATAAAATTTACAAAACGAAAATTTTAGTTTTGCACATGTCTAATAAACATGCAACTTTAGCTAATACATGTTATTACTTTTTTTTGTATACCTTTGTATATAAGGAAGGATGAACAGTGTTAATATTGTTAAAGCTTATTTTTGATTCTTTGCTTCATGAATTTAGATTATTGGATAAAAGACTCTCTGTATATTAACATTAGTATCTTAATTTTAGCATCTACAATTCAGCCTGAAACTACTTCAGGTAACTATCATTATGAAATATTTTTCCTACTTGAGTCAATACCCATTTCACCAGCAGGTTTGCAGCAATGTGGTGTAATGCCCCTTATGAGTTCTATATTTTCTAGACAAAGGAGATTTGTATAGTCTTTAGGATTGCAAATCAGTAAATACCGTATTTGCTCGATTATAAGACGACCCTAATTATAAGACAACCCCCCAAACTTTGGATATTCCATTAGGAAAAAACCTAAAAGCCTGAATATAAGACTACCCTATAGGGAAAAAGTTCAACTTGTATATATTCACATGTAAATTGGTTTTTTAATAAAAAATGATGATATCAAAAAATGTATTTCTAGTTTTTATTTCTTTTTATGTGCCAATGCTGCCTTTCTCTTTCCCTGGCCCCCATTTTTCTCTCTCTCTCTCCTCCCCTTAGTGTTCTCTCTCTCTCCCCCCTCCCTCCCTCCCCTTGTCTGTCTCTTAACCCCCTCCCTCCCCTTGTCTCTGTCTCTTAACCCCTTCCCTCCCCTTGTCTCTGTCTCTTAACCCCCTCTCTCCCCTTGTCTCTGTCTCTTAACCCCCTCCCTCCCCTTGTCTCTGTCTCTTAACCGCCTCCCTCCCCTTGTCTCTGTCTCTTAACCCCTTCCCTCCCCTTGTCTCTGTCTCTTAACCCCCTCCCTCCCCTTGACTCTGTCTCTGCCCCCCTCCCTCCCCTTGTTTCTCTGTCCCACCCCCTCCCCCTGTCTCTCGGCCCCCTCCCTCCCCCTCACCTTTAATCATAATTTTTTTTTCTGAAAAAAACCTCGTCTTATAATCGAGCAAATACGGTAAGTAAATGCTGCATTCTGGATACTACTATCATCAGTAATTACTGTTTTTTTGTTTAATGTGCCCATACATATTATATACTGTTTCTATCACCATATGTATGGCTTTCTAAAGATACCATTATTTTAATCATATCTTATAATTTACTATAAAAAAAATCATAAAACATGATAAGAATTGAAAAACAAACACCTTTTTTATCGGACTGAAACATATTTTACAATATTAAATCAGTAAAAAAAAGAACCTGTCTAATACTTGTCTTGAGATTAGAAAAATGCCAAGTGTACATGCTTTTCTTGCGTATTTTTTTTTGCATGTTATAGGGCAATAACCTAAATTTGCGTGATTTTTTACCTTTTAACCCAAACCCCAATTATCAACTGAACACTAACCCCAAACGTAACCCTAATTCTAATTCTGACCCTTATTCTTACTCTAGCCATATCCCAAACTATACTCTAACCCTAACCCTTACTGTAATCATAACTCTAGATATTATTGTGATCAAGTTTTTTCCCCCTAATTGTGGCACAATAAATAGAATCCATCTGAGATAAGTGTGTTCAAATGTAACACTCTGTTTTTCTTTTATAGGTCCTCCAATCCAGCCTGATGTAACGTCAGGTAATAACCATTAGACATGTGCAAAACTAAAATTTTCGTTTCGTTTTCGTCCATTCGGACGAAAATGTTATTTATTTCGTCTAAAACGAATTTCGTTCATTAATGCATTCGTTTCAGACGAAATTCGTTCATTATTATTCGTTAGTTTTATAGAATACAATGTAATACTATTGGCTTTCTATAAACCGAACGAGAGCCCCATTCATAAGAAATTCTTATGAAAGGGGCTCTCGTTCGGTTCATAGAAAGGCAATAGTATTACTTGTATTCTATAAGCCGAAAGTCTATAAACCGAACGACTTTCGGTTTATAGACTTTCAGCTTATGGAATACATGTAATCCTATTGCTATTCTATAAACCGAACGACTTTCGGTTTATAGAATAGCCATAGGTTTACATGTATTACATAAGCCGAAAGTCTATAAACCGAAAGTCGTTCGGTTTATAGGCTGTCGGCATTTAACTATACAGAGACAGAGTCTACATTCATAAAATTATGAATGGAGACTTTGTCTCTGTGTAGTAAAATGCCGAAAGCCTATAAACCGAACGATCGGTTTATAGACTTTCGGCTTATGTAATACATGTAATCCTATGGCTATTCTATAAACCGAACGTTCGGTTTATAGAATAGCAATAGGAATACATGTATTACATAAGCCGAAAGTCTATAAACCGAAAGTCGTTCGGTTTATAGGCTGTCGGCATTTAATTATACAGAGACAGAGTCTCCATTCATAAAATGATGAATGGAGAATTTGTCTCCGTGTAGTAAAATGCCGAAAGCCTTTAAACCGAACGATCGGTTTATAGACTTTCGGCTTATGTAATACATGTAATCCTATGGCTATTCTATAAACCGAACGTTCGGTTTATAGAATAGCAATAGGAATACATGTATTCCATAAGCCGACAGCCTATAAACCGAACGTTCGGTTTATAGGCTGTCAGCATTTTACTACACGGAGACAGAGTCTCCATTCATAAAATTATGAATGGAGACTCTGTCTCCGTATAGTTAAATGCCGGCTTTTAACTATACGGAGACAAAGTCTCCATTCATAATTTTATGAATGGAGACTCTGTCTCCGTATAGTTAAATGCTGGCTTTTAACTATACGGAGACAAAGTCTCCATTTATAATTTTATGAATGGAGACTCTGTCTCCGTGTAGTAAAATGCCGACAGCCTATAAACCGAACGTTCGGTTTATAGGCTGTCGGCTTATGGAATACATGTATTCCTATTGCTATTCTATAAACCGAACGTTCGGTTTATAGAATAGCCATAGGATTACATGTATTACATAAGCCGAAAGTCTATAAACCGATCGTTCGGTTTAAAGGCTTTCGGCATTTTACTACACGGAGACAAATTCTCCATTCATATGAACGTTCGGTTTATAGGCTGTCGGCTTTTAACTATACGGAGACAAAGTCTCCATTTATAATTTTATGAATGGAGACTCTGTCTCCGTATAGTTAAAAGCCCACAGCCTATAAACCGAACGTTCGGTTTATAGGCTGTTGGCATTTAACTATACGGAGACAGAGTCTCCATTCATAAAATTATAAATGGAGACTTTGTCTCCGTATAGTTAAAAGCCGACAGCCTATAAACCGAACGTTCATATGAATGGAGACTCTGTCTCCGTATAGTTAAATGCCCACAGCCTATAAACCGAACGTTCGGTTTATAGGCTGTCGGCTTTTAACTATACGTTTGTCTCCATTCATAATTTTATGAATGGAGACTCTGTCTCCGTATAGTTAAATGCTATTGTATTCTATAAACCGACTCTATTTCGGCTTATAGAATGCAATAGTACTACCAATGGACGAATGAACGAATGATTTTCATTTATTAACCATTCGTTCATTCGGCTTTCGTTAGCTTAGCATTTTCGTTCTTCGTTTTTGGGCGAATGGACGAAAATGCATTTTTCGGACGAAAATGCATTCGTCCGAAAACGAATGCACATGTCTAGTATATGTTCACATGTAAATTGCTTTTTTAATAAAAAATTATGAAATAAAAAAATTCTTTTTTTTATTTCCTTTTATGTGACAATGCTGCCTCTCTCTTTCCCTTGCCCCCAGTTTGTCGCTCTCCCCCCCTTAGTGTTGTCTCTCTCTCACACTCCCTTTGGCTCCCCCCTCGCTCCCCTTGTGTCTGTCTCTTCCCCCCTTCCCTCCCCCTGTTTCTCTCTGCCCCCCTCCCCTTGTTTCTGTCTCTTCCCCCCTCCCAACCCTTGTTTCTCCCCCCCCTCGTTACTCTGCCCCCCCCCCTTGTTATTCTGTCCCCCCCTCACCTGTTTCTTGCTCCCTGGTGGCCAGTGGGGGCAGCCGGGGGATGTATGCACTATACATAATAGACGGAAGTGTGGGCCGCATGGAGGTTGTCTGCACGATTCGTGCAGACATCCCCCAGCTGCCCGATTCTCCCTGGTGGCTAGCGAGGCAGCGGAGGATGTCTGCGCGATGAGCGAGACCTCCCCTGCTGCCGCCCGGAACGACCGCCAGGACTTTTATGAGGAAGCCGGAAGTACCCAGCTTCATCATAGAAGTCCCGGCGGTCATGCCTGGCGGCAGCAGGGGAGATCTGCGCTCATCGCGCAGACATCCCCTGCTGTTAGAGAGGGGGATCCAGGTCCCCTGCAGCTCTGCTGGGGACCTGGATCCCAGTCTTATAGTCTGACCTCAATTTGAGGTCAAATTATAAGACAACCTCGATTATAAAAGGGGTATTAACACTTCCCTTGCTGATCACAGTTTCTTTTTACTGTGATCCGTTTCCTTCCAAGTTTATGGACCTCATTTAGTTTTTTCAAAATAAATTTTATTTTGTACATTTTTATTATATTACTTATATTCTTTTCATGTATTAATGTAATTACAGTTAACTCCTACAAGCCTGTGCTGTGATTATGACCAGAGCAAACGTTAACCCATTCGTGACCTTGGGACTTTCTATGCGTCCTGATTTTAAGTCCCTTAAAGTCGTTAGGACGGCATAGTACGTCCTGTGTTAAACAGCTCATATCGCGGCTCGGATCATGCTGCAGGCACTTTTAAATGGCCTCAGTCTGACAGGGGAAATTTAGCTGGTGCTCAAAACGAGCACCAGCTACATTTCTCTAAATCGTGCGTGACGTCCGAAGGGCTTGCAATTTTTGGGCAGGGACCCACAGGGTCTATTAAGACCCTGATTGGGTCTCTGCCATAGTGTTCCTGGCTAACGATCACCTTGTGATCAGTGGCCAGGAACAAATCGTGACGTTTTGGTGCTTACGTCATTTGGGACGCAAGCACCATGCATCACAAAGGGGTTAAAACTCTCCACTTTTTTCAATTTATTTTTTAATACTAAATTCAAATCATTTCATGCTATTGGCAATTCTATAAACCGAAATAGAGTCGGTTTATGGAATACCAATAGCAAAATAGCCATTACATAAACCGACATAATGAACGAATTTCGGTTTATGGAATTGGCAATGGCATTCTATAAACCGACTCTATTTCGGTTTATAGTAATGCCATTGCAAATAGCATTACATTATACATTCCATAAACCGAAAGTCTATAAACCGAACGGCGTTCGGTTTATAGACTTTCGGCTTATAGAACAGCAATAGCATTACATGTATTCTATAAACCGAACGTCGTTCGTTTTAAAGACTTTCGGCTTATAGAATACTATTGGCTTTCTATAAACCGAACTAGAGTCGAGTCCCCATTCATAAGAATTTCTTATGAATGGGGACTCGACGCTAATTAGGTTTATAGAATGCCAATAGTATTCAATAAGCCGAAAGTCTTTAAAACGAACGACGTTCGGTTTATAGAATACATGTAATGCTATTGCTGTTCTATAAGCCGAAAGTCTATAGACTTTCGGCTTATAGAACAGCAATAGCATTACATGTATTCTATAAACCGAACATCGTTCGTTTTAAAGACTTTCGGCTTATAGAATACTATTGGCTTTCTATAAACCGAACTAGAGTCGAGTCCCCATTCATAAGAAATTCTTATGAATGAGGAGGGACTCTAGTTAGGTTTATAGAATGCCAATAGTATTCTATAAGCCGAAAGTCTTTAAAACGAACGACGTTCGGTTTATAGAATACATGTAATGCTATTGCTGTTCTATAAGCCGAAAGTCTATAGACTTTCGGCTTATAGAACAGCAATAGCATTACATGTATTCTATAAACCGAACGTCGTTCGTTTTAAAGACTTTCGGCTTATAGAATACATGCAATGCTATTGGCTTTCTATAAACCGAAAGAGTCCCCATTCATCTGAATAGGTCAATTGACCTATTCGTATGAATGGGAACTCAATTTCGGTTTATAGAAAGCCAATAGCATTACATGCATTCCATAAACCGAAAGTCATTCATGTCGGTTTATGGAATGTACAATGCTATTGGTATTGTATAAACCGACTATATTTCGGTTTAGAATGCCAATAGCACGAATGGACGAATGGACGAATGAACGAATGATTTTCGTTTATTAACCATTTGTTCATTCGGATTTTGTTAGTTAATATTTTCGTTATTCGTTTTTCGGACGAATGGACGAAAATGCTATTTTCGTCCGAAAATGCATTCGTCCGAAAACGAATGCACCTGTCTAATAACCATGATTTTTTTTTCCTGATACCACTGGTCTCATAGATTATAAACATGCAACTTTAGATAATACATGTTATTACTTTTTGTTGTATACCTTTGTATATAAGGAAAGATGAACAGTGTTAATTTTGTTAAAGCTTATTTTTGATTCTTTGCTTTATGAATGTAGATTATTGAAAAGACTCTCTGTATATTAACATTAGTATCTTAATTTTAGCTTCTACAATTCAGCCTGAAACTACTATCATTATGAAATATTTTTCCTACTTGAGTCAATACCCATTTCACCAGCAGGTTTGAAGCAGTGTAGTGTAATACACTTTATGAGTTCTATATTTTCTAGACAAGGGAGATTTATATAGTCTGTAGGATTGCATACCAATAAATTAGTAAATGCTCCATTCTGGATACTTCTCTCACCAGTTCAGTAGTGTATTTAGGTTTTATGCTGCCATTGGCCTGACTTAACCGACACACCCCCCCAACCTTCAAGTTGCTTACCAGTGCCATATTTGTACCCAAACACCTCTATGTTCCCAAGCAGCTTATTACTTCGAACTTTGTGCCTAAACAGCATTTCTGTGCCATCTCTGTACCCAAACCGCATTTTAATGTCATATCTGTGCCGATACATCAATTCAATCAAACATAATTTTTGCAATGTTTAAAACAGTAAAGCTTTACTGTGCCATCTTTGTCATCTGATAGCTCATCTATACCTCTCCTTGTGCCCACACATATTATATACTGTTTCTAACACCATAAGCATGGCTTTCTAAAGATACCATTATTTTCATCATATCTTATAATTTACTATAAAAAAATCATAAAACATGATAAAAATTGAAAATCAAATACTTTTTCTAACTTTGACCTTAAAAATCTTTTATATAATTAAAATCAGTAAAAACGACCCCGTTTAATACGTGTCCTGAGTTTATAAATATGCCATGAGTACATGCTTTTCTGTTGTTTTTTTTTTTTTGCACGTTATATGGCAATAACCTAAAGTAGCCTGTTGTTTTAGCTTTTGACTTCAATCCCAATGATCCACTGAACCGGAATCCCAAACATAACCCTAATTCTAATTATGATCCTTACTCTAACAATAACCCTAGCGTTATGCTAACCCTAACCCTTACTGTAACCATAACTCTAAATATTATTGTAATCAAGTTTTTTTTCCTATTTTTGGCAGAATAAATAGAACTTATCTGAGATAAGTGTGTTGAAATGTAACACTCTTTTTTTCTTTTATAGGTCCTCCAATCCAGCCCGATGTAACGTCAGGTAATCACCATGATATTAATTTTTCATGAGACCACTGGTCTCATAGATTATAAACATGCAACTTTAGATAATACATGTAATTACTTTTTGTTTTATACCTTTGTATATAAGGAAAGAAGAACAGTGTTAATATTGTTAAAGCTACTTTTTGATTGTTTGCTTTATGAATGTAGATTATTGGAAAAAAGACTCTCTGTATATTAGCATTAGTATCTTAATTTTAGCTTCTACAATTCAGCCTGAAACTACTATCATTATGAAATATTTTTCCTACTTGAGTCAATACCCATTTCACCAGCAGGTTTGAAGCAGTGTAGTGTAATACACTTTATGAGTTCTATATTTTCTAGACAAGGGAGATTTGTATAGTCTGTAGGATTGCATACCAATAAATTATTAAATGCTCCATTCTGGATACTTCTCTCACCAGTTCAGTACAGGGCCGTCTTTAATAGTGATTGGACCCTGGGCAAGCATTTGCTTGGGCCCCCTGGACCCTGCCCCCTCCCCTGCATGCAATCCCGCCATCCATCGCAATGTTACCCCCCCCCCCACACACATATGCCATAATTGTTGTGCCATTCAGATGCCAGTAATATTGTGCCTTTCAGATGCCAGTAATATTGTGCCTTTCAGATGCCAGTAATATTGTGCCATTCAGAGCGCAGTAATATTGTGCCAGTCAGAGCCCAGTAATATTGTGCCATTCAGAGCCCAGTAATATTGTACCATTCAGAGCCCAGTAATATTGTGCCAGTCAGGTGCCTGTAATATTGTGCCATTCAGAGCCCAGTAATATTGTGCCAGTCAGAGCCCAGGAATATTGTGCCAGTCAGATTCCAGGAATATTGTGAAATTCAGACCCCAGTAATATTGTGCCAGTCAGATGCCTGCAATATTGTGCCATTCAGAGCCCAGTAATAATGTGCCAGTCAGATGCCTGCAATATTGGGCCAGTCAGAGCCCAGTAATATTGGGCCAGTCAGAGCCCAGTAATATTGGGCCAGTCAGAGCCCAGTAATATTGGGCCAGTCAGAGCCCAGTAATATTGGGCCAGTCAGAGCCCAGTAATATTGGGCCAGTCAGAGCCTCGAATATTGGGCCAGTCAGAGCCCAGGAATATTGTGCCAGTCAGATGCCTGTAATATTGTGCCAGTCAGATGCCTGTAATATTGTGCCAGTCAGATGCCTGTAATATTATGCCAGTCAGATGCCTGTAATATTGTGCCAGTCAGATGCCTGTAATATTGTGCCAGTCAGATGCCTGTAATATTATGCCAGTCAGATGCCTGCAATATTGTGCCATTCATAGCCCAGTAATAATGTGCCAGTCAGATGCCTGTAATATTGTGCCAGTCAGATGCCTGTAATAGTGTGCCAGTCAGATGCCCGTAATAGTGTGCCAGTCAGATGCCTGTAATAGTATGCCAGCCAGATGCCTGTAATAGTATGCCAGCCAGATGCCTGTAAAACCTCCCACCTCCCCTTCCCTAGTACTTACATGATGAACCTGCTCCGTGTCCCCCGCCGGATGTCTCCTCCGTGCAGTCTTCCCTCTTGCACGGAGGAGGGAAACAGTCACCGGATGTGACGCGACGTCACATCCGGCGTCAGTATTTTTTTTTTTTTCCCGGTCGTCGCATCCATCGGTTGCGGCTTGCCGGAAAAAAGCGTTCACAAGCACAATGCGCTGTGAACGCGGCAAGCAGGGGCTGGGGGCCCACGGGACAGCTGCCTTGGGGCCCCCCAGGAGTAACTGGGCCCAGGGCAGCTGCCCCGTTTGCCCTGCGTTAAAGACGGCCCTGGTTCAGTAGTGTATTTAGGTTTTATGCTGCCATTGGCCTGAATTGAAAAACAAACACCTTTTTTATCGGACTGAAACATATTTTACACAATTAAATCAGTAAAAAAAAGAACCTGTCTAATACTTGTCTTGAGATTAGAAAAATGCCAAGTGTACATGCTTTTCTTGCCTATTTTTTTTTTGCATGTTATAGGGCAATAACCTAAATTTACGTGATTTTTTACCTTTTAACCCAAACCCCAATTATCAACTGAACACTAACCCCAAACGTAACCCTAATTCTAATTCTGACCCTTATTCTTACTCTAGCCATATCCCAAACTATACTCTAACCCTAACCCTTACTGTAATCATAACTCTAGATATTATTGTGATCAAGTTTTTTCCCACTAATTGTGGCACAATAAATAGAATCTATCTGTGATAAGTGTGTTCAAATGTAACACTCTGTTTTTCTTTTATAGGTCCTCCAATCCAGCCTGATGTAACGTCAGGTAATAACCATGATTTTTTTTTCCTGATACCACTGGTCTCATAGATTATAGACATGCAACTTTAGATAATACATGTTATTACTTTTTGTTGTATACCTTTGTATATAAGGAAAGATGAACAGTGTTAATTTTGTTAAAGCTTATTTTTGATTCTTTGCTTTATGAATGTAGATTATTGGATAAAAGACTCTCTGTATATTAACATTAGTATCTTAATTTTAGCTTCTACAATTCAGCCTGAAACTACTATCATTATGAAATATTTTTCCTACTTGAGTCAATACCCATTTCACCAGCAGGTTTAAAGCAGTGTAGTGTAATACACTTTATGAGTTCTATATTTTCTAGACAAGGGAGATTTGTATAGTCTGTAGGATTGCATACCAATAAATTAGTAAATGCTCCATTCTGGATACTTCTCTCACCAGTTCAGTAGTGTATTTAGGTTTTATGCTGCCATTGGCCTGACTTAACCCACGCACCCCCCCAACCTTCAAGTTGCTTACCAGTGCCATATTTGTCCCCAAACACCTCTATGTTCCCAAGCAGCTTATTGCTTCGAACTTTGTGCCCAAACAGCATTTCTGTGCCATCTCTGTACCCAAACCGCATTTTAATGCCATATCTGTGCCGATACATCAATTCAATCAAACATAATTTTTGCAATGTTTAAAACAGTAAAGCTTTACTGTGCCATCTTTGTCATCTGATAGCTCATCTATACCTCTCCTTGTGCCCACACATATTATATACTGTTTCTAACACCATAAGCATGGCTTTCTAAAGATACCATTATTTTCATCATATCTTATAATTTACTATAAAAAAATCATAAAACATGATAAAAATTAAAAATCAAATACTTTTTCTAACTTTGACCTTAAAAATCTTTTATATAATTAAAATCAGTAAAAACGACCCCGTTTAATACGTGTCCTGAGTTTATAAATATGCTATGTGTACATGCTTTTCTGTTGTTTTTTTTTTTGCACGTTATATGGCAATAACCTAAAGTAGCCTGTTGTTTTAGCTTTTGACTCCAATCCCAATGATCCACTGAACCGGAATCCCAAACATAACCCTAATTCTAATTATGATCCTTACTCTAACAATAACCATAGCGTTATGCTAACCCTAACCCTTACTGTAACCATAACTCTAAATATTATTGTAATCAAGTTTTTTTTCCTATTTTTGGCAGAATAAATAGAACTTATCTGAGATAAGTGTGTTGAAATGTAACACTCTATTTTTCTTTTATAGGTCCTCCAATCCAGCCCGATGTAACGTCAGGTAATCACCATGATATTAATTTTTCCTGAGACCACTGGTCTCCTAGATTATAAACATGCAACTTTAGATAATACATGTAATTACTTTTTGTTTTATACCTTTGTATATAAGGAAAGAAGAACAGTGTTAATATTGTTAAAGCTACTTTTTGATTGTTTGCTTTATGAATGTAGATTATTGGAAAAAAGACTCTCTGTGTATTAGCATTAGTATCTTAATTTTAGCTTCTACAATTCAGCCTGAAACTACTTCAGGTAACTATCATTATGAAATGTTTTTCCTGCTTGAGTCAATACCCATTTCACCAGCAGGTTTGCAGCAATGTAGTGTAATTCCCTTTATGAGTTCTATATTTTCTAGACAAGTTGAGATTTGTATAGTCTCTAGGATTGCATACCAATAAATTAGTAAATGCTCCATTCTGGATACTACTCTCACCAGTTCAGTGGTGTATTTAGGTTTTGTGCTGCCATTGGCCTGACTTAACCCACGCTCCCCCTATGTTCAAGTAGCTTACCCGTGCCATATTTGTCCCCAAACATCTCTATGTCCCCAAGCAGCTTCTTCTTCTTACTATGCCACTTTTGTCATCTAATACCTCTCCTTCCACGATTATGAGCACCGGATGTCTTTATCATCCGACTATCAGACTTTAAATAAGTCGCCAAGTGCAAAGGAGTAGAGAAAAAATTCTGTGATGGTTCAGCTGGCACAGCCTTTACACCTCACTCTGTGCTCATCCATTCTGTGCAGAGGGCGGGTGAGCAAGTGGACAGGCAGATGCCATCCCCTGTAACAAGACAAAGGGGGCTATTTGCATGGGAGTTAAGCTGAGATAATGAACAAATGAACATTTCAGCTCTCCAATTAAGCTACACATGTTGCAGGCACAAACCTGGTGAATTTCCAACACTAAGCAACTAACCATGCTTGTCTCTGCACAATATGTAGCCTAATTGGTGTGATGAAAACATTTTTCTTACTTTCTACTACATCCTACAGTTCAGCCTAACGTACTTCAGGTAATGATTATTATGATTTTTTTTGTTCCCTGTTTTCTTTAACACCTGGCTGTTTTTACATTTCTGCAGTTACTGTTTAATCGTAAAATTTCTCCTTCTATTTTATTGAACTCATGCACATTATTTACTGATTTTATCCCCATAAGAAGGGCTTTCTTAAGATACCATTATTTTCATTATATCATATAATTTACTATAAAAAAAATCATAAAACATTATGAAAAAGTTGTAAAAACATACATTTACTTACATTTACCTGAAAAATCTTTTGAACATCTAAAAAACGGTAAAAAAGCCCCCCCCCCCGCTAAATAGTTTCTAATATTTGTCCTGTGTTTAGAAATACCCAATGTTTACATGTTTATGTTGTTTCTTTGCAAGTTAAAGAATAATAACCTAAAGAAAAGTTTGAGTTATGCACTACAGTAACTTTTTGACCCCAACCCCAATGATCAGTGTTACCCTAACTCTAAACCTAACTCTAACCCTTACCCTAGCTCTTAGCCCTAACTAATGATGTATTATTAATTTAGGAGTAATGTTGTTCACTGCCTCTACAACTGAGAGATGGAAGCGGTGATTCATCACTTTCAAAGCTCTTGCTCATCACAGAGTGACGGCAAATTGTAAAGGCAGCTATCTTTCCAGTATTGCGCATTTGATCGATCTGGCGAGCAATTGTATATGTGCCAGAGGGTTTTTTTCAGTTTTGTCTGATATCATGGCAGCACCATCTGATCATCGTAGGCAATTGCATTGATTGCCTCGTTTGGTCATTAAGACATGTATAAAATGAATTTGTACATTTTTCTGAATGCAACTTTGGTTGACATATACTGAGGCGCTAATGTGGTTTTCTACCCAAAAAAGAATTCCTTACTACAGAGAAATTGAGATAGTTCTCTGTTTGCTTATTGATCCTAAATGGAGTTACACAATAACATGCTAGACAGAAAGACCAGCCCGAAGTGCGCAGGTTTAAACCAAGATTATTTTTACTGGTCACAGAGCTTTTACCAATAAAAGCTGATGCAACATTTTTGATAAGGGATACTCAACCTGTACTAAAAGGTTATTTCCCTGTTCATAAACTTGGGAAAACCATGCATTTTAAAGAAGCACATTTGAAGAATATATTATAAACATAGGGCTGTACAAATAAACAGCAATTTCTGGTGGAAAACCGTACCACGGTGCACCCTCCCCTGTCGCACAGAGTGCCCCACTAGTCAGTCTGCCTCTGTCATCATTGTTTTCATTATCCTCACAGTTTTTTCACTATAACACCTTGTTTGTTATATGTATATATTTTTTTAATTATAACTCAATAAAAGTTAGGTTTTACTTCTAACCTTTTGAGACTTCACATTCAGGTCCTCTCATAATTGTGTGTATAGTGAGGATGAGTGTGTTATCTGCTCATGTACATACACATAAACATATAGGCAAGACCTTTATTCAACAGAAATGTAAATAAATCACCAAACAAGTGAGTCTAGGATGGTGCTAGTGCCATTCAGGTATATACACATTTTTAGTGTTGAAAAACAATATAAAAAATTGGATTAACAAGAATATATTACAAATAGAATTATTAAACATCAATTTTCCCATCTATACATTTGGGTTTGTCCAATGAGCTTTTTTTTTTTATTGAAGTGAACTGGGAAGGTTCAAATCCATTTATAAACCACTTTTTCCATAAACCATCTTCATCCAGATATCTAAACTAAATTATTCCATACATTTCTAAAAATCATTTTTTGTATTTTTTCTAGGTGTCCATCCTACTGTTCCAGATGATGGTTCAGGTAATGACAACCAAACAGGAACTGCCCTTCTACATTATGTTTCTGCATCCCCATAACTAAACATTATTCCAAGTTTTTACAAATCTGTTTTTTTTTTTGTTTTTTTCTAGCTGTTTCTCATACTTCTCCAAATGAAAGCAATGACCTAAGAAAATGATTAATTGTCATAAGAGCCAAAACCTATAAGGCTTCCTGTGCCGCTTGTTTTCCTGTACTATGTCCATTTCATATTGATAAAAAAAAGCACTGTCTTTATCATGTAGCTTTAACTGGTTTTGTCTACTACTCTTTCTATTGAAGATGATAAGGATAGATGTATCTAGAACATCAAAATACACGTGAGGAGACCTCAAATGGGGGTAACCCAAATTTTTTTAAACAAACGAGGACCTTAATGTGAAGTCTAAAAAGGGTAGAAGTAGAACCCAGTAACTTTTATTGAGTTACCATTTTAAAAACATGAGACACTAAGTTTAAAAGCAGTCTGCACTATTAAACCTATACAGTTAATTGAGACACATGTTTTCAACAGCTTGAGAGCTGAGAGATTATTCCAGGGGCCCAAATGCAGACTCAAATCATTTAAGATAGAGATACAAAATGTAAAATTGCAATATTCCTCCAAACAACCGAGTAAGGATAATAAGTATATAAAAGCTTGGTTCTTATTTATAATTGATGAAATATCTGGATTATAGTCAGACCGTTTAAAGAAAATAGGCAGCAGCTTACATGCACTCAATTATGTTATGATTCCTAGGGATGGAACTGCAAGCACACATGTAGTGATAAATATAGTAACTCAATAAGAGTTAGGTTTTACTTCTACCCTTTTGAGACTTCACATTAAGGTCCTCTCATAATTGTGTGTTTAGTGAGGATGCAGGTGTTATCTGCTCAGGTATGTAGACATAAACATATAGGCAAGACTTTTATTCAACAGAAATGTAAATAAATCACCAACAAAAGTGAGTCTAGGATGGTGCTGGTATATATGCAGGTATACACACATTTTTAGTGTTGAAAAACAATATTTAAAAAAACGGATTAACAAGAATATATTACAAATGGAATTAATAAATAGCAACTGAAAAATAATTTTTCTCATCTATACATTTGGGTTTGTCCAATGAGATTTTTTTATTGACATGTGCTGGGATGGTTCAAATCCATATATAATGACCACTACTGTTTTACTTTGTCTGAACATACAGATCCTCTCGTTTTTCCAGTCCAAACTTTACTCCAAACTGTACCTGTCCATATTTGAATTATGCTAACACCTTTTTCCTAATACAGCTTCATCCCATCAAACTTCAACAGAAGGTAATATTTTATTTAAATGTATTTATCTGTGAATGCATATAGCCATGATTTTAATAATTATTCTACCTGTTCCTAATAAAGAGTTATCATTAAAATTTGACAGAGATATTTACCCACATGGTAACTTCTTCAATCCAATATATAGTGGTTGATAGTACAAACCATTGAATATGTGCTTTAAATAAAATTCTAGCAATAACTTAATATGATATTTGAGCACTTTTCTTCCATGATGCATTTTAAAGTCTTTCCATTTTACTTGCAGTACTAACCATATTTAAACAATAAATAAATCAGAGATCGGAACATTTTATATACTTTTAAAGCAATAAAAGATCATGAAAGGTTGTATAAAAAATAGTAATTTGACTTGTTTTTAGCTAAAATTATTTTGTGTATGCATTCATTGAATGGCTAAATGTATGTATTAACATGTTCATCCAATATGTTATTTTTTATAACATTATATATTCATTCACACACTATGTTAATGTGTTTTTTTTTTTTTTTTAAATCTTATGTCTCAATATAGCATATGATGCTTCAACAGTACAAGGTAATGTTATCACATTTGTATTTATTTTTATAAGACAAATCCCTAAAAATGATCCAATTGTTAAATATATAGATCGGGATTCTAATAAATACTGTATACTAATATAATAGTTTATTAAATATGTAACTGTTTTTCCTCCCAAGAACCATCTGATCCGTATTTTCAGTTTGATTGACATGACTGGAAATGGAGGGAGCACACAATACAGGAGCGTTGCTTATTTTACCACACAACAACTCATTTCCCATTCAGTTGTGTAAAAAAATGCTGTCATGTCATTCATTTTTGTTTGCACACATATTATGTATTTTGTATACTTTTTCTCTGTGTGTGCATGTATGTGTATAGATGGCTGAAAATGTATGCATCTGTATTTTCATCTAATATGTTCTTTTTAGAACCTGAAATAGTTATCAATATATTATGTTAATATGTGTTTTTTTTGTTTTTGTTTCTTTAAATATAGATTTTAATACTCCAACTATACCAGGTAAAGTTAGCACAATGTTTTTTATTTGTTCAATTAGGTCAAATTAACAATTTGTATTAATATTAATAGTCCTTTTTGAATAAAATGTTCACTAGCTTTATTGGATACAGACACTTCATAAAGCTTTTCAGTTAGATTTCCCTGATCCAAATAAAGATGGAAAGAGCATGTAATACATATTGTTGCTCCTGTTATTCTACATCAAGCCCTTAGCGCCGTTTTGCACATGCACAGCCTCGGAGATAGTTACTTCAGATGAAGGAACTTGGATGAATGGAAAAACGACCATGTCCCATTTATGAGGAGGCTCTCTGTGCATTTGTATCTTAAACCTACCTAATGTGGCTAAACAAATCTTCGGCTCCTATTCTTCTTGATACTCTGGCAAATGACAGAGGAACGGTCACTCAACCTGCCCTCTAGGCACCATGGAGCATGTCTCCTGAAATGGAATCCCCATAGTCTTTGACTTTTCAAAGTTTAAGGGCTTTATTTAGGAAAGAGAGAATTGACAAGGGAATTGAAAACTAGACATGTGCATTCGTTTTCGGACAAAAGCATTTTCGTCCGAAAATAGCATTTTCGTCCATTCGTCCGAAAAACGAATAACGAAAATGCTAAGCTAACGAAAGCCGAATGAACGAATGGTTAATAAACGAAAATCATTCGTTCATTCGTCCATTCGTAGTACTATTGCATTCTATAAGCCGAAATAGAGTCGGTTTATAGAATACAATAGCATAGTACAGTAACATTCCAAAAACCGACATAATGAACGACTTTCGGTTTATGGAATGCATGTAAGTCTATTGGCATTCTATAAATGAATGGAGACTCTGTCTCCGTGTAGTGAAATGCCGACAGCCTATAAACCGAACGTTCGGTTTATAGGCTGTCGGCTTATGTAATACATGTAATCCTATTGCTATTCTATAAACCGAACGTTCGGTTTATAGAATAGCAATAGGATTACATGTATTCCATAAGCCGAAAGTCTATAAACCGAACGTTCGGTTTATAGACTTTCGGCTTATAGAAAACGAACAGTAGTAGTGCCTTTCTATGAACCCATTCATAATTCTTATGAATAGGTTCAAAGAAAGGCACTACTACTGTACGTTTACTATAAGCCGAAAGTCTATAAACCGAAGGTCGTTTGGTTTATAGACTTTTGGTTTATAGAATTCATAGAATTACATGTAATTCTATGTATTCTATAAACCGAAAATCTATAAACCGAACGACCTTCGGTTTATAGAATTTCGGCTTATAGAAAACATGTAGTACTATTGCCTTTCTATGAACCGAACGAGAGCCCCATTCATAAGAATTTGTTATGAATGGGGCTCTCGTTCGGTTTATAGAAAGCCAATAGTATTACACGTATTCTATAAAACGAACGAATAAAACGAAACGAAACGAAAATAATGAACAAATTTCGTCTGAAACGATTGCAGTAATGAACGAAATTCGTTTTAGACTAAATAAATAACATTTTCGTCCGAATGGACGAAAACAAAACGAAAATTTTAGTTTTGCACATCTCTATTGAAAACCTAAGTCCATAACAGCACAGTTAGAGAATTTTTCCAACTTGGCTACTTTGGCCTTAACCTTTCAATTCCCTGATGAATTCACTGCAGTTCACTCTTCATGAATAAAGCCCTAAGAAGAAAGATTTCTTGGCATTGGTCGTGACTAGAGTTGAGCGGACACCTGGATGTTCGGGTTCTAGAGGTTCGACCGAACTTCGGAAAAAAGTCCAGGTCTGTGCTCGAACTTGACCCTGAACTTGATCCTGAACCCGAACCCCATTGAAGTCAATGGGGACACAAACTTTTGGCCACTAAAATGCCTCTAAAAAAGTCATGAAAAGGGCTAGAGGGCTGCAAAAGGAAGTAAAATGAGTAAGAGTAGGTCAAGTGCCCTGCAAGCAAATGTGGATAGGGAAATAACTTAAAATAACATAAAATACATACAAATTAAAAATACAGCTGAGCCATAAAATAGCACTAGATGGAATCTTTGATTTTAGCTTTGGAAGAACATAAATCTAAATCTAAAGCATGGCTACAAGGAGGATCAACAGAATTATCCATTTGAGAGAGGGTTGGAGTGCAGGGTATTCTCTTTCAGTTTATACTAAGTGACCCATAGGTTAAGGAGGCGGTGACCGTGGCGGTGTAGGTGGAAGCGGCGCTGGAGGAGGAGGAGGTAGCCAGAATTTTTCAAAGTGCGCTGTAAGCACAGTATTGGACTGTTCTATTTGACTCTCAGATATGAAGTGCACCGCAAGATGCAAGTGTACTATTTAGCACCCAAAACAATTAGAATTTTTCAAAGTGCGCTGTAAGCACAGTATTGGACTATTCTATTTGACTCTCAGATATGAAGTGCACTGCAAGATGCAAATGTACTATTTACCACCCAAAACTATTAGAATATTTCAAAGTGCGCTGTAAGCACAGTATTTGACGATTCTATTTGACTCAGATGTAATACATGTAATGCTATTGCTATTCTATAAATTGACTTATTGTTATGAATGGGGACTCTATTTCGGTTTATAGAATAGCAATAGCATTACATGTATTCCATAAACCGAAAGTCTATAAACCGAAAGACATTCGGTTTATAGACTTTCATTTTATAGAATACATGTAATGCTATTGCTATTCTATAAAAAGAAAGTCTATAAACCGAATGTTGTTCGGTTTATAGACTTTCGGTTTATAGAATAGCCAATAGCATTACAGGTATTCTATAAACCGAAAGTTTATAAACCGAATGTCTTTCGGTTTATAGACTTTCGGCTTATAGAATACATGTAATGCTATTGGCTATTCTATAAACTGAAAGTCTATAAACTGAATGAATTTCGGTTTAAAGACTTTCAGTTTATAGCCGAACCTCGAACTCCAACACGGACATACAGTGAAATGTCCGGGTTCGGGTTCGTGGCACGTACTCCGTAATGTTCGGTCACTAGTCGTGACCTAAACATTTTTATTTTTAGAGCATCACAATGCTGTAAAACACCCTGAACATTAATGTACTTCAATGAGCTCATACAAATTAATATTTGTTTACAAACATTGTATCTATTTTGGAAGTTAATTATACATTCAGTATGGCAAGACAGTGGTTGGCTTCCTATAATTAAACTTTTCATCTCTTCGTCCAATGTAGCTACCATTTATTTATTACATTCTCTTTACTCACCATTTCCTGCCTCCTTCTAGTCACACCACCACTATTTGTATTTATTTCATGATAAAAATCCTACATCTATTAAATAAAGTAAAATGTTTCCTTTTTCATTTAGCTACTTCAAATTCTTCTGACCCATGGGTGACAACAGGTTTATAATAACTTTTTAGTGTTCTCCAATATACAAACACTACACAGTTTGTAATTATGTTTTGATGTTTCTTTCATAGCACCGAACTATACATGTGGGGGTGTCCTAACCAATCCCATAGGAGAATTGTACAGCCCTCTTTATCCAGACCTTTATCCTAATAATGCCTTTTGTACATGGGAAATACAAGTCACGCCAGGTTACCAGGTGGAACTCAGTTTTTTACAATTCGAGTAAGTCATTTGTCTTGATAATGTTACTATGTAAAATTATGTCTCAGGTACAAAAAAAAAACACAGAAGAAAAATAGTTTTTTTGCTTCTCTAAAACCGTAATGAAAATATTTTTTAACCTTAATATAAATGCATTATTTAAAGGGATCACATTTTCTAAAAATACTTCATAGTAGAAAAGAAAAAATAGTACATTACCCAATTCTTATCAGTATAGAGGCTTAATACCAACTGCATGAAACAAGCTTAGCACCTGTTGTACAAAACAACTTCTTTGCCTGCCAAGGCCCATTACCTCCTTCTTCTGCTGAAGATAAAAACTAGATTTTACAGTGTGTGGTGGTACTAGTAACTCGAAATATAGTTACATTTCATACCTGTCTTATTAGCAGGATTACATTGCAAACAATGTCTACCAATGGAAGCGAAGGCTAGTGATTGGAAGTATTTAAACATTCGCTAAATGGTATCAAAAGTATATGTTACAATGCTGTAGCCTTATGTAAAAAAAATCTGTTAGCGTAACATTATTTATAACTAATAGGAACTTATCTCTGCAACTGTTGAGTATTAAAGGACAACTAAACTTTTTTTTTCACTTGTGCTTGTAATATAGGAGCTAAATTGAAAAAATGGGAAGTGGCATCTGATCAAAAAAGAAAAATGAAATCATAACTTTTATCAAATATCAATACAAATAAAACGTTAGTGATAATTACACAGGAACAAAGAACAAAAACACACATATAATATAAACACATGAGGCAAATATGAGCTCAATGAGTATTAAAAACAAATGTGCTTGAACATGTATAAAAATATTAATAGTGTATGAACAAAAGTAAGTCATCAGCTAGACATAAATGGTCACAGTTCAGAATTAAGTGTAAAAAGGTACTCTAACTTCAGTGGATGTGGATATAAATACAAATATAGCTCCAAGTGGCTGCTTGTGGAGTCATACAATGATGCTTGGAATAGATACTACTTGTACGTATCTAATTCTGAGATCCTTCCCTTGTAAATAGATTAGTCATATATTTTTTTTGTAATACATGACAATACACCTTGTAGAACCTCTCACACTCATAAAAAGTACTTATGGGTCCACGATAATTTTTATTGGGGGCTTAGTGAATGCTATAGTAGCAAGCACCAAAAGTTTACGGTTTAAATATAACACTAACCCATTAACCCTTTAAGGACCAGGGATTTTCCTAGGCCAAAGACCAGAGCGTTTTTCCATTTTTAATATGCCTTTTTTGAAACATAATTTTCCTCTCTCTCATTTAACGCAAACATACAAGTTATATGTTGTTTTTTAAAGGACAGTTAGAGCTTTCTTTTGATACCCTATACATTAAAATTAGTTACATTTTAGTATTAAAAAATACATATAAAAGAGGAAATTTTTGGGAAAAAAGTTTTTCCCCATTATTTTACCAATATTAAGCTACACAACTAGTGCAACACTAACCCACTTATCCCACCTAATTAACTAACTAACAAAAAAGAAAAATATTGGTTCCCAAACCCCCCTAAACAAAAAAGACAGAAAAAAAAAACTCTGAAAAGTGCGATGTCAGATCCATAAAAATCATGCAATAGGCATGCAGGGGTTACATTTTATTAAATAAATATCTTACAATTACATTTATTTATTACAAAACTTTATAAATTGCAAAAATAAAAAAAAATTGTAAAAAAAAAAACAACTAATTGAGGGCCATTAAGTGGAAGGAAACTGATCACAGTTACAAACTGTGATCAGCAATGAAAGGGTTAATTTTATTTTTTCCCTCCTCAGGCAATGTTCTTTCTTTATTTATTTATACTTGCAGGTCACTCTCTGTGCTTCACTATAAGAACGTGAAGCACAGAGAGTGAATTAGAGGCAGAGTCAGTGTGTGAACGCATTGACTTTGCCATCTAATTTGCATGTTATCGCGGTGATCGAATGATCACATGCCCGGAAATCCACCAATCAGGTCCAGGAGCTTTGCCTCGGGTGCGGGACTTAGTCCTGGACCTGTTGCAGACTGGCTGGCGGTGCGCACGGAGCGCACCGCCAGCTAGACTGCATGATGAGTTAACTCATCATAAGGTCGCAAAGGGGTTAAAGTAGAAAAGTATATACCATAAATGGTAATAAGACAAGAGCAACTGGACTGTTTAAACAGCGTTAATCAAGGACATATAAGTCAAACATATATAATATAAGAAAAATAATTAATTGCACTAGCTTTCAAATAAAGCACTGTGTTCATAAAGATCAATAGGATATACAGTTAGTAATTATGACTGTCCTGACTGCAAAGTGATTATGAGCTGCTGTTCAAGTCTTATCGTCATGCACCTAGTGACAGTCAGTAGAGCAATACATCTACCAGGTCAAGCATAGTGAACACCTACATGCGGTGTATATGTTAACAAACTGCTCATGCTAGTTGATGGATGTTTTCCAAGTAAAGTATTATTGCACTGTAACCGCCGTTATAGCACTTGGAGCATGAGATAGAGAGTAAGTAAATATAAATTAATTAATTAAATGACACACACTATTTAGGAACATTTGGATACCACATAAAGTAATGTGATACAAAAATAGATGTGAATAAATAATAGGCAATCAGACATAAAGTGGATATAAAAAGTCTACACACCCCTGTTAAAATGTCAGGTTTCTGTGCTGTAAAAAAATGAGACAAAGATAAATCATTTCAGAACTTTTTCCACCTTTAATGTGACCTATAAACTGTACAACTCAATTGAAAAACAAACTGAAATCTTTTAGATAGAGGGAAGAAAAAATATAAAAATAAAATAATGTGGTTGGGAGGGCAAATTTTATTTTTACACTAAGACAAATTGATCTCCCAACTTTAGTGAATAGACCCACAAGTCCAAGTCATATGTGGACAAGATGGGTACATGCAAGGAAGGTCAAATCTGTCCAGATTTGGTGGCCTACCACTAAACTTGAACTTTAGTGAATAGCAGCTTATATGTTACTATCAATTACTATCTAAGAATTGCTTTCTGAATTAAATTAATCCTTCATTATTTGTTTATTGATACAGTCTAGAGACTTCAAACAATTGCAGATATGACTCGGTAACAATCTACGATGGCTTTAACTTAGCTCAGCTGGCAAAACTCTGTTCATTTCCAAACACAGCATACATTTCTAACTCCAATATCATGAATATAGTCTTCACAAGTGATTCCAGTGTACAAAGAAGAGGTTTCCATGCTGTGTATACATCAAGAAACAGCAGCACACCAGGTATGATTTCTAGAGAATGTAATCGTTTTCAGTAGAGAGAGTAGTGGCGTTAAATCCATGTGATATAGATGGTACTTTCTTTATTATCAATATCTAATCAGACAGATATAGTAGGTTAGCCTTAAGCATTTTGTGCCTTATGGCACTTAATCAATCTGTTAGGTTATCATTTTTTACATCTGGAACAGTAGGAGAGACACCTAGAAAAAAAAAATCTGAAATGTATACAGTAATGGTTAGTTATACCTAACGGAGAATATATATAAACAGTGGACAGCACATACAACTTAAAAATAATTACACAATGATTTCTTCATAAAGATTTACCTTTTAATTCACAAATAAACTCATAAAAAATAAAATACATTTACAAAATTACAGAAAATATTGCTACATAAAAAAAACAATAAATATTGTTAATTGAGCATTGTGTGTCCTCAATTAAAGAGAAAAATATATACTCTCTCAAAGAGAAACTATCAGTACATGTGTATCAAATATACTTAATATAGGGAAGTCACTTTGATATATCAAGCCAACTAGGTAAAATATGGGGACTAGAAATAAACAAAATATATAAAAATATATATTAACAACTTACTTTCAGCTTATGGAGAGAACATTTGAAACCCAGCCAGGAAAGGAACCTCCGCAGCTGTAGAATTAACAAGAATCTTTCCGCCCCACGCAACACTTTTCAGTACACCAGTAAACCACCCTTTTCTTGCAGGTGCAAGTAATAGCGGTACTCACTACTTGCGCCTTCTTGAAAAAGGGTTTATACAGGTTTGCTGAAATACATTGCGTGGGGCGATAAGAAGCAGTTTATTTTACTCTATATTTTAAGGCACAATTATCATCTTCAATAGAGAGAGCAGGGATAAAAATTGTTAAATACATGTGATGTAGATGGCGCTTTTTTATTATAAAAGTCAGACAGACATAGCGCAAGCCTTATGCATTTTGCTTGTGCACTTAATTATAAACCTATGACTAGGTGCAATATGGCACAAAATGCATAAGGCTTTCTGCTTATTTTCCAATACCATGTCATCCGATATTGATAATAAAGAAAGCACTGTCTATGTTAAGTTTATTTAAATATTTTTGGCATAGTAGAATACAGTCCACTCAAACATTGCTGCATTAGTGGTAAGATCTGAATACATATTTATTACTGCAGTGATCTTGCTTTGCTTTGCTTTTCTCTCATTTTGAAAAAAGATAATAAGGCCTTGTATCCTAATTTTAATCAGTCAGTGGTGAATCATGTTGTTTAGCTATGTTTTTGTTTTCTGTTTTTCAGAGACGTATCCTACACGTCTTGTGGGTGGCATAGACCGTTGTGCAGGACGTGTTGAAATATACTATGAAAATGCGTGGGGGACTGTATGTGATGATCACTGGAACATTGTCAGTGCTGATGTTTTATGCAAACAACTTCATTGTGGATCAGCAGTCCATGCTCTAAGTAATGCATATTTTGGACCAGGTTCTGGAAGCATCCTTTTAGATGATGTGCTTTGTAATGGAAATGAAAACTACATTTGGCAGTGCTCTCACAGAGGATGGGGCTCTCATAATTGTGTGCATAGTGAGGATGCAGGGGTCATCTGCTCAGGTATGTACACATAAACATATGGGTGAGATCTTTATCCAACAAAAATGTAAATAAATCACCAACAAAAGTGAGTCTAGGAGGGTGTTGGTGCCATTCAGGTACATTATTTTTAGTGTGTGTTAAACACACACAGAGGTTAGACAGTGCTGCTCGCGTTCCTTGCACACACTGATGATTCAGAGCATTGTATTTACAACGCTCTGAATCATCACTGTGCGTGAGGAGCGCAGGCAGCACTGTTCGAGCTCTGTGTGTGTTTCACACACAGAGCTAGTACTGCCCGCTGCTCCCAGCGATGCACAATGCTTTAAGTAATGCATATTTTGGACCAGGTTCTGAAAGCATCCTTTTAGATGATGTGCTTTGTAATGGAAATTGTATTTACAACGCTCTGAATCATCACTGTGTGCGAGGAGCGCAGGCAGCACTGTCCGAGCACTGTGTGTGTTTCACACACAGAGCTAGTACTGCCCGCTGCTCCCAGCAATGCACAAGGCTTTAAAAAATGTAAGGGGGGTAGAGGTGAGAGACAACTTACTGGGAGAGGGGAGTACAGACATGGGAGGTAGGATGACAGACTTAGAAGGGGGGAGAACAGACATGGGGGAATCAGACAACAGACATGGGAGGGGGGACATTGTAAAGATGACAGACATGAGAGGGGAAGACAACAGACATGGGTGCAGAGAGGAGAGACATACAATAAGGGGGATAGGAGAGAAAGATAGGTATGGAAAGGTAGAGGAGAGGGACAGACATGAGGAAACAGACCGGGGGACACATTAAGGAAATTTACTTTTTATTTAACAAGAAAAAAACTGCTGGCTTGTGTGTATGTGACTGTCTGTGTGTCTTTCTCTGTGTGTGTGACTATCTCTGTGTGTGTGACTGTCTCTCTGTGTGTGTGTGTAAATCTGCGCACGAGACTGCGTGTGTATTTGCGTGATTTATGTGTAGTTGTCTAGCTGTTATAAGAAGGTGGAGTAAGGGGAGGAGCAAGGGGTGGAGCTAAGGGGCTGCAATATGAGGGTTCACCTAGGGTGGCAAAAATCCTTGCACCAGCCATGCATATTGGGTGAATGAAAAAAGGTAAAATGCTCAAGTTTAGCTTGCTCTGTAGTGAACCAAATCTATACATAATGAACTTTCCGGATTTACCAGCCCAGACTTCATTCCATACCTTTACCTATAATTGCCCAAATTTGTATTATTCTAACACACTTTTCATTATGCAGCTTCATCCCATCAAACTTCAACAGCAGGTAATATATTATTTAAATGTATTAATCTATGAATGCCAATAACCTTGATTTCAATAGTTATTCTACCTGTTCCTAATACACATATATCATTAACATGAAAAATACATTTGCCAGAGATAATTACCCACATGGCAACTTCTTCAATTCAATATATAATGGTTGATCGTAAAAACTGCTAAATATTTGCTTTAAATAACATGAAAACAATAACTAAATATGACATTTGAACACTTTTCTTCCATGATGCATTTTAAAATCTTTCCATTTTACTTAACATACAAACCATATTTAAACAATCAATTAATTAGAGTTCTAGAAATCTTATATATACGTTTATATGATTAAACATCTGGATTTGGCAAAGTTATATAAAACAAAGTGATGTAACTGTTTTGTTTTTAATTACATTTGTTTTGTGTGTGCATTCATTGAATGGCTAAATATATGTATTCACATGTTTATCCAATATTTTATTTTTTAAACATTATATATTTATCCATACACTATATTAATGTGTGTTTTTTTTAAATCTTATGTCTTAATATAGCATATAATACTACAACAACACGAGGTAATGTTATCACATTCTTAACAATCATATTTATTCAATAACTAATGTGAAATTAACCTGTTTTTACAATACAAAACCTGAAAGTAATAGACTAAATTCACTGTATATTAATAGAATATTTGAGAAAATATTTAATTTTTTTGCCGCCCATGAAGCTTTATTGGGAGCATCTACCTGATACATATTTTCAGTTAGATTTACATTGATATGACTGGAAATGGAGGGAGCACACAAAACAGGAGAGTTGCTTCTGTTACTATACAACAACTCATGTCACATGCAGTTGCGTTATAAAAAAAAACAAGCACTGTTTTCTTACACTTTCCTCCAATGACAATACATCCTAGGCTCCTACTCTTGCTTATTTGTAGAACATTTGTACTGGATTTTTTCCCCCAAAACTATGGCCAAATTGGCATTGATTCACATTTAGTTGGTACTTTAAATCTCATAGGTTTCTACAGCCTTCATTGAAAGCTAAGCAAAATTTAGCTTGCTCCATAGTGAACCAAATCCATATATAATGATCTCTCCGACTTTACCTCATGTGAACATACAGGTCTTTTTCCCAACCCAGACTTCACTCTAACCTATAATTTGTATTATTCTAACACATTTTTCATTATGCAGCTTCATCACAGCGAACTTCAACAGCAGGTAATATATTATTTAACTGTAATGTTAATATGTGCATGCAAATAACCAGGATTTTAATAATTATTCTACCTGTCCCTAATAAAGACTTATCATTTAAACTTGACAGAGATAATTACCCACATGGCAACTTCTTGAATCCAATATATAATGATTGATAGTAAAATCTGCTGAATATTTGCTTTAAATAAAATAATAATAACTAAATATGACATTTGAACACTTTTCTTCCATGATGCATTTTAAAATCTCTCCATTTTACTTGACATACAAACCATATGTAAACAATCAATAAATTAGAGTTCTAAACATCTTAAATACTTTTATATGATTCAACATCTGGATTATGCAAAGTTATGTAAAACATAGTAATGTACCTTTTTTGTTTTTAATTACATTTGTTTTGTGTATGTATGTACGTACATGTTTATCCACTATCGTTATTTTTTAACCATTTTATATTTATCCTATGTTAATGGGGTTTTTTTAATCTTATTTCTTAATATAGCATATAATGCTACAACAATACGAGGTAATGTTATCACATTCTTATTTCTTCATTAACTAATGTGAAATTATGTGAAATTAGCCATGTTTATTCTGCTGGCCAGTTTCACAAGACAAAACCTGAAAGTAATCAACTAAATTCACTGTATATTAATAGAATATTTAATAAAATATTTAACTGTTTTTCTTCCCAAGAATCTTTATTAGGATTTACATTGATATGACTGGAAATGAAGGGAGCACACAATACAGGAGTGTAGTGTCTGTTACTTTACAACAGCAATGCAACAATGTAGTTGATACTTCAAATATCATAGGTTTCTAGAGCCTTCATTCAAAGCAATTAGCACACTGCAGTGATGATGCCATTAGCCAGTATATCAAAGAAATATATACTGTTTATTCCACAAAGAGAAGATTTTTTTTTTTTTTTTTTTTTTTCCCTTTCCCTTTTCCTTTTTCTTTTTCTTTTTTTTTCTCTTTATTTTAATTTATGGACAATACAAAAAGTTGCCTATATCATACATAGGAATTTACATAGATAAAAATATTACAAAAACATTCATTAGGGTATACACATTTCGGTTATCTTGAGTATAAATATCAATCTTTGGATAGCTGTAATTTTCATATTGGGACTGTCATCCCCATATTCCCTCTCACATCCCATTATATGGAGGAACCTCAGTGTAATACCCAATAATACAAAGACAAAAAAAAAAAAAAAACAGGTAGCAGACATGCGTGGCGGTCGGCCCAGGCCGGGCCGGGGGGGGGGGGGATGGCATCTACAGGGCATTGCCCACAGAAAACGTTCCAGGGTCCCTTTCCTGCTGACCACTCTGATATATATTTACCCCATGTATTTTTGTGGAGAGCTATGTTCCCTATTCTCCTCATATCTTCTCAATCTTCTCAGCCCATTCTTTCCAGTAAAGATAGTCCTCATACTTTTCATTCATACACCTGCTAATACTCATTTCCATGTGACACTGGTTCTCAACCTGTGCCTTTACAGTGACCCACATCGGGACCCTCACTGACCTCCAATTTCTGGCAATTTCCAGCTTCAAGGCCAGAAGAAAATGAAAAATGATTCTATACTTCTTATTATAATCTGGGAAATTTATATGCAGGAGTGCTCTCTCGGGTGTTAAGGACCATTCTCGTCCAAATAATCTAGTTATATGCTGCGAAAGGTTGTTCCATATTGGTTTTATAAGCCTGCAATTCCACCATACATGCATGAAATCACCCACCTCTGTTTCACACCTCCAACAAGTTGGAACGGTGTTCGGGAACATCTTTGCTATTCTTATGGGGGTCATATACCATCGTGCCGAAATCTTAAATTGAACTTCGTTCAGGTTGAGGCAGTGCACCGCCGCATAGCATTTCTGTAATGCTCCGCGCCAGTCTGCCGAAGCAATCCGAACGTTCAAATCTACCTCCCATTTCTTTATAGAGGGCATTGATGTTTTGCTATTATTCTCATTAATAAGGTGCACCAACGTTAGTGAGTTAGCAAAAAGCTTTCTATAATTCTCCTGTTTTAGGAGCATCACCAAAAGCTCAATCGCTTTGTGTATTTTCCTGACCACATGGATTTGCTCAGAAGGCCCTTAATTCGTAAATATTTAAAGACGTCTCTATCATCAATATTGTATTGAGATCTCAACACAGCAAAAGATTTTAATTGGCCTCTTCCCAGCAGGTCCTCCAAAGTGTTTATGCCTTTTTCTCTCCAGGCCGAAAGGCTTAGACTCTCAGTTAACTGGGAGAGAATCTCTATTCGTAGTCCTGGAAGGAGTTTATTTTTTAGGCCCATCCGGTTCTTATATTGGTACCAAATATTCCTAATGGAACTTAAAGGTAGATTTTTTTCCCCGATCTCACTAGATTTTTTCCCCTCAATATTCCAAAAGCTTGCACATCCCCCGGTGTCGCAGTCAGTTTTTTTTTCAACTTCAAACCAGCCCTCCCTGCTGGCCTTGGGATTCTGAGAAGCTATTGCATGTGCTATCAAAGCTGCATCGGCATGTTCTCTAATATTAGGTAGTCCCAGCCCTCCCTCTGATGTTTTTTTTGATAGATGTATCATGCCAATTCTTGGCTTTTTCCCATTCCATATAAACCTAGAAAAGGCTGATTGTATAATTTGTAGCCATGGTATTGGAGTCTTCAGAGGGATCATCCGGAACACGTAAGTGAATTTGGGTAAGACATATGACCTTATCGTGTTTATCCTGCCCCACCAAGAGATGTGCAAGCCCTTCCATTCTCTGAGTTTTCGGTACATATCTTTTATTCTAGGGAGAACATTCAGCTCAATCCAGTTTGCTGGGTCAGTTGAGACCATGATCCCCAGATATGGAAGGGATTCCCTCCATTCAAAGGGGTATTTCCTAGTCAGATCTGCAATTTGTAGGTCGTTCATATTTTGTGGCATAGCCGTAGATTTAGACATATTTAATTTATAATTAGATAGGGAGCTGTATTCTTCAATGTGTAACATTATCTGCTCTATGGATCTTTGTGGTTCCTCGACCGTAATTATAATATCGTCAGCATAAAGCTTTATTTTTTGAGAGGCTATTCCGTGGAACCCCTTAATGTGAGCGTTATTTCTAATATCCCAGGCCAGTGGCTCAAGAGACAGAATGTATAAGATTGGAGACAGGGGACAACCCTGACGGGTACCGTTATACAGCTTGAACCATGGCGAACCTATTCCAGACCCCACCACTCTTCCCGTCGGCCTAGAATAAAGGGCCATTACTGCCTGCACGATATCTCCATCGAATCCAAAAGCTTTCAGTGTTTCTCCTAGGAATTCCCACCTGACCCTGTCAAACGATTTTTCTGCGTCTAATGACAGGGTCAGCTGGGGAACCCCTCGCATCCTAGTTCCCTGCATCACTCCCATCAGAGCTCTTACATGAGATGCTGAAGAACGGCCCGATACGAAACCCACCTGGTTAGGGTGTATTAGATCTTCTAGAAACAGCCCAATCCTTTCCGCCACCAATGCGGCATAGATTTTAACATCACAATTAAGCAATGAGATAGGTCTGTAACTTGAGATCTCCTCCTGATTTTTATTTGGTTTCAAAATAGGAATTATATTCCCCTGTAACATCTCGGAGGGAAAACTCTGCTCTATCATAGCTTCCTTATATGCTTCGTTTAGTGGGAGGGATAGTTCCTTTGCAAACAGTTTATAAAAGGATGCATCGAAGCCGTCTGGCCCAGGGGCTTTTTTGCACTTTTGTTTCTGTATTACCTTTACAACCTCCTCCGTTTGGAATGGTTGGTTTAATACCCCAAGTTGTTCGTTTGTAAGTTTTGGCAATTTTTTGCTCTTAAAATAGTTTTTTCTTTGGATTCCCATGTCTGTCTGAGGGAGGGCATATAGTTTGGCATAATAATCTGCAAAAGCCTTTCCGATCTTGTCCGGGGCCAGACAAGTCTCTCCTTCGTATACTATCTTGGATATAATCCTATCCCTTTGTCTTTTTTTTTAAAAGGTTGGACATCAATTTCTCTGCTCTATTGCCCTTATAATACCAGATGGATTTATTTAACAAGAGTGTATTTTTTGCCTTCTCCAATAGTTGATCATTTATTTTTGCTTTTATATTGGTGATTCTATTACTACATTCTAAAGTTATAACGTCCTTATTTAGCTTTGAGAGGTTATAAAGTTCTATATACAAGGCTGCCAGGTTCTTTTCTCGTGCGTGTTTCTTTTGGAAACCCAACTTAATTAATGTCCCTCGTATGACCGCTTTGAAGGCACACCACATAGTCAGTGGTGTGATATCTGGGGATTGATTTTCACAGAAATAGTTCTCTATCGCCTTCCTGACATATTCTATGTCCTCCTTGGATTTTAGTAGCCTATCATTTAAACGCCACTCTGGCCTTGCTCTTTGAAATTTATCTTCCAAGTCCATCATGACACAGTCATGATCCGACCAGGAGATATCTTTTATAAAAATCTTTTCCGTTTGTTGTGACAAATGTAAATCACCAAGCATTAAATCAATGCGGGAGTATGACAAGTAAGCTTTAGAGAAACAGGTGTAATCCTTGTCCACAGGGTGAAATATTCGCCATAAGTCAAGAAGGGCATATCTATCGATTAGGGCTTGAAATCTTCTGGCTTGACAGATCATGTTCTCATCTCTGCTGAAGCCAGCCATTCTTTTTTTATCTAGCCAGGGATTCAGGATACAGTTTAAGTCACCCATAATCAGCAGTCTTCCCTGTCTAACTTTTTCTATCTTACTAAATAATTTATTTAGGAATTTAAGCGTGGCCTTGTTCGGGGCATATGCATTAACTAAAGTTATGAGGACATGGTTCAATTCTCCGACCACAATAATGTATCTCCCTTCTGGGTCCTGGTCAACATATTTAAGGCTAAAATTTACATTTTTAGAGATAAAAATAGCTACTCCACATTTTTTTTTATTTTTAAGAGAGGCCTTCAGGACTATCGGGTATTTTTTTGTTAAAGCTCTTAAATTGTCTACTTCCCTCCAATGTGTTTCCTGGATCCCACATATATCAATACGCTCCCTGGCTAAGAAACCAAAAAACACCGATCTTTTCTTTGGGGAGTTGAGGCCCTGAACGTTTAACGTGGCCAACCTAACCATTGTCAAAATGAGCCCCTGCCCTCCCCCCCCCCCAAGCCCACGCCACACCCGACCGCCACACACGCTACCAACCACAACAAGACAAACATAATTCCCTCCCCTCTCCCAACTCCTCTCCCCTCGAGAAAAGTACGGGCTCCGCGAGTACCATGTACGTCTCCTTTCGCGGAGAAATGTCGTTTCAAAAAAAAAAAAACACCAACAAAAATAATCTGAAACGACAGTCTGTATGACGCGAATCTGTTGGCCAATCCCGGCTGCGGCCCATGAGTGGAGTTCCATGGAGAGAAAAAAAAAAAAAAAACCTTTCTTCTATTTGTGTAGTCTTTGTTTCTTAAATAACCTAACTAATAAAATGACTATAAGCATACAATTAATTAATCAATTTCTTTATCTTCCCCTTAACACACTCAGCACAATTCATTCATGAATTTACATTTAACTTTTCAAATGCATGATTATTGCCAAGTGAACAAAGACATACAGTTTATTTAATTAATAAAAAATAAAAAAAAACTTTCTTCTTTTGTACATCTTTGTTTCTTAAATAATCTAATTAATATAGAGTGACTATGAACATACAATTAATTAATTTCTTTAACTTCCCATTTATACATACAGTTCATTAATTAATTCACAGTTAGTTTTTCAGTTTCATAAATAATACCAAGTGAATAAAGACATATAATTTGTTTACTAAATAAAAAAAAATAAAAAAATTATATATATATTTCCCTTTTCTTTCCCTCTCCGGAATATTCTCCCTCCTCCTCCCCTCTCTCTTTCTCAGTGCATCTACGTTACTTAACTACACAGATAATATTAAGTGAAGAAACACATACAATTAATTAGTTTCTTTGTATTCCTCTTTTACATACTTAAAACAATCATATAATTCCTAGTTAATTTCCCGACCAGGTACTTAATACCAAGTGATTATAAAGATACAACTTTAATTTAATTCTAGAAAAAAAGATAAATAAATAAATAGATAAATAGATAAATAAATCTCAGTGAGTAGGTACATCAAAATTAACTCATCATCGCAAAATTAGTGCACTTCTAAATTATAAATAATAATTGTGTAAGCTTAATTAGTTATAAGTAGATCATTCTATACTTTATATGGTGAAAAAGAAAGAAAAAAAAATAAGACTCTTCAGTGAATAAGTGTTCTGTGGTGCAATTCTTCACTACAAAAAAAATACTACTCTACATCATTTGTAAGTGTGCGTATTGAATTCTAGATGGAGAATACACAAAGGAAAAAAAAAACAAAAAAAAACAAATCTTCAGTGAATAACTGCGCTGAGATTCGATTCTTCAATACAAAAATACTACTCTACGTCATTTATAGGTGCGCATGTTTAATTCCAGATGGAGAAGAAAAAAAAAAAGAAAAAAAATATAGATCCAAGTCTCCAAAAAACACCTTTTCCTCTTCCTCTCCCCTTTCCCCTCACACTTCTCTTCCCTCCCCCCCTCCTCTTGTCCTCTGGGGTTCTCATTTCTTAGCCTCCAACTTCTTTTCAGAGATCCACTTTTTCAATTTTTCCACTGAATCACACACAATTGTTCTTTCTTCAAAAGTGAGGGCAACTCCCTCGGGGTTTCTCCATCTATATCTAATAGAGTTATCCCTGAGTATCCCTGTCAGTGGGATGTATGCCTTTCTTTTTGAACGTGTATGGTAAGAAAGGTCAAAAAGGATTCTTATTTTATCAAATGGCGGCTGCCGTGGATTGTCTCTTTGTAATTTCATGATCTGATCTTTAACTCTTAAATTCATACATCGGACCAGGACATCCATCGGAGGATCCTTTTCCTCCTTTGGGCTTCTTCCCACTCTGTGGCATCTATCCCAGATATGTGATTTGGGCTCAAATTTCAAGTTGGAGAAAAGAGACATCAGAAATGATTCTAATTCCTCATCTTGCACATTTTCCCCGATACCCCTTATCCTCAAGTTATGTCGACGGGAGCGATCTTCCAAATCTGCACATTTCTGCTCCAACATGGCTATCTTTACTTGAGTCTGCACGATGGTATCTTGGTTCAGACTCAGTTGTGATTCCAATACCACTGTTTTGTTTTCAATGGTATCCAATCGTGAGACTAGTGCCCGTATATCATTTCTCAGTCCGTGTACATTTGATTCGATTTCCATTTTAATCTTTTCAAATTGATGTTCCAAAGCAACAGCCAGTTGATTCCGAATCATTTCCTGGTGGTCTCTGCTAGGAGATATGTCTAGCTCTGTGGTCATACCGCTATTTTGTGGACTTTCATCGAGGTCCTTTAGATGTTCTGCCTGAACCTTCTCTGTCTCCAGTTTACTTGTAGGAGGTGAAAAAAACGATAGACGCTTTTCAGTTTTTGCGTCCTTCCTTTCTCTTTTTGAGAGAGGTTTATTCTCCAAAGTGCGTTTGCTCGCCATATTTTTCCCTTAGGACTGGAGAGTCCAGTTCCACTTTAGGCCCGCACCAATATTGTCTAGGGAACACCTGTATTAAAAGCAGATTAGCCCTTCTCTTTCCTCTTCCTTTCTCACTCTCTCACTCCTTTAGAGGGACCTGGGTCTCTTTTTTTTTCTTTTTTACATATGTCACAAAATCAAATTTTTACTGCTGGTTAATGTCTCAGAGAGCGTAAAAAAATAAAAAAATAGATATCAGCCTCCGCGAAATCGGGGCTTTAGCCTGCAGCATATAAATGAGAACTTTCTCCCAGGTGTCTAAGGTTCCAGGTGCTGAGTGTTACAATTTGTCACTAATTAGTGACTCAGTGTCAAGTTCTAATAAGCAGTGCCTTCAAGTCAATTTATACACTCAAACCACATATAAATGGGAAAGTCTCACTTAACTTATTAAGGTTGGCTTTCTCTGCCGCTGTCAGCTATTCAGTTATCACCGTTCAGCTGCTCCTTCCGGTGCTCCTTCTTTGTCTTCCGTTAATGGAGACCGCGGATGCCGCCTCAGAGAACCGGTGTCCCAGTATGATCCTGCAGGAGGGCCCAAGAACACTACACTGGTCGCACTGTCCCACTGTTTCTGACGGGGGGGTCTTTCACTCCTGCAGCGATAGGTTTCCGTTGAGAGGACTCATCATTATGCCGCAGTCGGGTAGCCTCAGGTCCGCGCCATCACGACCTCACCGTGCACGTAGCCGCGCCCACGTGCTACGTCATCCCGTTCCCCTGGATTTTTTTCCCCTAAACTATGGCCAAATTGGCAGTGATTCACATTTAGTTGGTACTTTAAATCTCATAGGTTTCTACAGCCTTCATTGAAAGCTAAGCAAAATTTAGCTTGCTCCATAGTGAACCAAATCCTTATATAATGATCTCTCCGACTTTACCTCATGTGAACATACAGGTCTTTTTCCCAACTCTAATCTATAATTTGTATTATTCTAACACATTTTTCATTATGCAGCTTCATCCCAGCGAACTTCAACAGCAGGTAATATATTATTTAACTGTAATGTTAATATGTGCATGCAAATAACCAGGATTTTAATAATTATTCTACCTGTCCCTAATAAAGACTTATCATTTAAACTTGACAGAGATAATTACCCACATGGCAACTTCTTCAATCCAATATATAATGGTTGATAGTAAAATCTGCTGAATATTTGCTTTAAATAAAATAATAATAACTAAATATGACATTTGAACACTTCTCTTCCATGATGCATTTTAAAATCTCTCCATTTTACTTGACATACAAACCATATGTAAACAATCAATAAATTAGAGTTCTAAACATCTTAAATACTTTTATATGATTCAACATCTGGATTATGCAAAGTTATGTAAAACATAGTAATGTACCTTTTTTGTTTTTAATTACATTTGTTTTGTGTATGTATGTACGTACATGTTTATCCACTATCGTTATTTTTTAACCATTTTATATTTATCCTATGTTAATGGGTTTTTTTTAATCTTATTTCTTAATATAGCATATAATGCTACAACAATACGAGGTAATGTTATCACATTCTTATTTCTTCATTAACTAATGTGAAATTATGTGAAATTAGCCATGTTTATTCTGCTGGCCAGTTTCACAAGACAAAACCTGAAAGTAATCAACTAAATTCACTGTATATTAATAGAATATTTAATAAAATATTTAACTGTTTTTCTTCCCAAGAATCTTTATTAGGATTTACATTGATATGACTGGAAATGAAGGGAGCACACAATACAGGAGTGTAGTGTCTGTTACTTTACAACAGCAATGCAACAATGTAGTTGATACTTCAAATCTCATAGGTTTCTAGAGACTTCATTCAAAGCAATTAGCACACTGCAGTGATGATGCCATTAGCCAGTATATCAAAGAAATATATACCGTTTATTCCACAAAGAGAAGATTTTATTATGAAAACATTGTAAAGGAGGAGAGTATATTTAAAAAAAGAAAACAAGAAGGCATGGTCTTAACTCAGAGGTGCAAAGGTTTAAAAGTGATATTACTTTACTGCTTGGTGGAGATTTTTAGCACAATTTCTGGTGCATGAGTGCACCTTTTTATATAAAGTGCTTTATATTTATACTTCTCTTCATTGACTTACCCTGGTTGATCATGGCTCCTAGTAATCCCTATTTATTTTATGTTTGTTTTTTAATCCTTCCAAATGGATTGGATGAAGAGAGACTGTCTCCCCTGTTATTGCACCCCTTATTTGTATTACTATATTTTAATTTTATGTGTGTTGGCATTGAACTTGGTTTTTTAATTTGCCTTAATTCAGTTTGATAAATGTATGATTTCACCTGTAATGAATAAGACAAATCTGAACAAACTGAATGGAGCCGAATGACCTCAGAGGTGAATTCAAGCTAAACAAAATTGAGCTTGCTCCATAGTGAACCAAATCCATATATAATGATATCTCCTAATTTACCTTGTGCGAACATACCGGTCTTTTCCCAAACCCAGACTTCACTCTAACCTATAATTTGTATTATCCTAACACATTTTTCATTATGCAGCTTCATCCCAGCGAACTTCAACAGCAGGTAATATTTTATTTAAATGTAATGTTAATCTGTGCATGTAAATAACCAGGATTTAAATAATTATTCTACCTGTCCCCAATAAAGACATATCATTTAAACTTGACAGAGATAATTACCCACATGGCAACCTCTTCAATCCAATATATAATGGTTGATTGTAAAAACTGCTGAATATTTGCTTTAAATAAAATAATAATAACTAAATATGACATTTGAACACTTTTCTTCCATGATGCATTTTAAAATCTCTCCATTTTACTTGACATACAAACCATATGTAAACAATCAATAAATTAGAGTTCTAAACATCTTAAATACTTTTATATGATTCAACATCTGGATTATGCAAAGTTATATAAAACATAGTAACTTTTTGTTTTTTAATTACATTTGTTTTGTGTATGTATGTACATGTTTATCTAATATGGTTATTTTTTAAACATTATATATTTATGTTGTTGTGTTTTTTTTATATCTTATTTTTTAATATAGCATATAATGCTACAACAATACGAGGTAATGTTATCACATTCTTACCCTTCTTATTTATTCAATAACTAATGTGAAATTAGCCATTTTTATTCTGCTTGCCAGTTTCACAAGACACAACCTGAACATAATAAACTAAATTCACTGTATATTAATAGAATATTTAATAAAATATGTAACTGTTTTTCTTCCCAAGAAGCTTAATTAGGATTTACATTGATATGACTGGAAATGAAGAGAGCACACAGTACAGGAGTGTAGCTTCTGTTACTTTACAACAGCAATGCAACAATGTAGTTGATACTTCAAATCTCATAGGTTTCTAGAGCCTTCGTTCAAAGCAATTAGCACACTGCAATTGTGATGCCATTAGCCAGTAAATAAACTAATATATTACATTTATTCCACAGAAAAAGGGAAGATTTTATTATTAAAAAGGTGTAAAGGAGGAGAGTATATTTAAAAAAGAAAACAAGAGGGCATGGTCTTAAATCAGAGGAGCAAAGGTTTAAAAGTGATATTACTTTACGTGCTGGCAGAGATTTTTAGCACAATTTCTGGTGCACGTAAGCACCTTTTAATATAAAGTGCTTTATATTTATGCACAAGTTTAAAAGTATTATCAAGAAATATTACTTTACAGAGAGGGTAGTTGATATATGGAATAGCCTTTCAGCAGACGTGGTAGAGGTTAAAACAATGAAGAAGTTCAAGCATGGGATAGGCATAAGACTATCCTAGATATGATATAAGGCCAGGAACTAATAAAAGTATTCAATTTTCTAGATTTTATTTATTTAGTTATTTTAAATTAGGCAGAATTTGGGCAGACTAGATGAGCCGAATGTTTTTTTTATCTACGTAAGTCACCTAATTACATTAGCTTAGAGAAGATTCAGAGAAAAATATATTCTGTAATTTGCTAGTAACATCTTAAATTGAAAAATACATTTGACACAACATTCCACATTGCAACTTCTTAAATCCAATATTAAACTATATGTATTAAGTGGTTTATATTATGAACTGCTAAATGTTTGCTTGAGTAAAAGACTAATTATAATGAGAAGTAAATGTGTCATATGATTACTTTTCTTGAAAAATGTGTTTTAAAGAGCAAACATCTTTCTATTATATTTACAATAGAAACTATATTTATACCTTGTGAGATAGTGAGATAGCTTCTCCACGCACTATAAAAACCACATCAATGGTAAACTGCATTACCACATAGAAATTTGGTGTATCTTCTTCTTACACTCTAGATACACAATTCAAAAGACCACTTTAATCAGACAAATGTGACATTCTAAAGAACTTTAGACATATTTAACTATCTTTGTGCTATTTATAAATGTAAAATTGTTCATGCCTTAAGCATTTTTATTTTTGGAGCATCACAATGTTGTAAAACATGCTTGAACATTGATGTGCTTCAATGAACTCATCCAAATTAGTCTTTGTTTGCAGACATTTTATGTATTTTGTTTACTTTTCTCTGGAAATTCAAAAAAATCTAGTGGGCTAAGCTAGTTAAACATTCAGTTATGTAAGACAGTGGTTGGATTTTTAACATTAAACTTCAAATGTATTCCTCCAGTGTATGTACTATTTTGTTATTACATTGTATTTACCCACTATTCCTTGCCTCCTTCTGCCCACATCACCAGCATTTGTGATATTTAATCATTAAAAAGCCTTATCTATATTTAATAATATAAAATGTTTCCTTTTTCATTCAGCTACTTCAAATTCTTCTGACCCATGGGTGACAACAGGTATATAATAGCTTTTTAGTGTTCTCCAATATACAAACACTACACAGTTTGTAATTATATTTTTATGTTTCTTTCACAGCACCGAACTACATATGTGGGGGTGTCCTAACCAATCCCACAGGAGAATTGCACAGTCCCCTTTATCCAGACCGTTATCCTAATAATGCCTTTTGTACATGGGAAATACAAGTCATACCAGGTTACCAAGTGGAACTCCGTTTCTTACAATTCAAGTAAGTAAATTACCTTGATAATGTTACTTTGTGATATTGTTTCTCAAAATATACCATGTAAGGAAAATGTGACTTTGCTTCTCTACATCCCAGATGAAAGATTCTTGAATGAAATTAAATGCCTGGACCCTTACCAGTCAGGAAGGCGTCTCAGTGAAGGGATAGTGAGGTTTGGTTGATTGTTACTATTAATAGGAGGAAGAGAAATACATAAATTAGACTTTTAAATGCAAGTGTCAGGAGGATAGGGTAGAATCCTGATATTCAAATAATTAAAAAGGCATTATATAAGGGAATTACATGTAGTAAACAATACTTGAAAACAGAAAGGAAAATACATGCTACTATTCCTATCAATATAGATGCATAATACCAACCAGGGGTGTAACTAGAAACCACAGCATCCTTGTGAGAAATACTTGCCCCTGACTTCACCAAACAAACTGTCCCACATTGATAGCTTTGCCACAAAGCAGTTTTTCTGTGCCATCTTCTCCCTTAAATAGCTTGCCAGTGCCCTCTTTGTCCCCAAACGGCTCTTCTGTGCCATCTTTCTCCCCAAATAACTTTGTTGTGCCTCTTTATCTCTAAACAGCTTGTGAATGCCATATTTGTCCACAAACATCTTGGCTGTGCCCTTATTGCCTCCAAACAGCTAGCCTGTGCTATCCTTGCTCTTAAATAGCTTGGCAGTGCCATCTTTTTCTCCAAACAGCTTGTTTGTGCCACCGTAGCCACCAAACAACTTGTATGTATTTGTATTTGTCCCTAAAAAGCTTGACTGTGCCATCTCAGCCCCAAAACAATGTGGCTGTGTCCTCTCAGCCCCCAAACAGATTGTCTGTGCCATCTTGGACCCACAGCAGCTGACGTATCCACTCTTAGCCCCCAAACAGTATGTCAGTGCATTTGTATGACCAAAACAGCATTGCTGTATCATATTCATCTCCAAACAGCATTCCAGTGCCATATTTGTCCACAGAGAGGTTGGCTACGCAATCCTTGCCTTACACAGGTTGTGTGTGTATTCTTTTACAAAACAGCCTGTCAGTGTCATATTTGCCCCCAAACAGCTTTTCGGTGCTATCTTGTCTCTAAACAACTGGTCTGTGCCACTTTTGTCCCTAAACAGCCTGTCAGTTCCATATTTTTCCCATTACAGCTTGTAAGTTCCATTTGTGTCCCCGTACAGCTTGTATGTGCCATGTTTGTCCCCAAAAAGGTTGGCAGTGCCATCTTTGTCTGCAAACAGCTTGATAGTGCCCCTGGAAACACCACTTACCTGCAGTACTATAAAGCAGGAGTGGTGCGTCTCTTTCCCTTTGTGCAGATTAATCCAGTGTTCAGGAAGTGGATGTCATGGCACTTCCTACATGCTTATATGCTTTCTTCACCCCATTACATGCCCCCATAACCCCATTACATCACCCCCATCACCCCATTACATGCCCCCTCACCCCAGGACTTACCCTGGTGGCTAGTGGCAGGCAGCATGGTGTCCTACCATGATGCCTGTTCGGCTCCCCGTGCAGTGAGTGCAGATTGGTCACTTGACCCGGCACGTGGCTGACATCAGAGCGCCGGGTCATGTGACCTATCAAAACTTCCCAGTCATATCACACAGGGAGCCAAACTGACAGCATGTAGAAAGAGTGGTGGTGAGGGGAGATCTTCTGATTTCCCCAGCCACTGTCTCTGCCGGCAAGTGAGTTTTTTGTTTTCTCAAAGGGGCGGCTTTTTCATTTTTTTTTTTTTTATTGAATTTGGTACCGCCCCCCAAAGGCATACAAGGTAAGTGCTGCCCTAAATACAGTGCTGCCTAATACCAACTGTATCAAGCAGACTTAGCAGCAGTAGCCCAAGCTACCTCAGCCAATAACCTCCAAGCGATGCATTAAAGTGATCCTGTCACATAAACATTGTAGCGTGAATGTACAACATCAAAGTGATCTATATATTGTGTTAGCATAATTGCAAACTTCCGATTAGAAAAATATGTTTTAAATATTTTCATACTGTCTCCAGCTTAGGATATTACCTTGTGCCTTGATACACCTTTCCAGCAAAAATAGTTAGTTTACATATCAAGTAATATGATTATATCATAATTGTTTTCTATAGTAATCTGTTATCTTTTAAAGACTATGAAGATTTTTCCTAATTTCTGAAAATTACTGTGCTATACATATATTTTTAACGATAAAAAAATGGCCTTGAGTCTCACAATGTCACGATTCCATTGGACATTCCTGGCGCCACCTGTATGGAATTTGTCTGTTGTGTGGCTATTTCCACTTTCAAAATGTAGTTATCATTCCTGATTTTAGAACTCTTTCTTCAGTCTGATGTCATCTGATGTCACTTGTTTATCACCTGCCTGTTCAGCCTGACCTTTAAATACCTGCTGCTCATTGCAAACTGTATTAAAGGGAACACACTATCTGTTCCCCAAGATTGCTACATCAGGTTAATACTGACAGCAGGTTCACAATAATTACAACTTTACCATTCATTGTGTCCTTTTACAGTAGAGCGTTCAACTTAGAAAAGTCATTGTTCTTCCATACAATAGCCACACCAGTAGTTCAGTAGTTAATCCATTAAGTGTGCTATGTGTATTTGTTTCATGAATTACATTAATCATTTGGCTATATTTGTTTTATCTACATAGTCTAGAGACTTCAAGCAATTGCATTTATGACTCGGTGACAATCTACGATGGCTTTCCGCTCTCCTCATCTCAGCTGGCAAAAATCTGCTCATTTCCAAACACAACATACATTTCTAACACCAATATCTTGGGTGTAGTCTTCCAAAGTGATCACAGTGTACAAGGAAGAGGTTTCCATGCTGTGTACACATCAATACAGAGAAACAGCAGTGCACCAGGTATCATTTCTACTTTATGAAGTTTACCCATGCATTACATTTAATCAGTTGTACATTCATAAAACTCTATACTTACACAGGCCCTTATGTATACCGTGAGGCTGCATTAAAATTATTATGCAGGATACAAATGTTATAAGCATTATTAGTCAAAAGTTTGATAAATAAGTAGACTGCTAAATAATTACATCTGTTTATTGCACTTGATGGAATTATAGCATACTCCATATTTCACATTCTCTGGAACTTAAAAAAATTCTTAGCACACTGCTCATTAATATAATAAGCTAATGAGATAGTTCAGTGTGATAATGAACCAACTGTAGAATCCATTCAATCATCAGAGTTTTGGGTTCAATTCCTAGCATGGTCAGCTCAGCCCTTCATCCTTCCAAGGTACATAAAATTACATTTGGGTTATTGTCATATTCCATGGATGTGTGGCAAAGTTACATACCCAGGACATACTTGAAAACTACAGAATATATTAATATCCGTTCACTGGTTAAACACTTTTTTAATAAGTTTACTGGTTAAACAGATGTCACTAGCAGGTTTTGTGCTATGTAACCATTTTGGCAATTGAGTTACATGATAATTAAATTGTTAGTCTTTAGACTCCTCCACCTCTGTGAGAACCTTCTTCAGTAACATTGTTCTCATGGACTCCTCACATCAATGTAGCACATTACTTTAACATCTATTCACAGCACAAACAATGTGCACAGTGCTTGGTTCAGAGAATTCAGGGAGTAAGAGGTCAAGTTAGCTGAACAGAGACGAGAGTCAGAAGGAACCATGTGTGCAAGCTTACTGTCTAAAAGGGAATAGAACAATAATATATCAACTTAGAACTTACCCATAATGCATACCTAATGCGTTATTATGAGTTGTCTACAACTTGTTTCTTTTTTTCACTTGAAGTTGCATTTCTTTATTTCATAATATCCCAGTTCAGAAAAAAACATTTAAGTCTTCTTTTTGCAGTAAACTGTGGCGGCATCCTGACTAATCCTTGGGGTACCATTCAGAGTCCATCCTACCCACGATCCCGAAACCCTGCTGAATGTGTCTGGCATATACAAGTCAGAAATAATCAGGTCATACAGTTAACTTTTAATGATTTTCTGTAAGTATAAGTGTCTGTAAGTGTTATTTTATTATTTCAAAGCTTAGCATATGTGTTTATTCTGTAAATATGATTTTAAATCCAGTAGTTTAATTTACAAAGTTACAAAAGCTTGCATACAGCATCATATTTTTGTGGCAACAAGGTAAAACTTGTGAATCTGAAAGGAGAAAACACAATTTAAATAAAATTGAATTAACATTAATGGATCACATTTAATGACATAAAAAGGGATATGTATACAATTTTTATTTAAAAAAAAAAGCTCAATCGCCATTTCTTATGTATAATGGAGATTGCACTTTTTTAGAATTCCTGACACTTTGCTTGAGGGAGAGAAGGACTTCCGTCAAACTGTGTTTGGCAGAGGTTCCCCGACATAAATACATGTTGTATACTGCGTCTGATTTTTTATATCCATATGCTGCACTGGCGCAACGAGGGCTGACACAACCTAAATTTACACATTCAGTGTATATAACTTAGACTCCTGTGAGTCTGCTTTAAACATTGGTGTGCAATCTGCATGTGCACTGTGTTTATACATGCCCCCTTTATATCACATACCTGAAATGTTTTATACTACATTTTTTCTCATCAGCCTATGAGATTCATTGTCATGAGTACCTTAACTGGGGTCACTGAATAGACCCCAATGTGTCTAGCACAAAAGCAATAAATGATCTGCCAATGAACAATATCTGTGTACTAGCCTTTACCTGTTTTTTTTTTTTTTCCCAACAGATTGGACATCTCTGATACTTGTGTATCTGAATATGTATCTGTATATGATGGTACTCCTGGTTCTACATTGCTTGGGAAATTTTGTGGAGCACAAAGGCTTAATTTTACTTCCTCATCTAACAGTCTAAGCATTGTCTACTCCAACAGAGGAAGCATTAATAATTATGTTAGAGGATTTCATGCCATTTATGTATCTGTTACTCAATATTATCAGAATGGTAAGTAGCAACTGTTCAGTAGCAGCATTTTAAGCCCTACAACTTTAAAACTGTTGTGATATGAAATGTAACATGTTCAAATTGTCAAGGAGCACCTCTTAGGACTCCAAGCATAATACTTACCAGACCACAGTATAATTATATTATCACTCACAGATATGGAGGAAAACAAAGATTACATTTCTGGCTTCACTGTACTTTGTGGTTAGTGTGGGAACACCTAATTAATTTATTTTTTTGTATTTAGTCTAATTTTGGGTGGCACATTGCATAAAAAATACTTTTTTCCTGGAACCTTGTTTAAGGTTCCAGGAACTCCTTTCCTCAAGGCTTAGGGGGTGACCTCTTCTCCTTTGTACTGTTCTATTAATGAACAATACAAGCACTTTGTTTTGGCCCAGTACATATTTATATAACACTATCATATCCGCTCTAAGACGCCATTTCTCTAGCGTGTACAAATTTTACTTTTCTAGCCTTTCTTTATTACCATGTAAAGATGCAGAATAATATATTCCTCCCACGAGTCAATACCCCTTTTAATACATGTCAATATCTTAGTGGCCATTACAGCAATAGGGACACTGTCCACTACTGCTAATTCTATTGTCTATAATTACTCACAAATCTTTTTCATTAGTAGATTTCCCCAAGTAATCACCATTTAATCTATATGTTGCATTTTTAATTTTCATACCAAAAATGCTAAATTTACATTTGTCTACATTGAAACTCAATTGCCATTTTTCTGCCCAGTTACCCGATTTGTCCAAATTCTATTGTAGTGAACACACATCTATTTCAGACTGTATTTTTTCATGGGGGGGCTTAGGGCCAAATACCCTGGCTCCACACAATTGTTTTAGGGGCTGGGAACTATGCTTCTTGTCCAGGCCCCCCTAATTTATGGGGGGACAGTTTTTTTTTGTTATGCTGGCCCTGGGGGGGGGGGGGGGGGTCTAGGACACTTCTTCGCCGCATCTTCATCGCTGACAGTTCAGCGCGGCAGTTAGAACGCTGAACTGTCAGCAATTAAGTATAACGTGGCTGCAGCTATGTAAGAGCTGAACTGTCAGCTCTTACAAATCTAAAAGTAAAACTAAAATAACCCCCCTAATAAATTATTCCCCCCCCAATAGTAACACTAAACACTAAACCCCAATACTAACACTAAAATTAACCCCAATACTAAAATGAACCCCCTAAACCCTAATACTAACCCCGACCCCTAATACTAACCCTCATACTAACCCCCTAAACCCCAATACTAACCCTAATACTAACCCTAATACTAACCCCCGACCCCTAATACTAAAGTTAACCCCCTAAACCCCAATACTAACCCTAATACTAACCCTAATACTAACCCCCGACCCCTAATACTAAAGTTAACCCCCTAATCCCCAATACTAACCCTAATACTAACCCCCGACCCCTAATACTAATATTAACCCCCTAAACCCTACTACTAACCCTAATATTAACCCCCGACCCCTAATAGTAAAATTAACCCCTAACACTAAACACTAAACCTAATTCTAGGTAAAATACTTACCTTTAGCGATGAAATGTCCCGCGATGAAATCTCCAGCGACGATCTGTCTTGTGCTGTAGAGTCGGCGGTGAAGCGGCTGCGCGGAAGCAGCCGCGATGAAGTGTCCCATCCCCCTGGGGGGAGGGGGGGGGACTTTTTTATTTGTATTTTTTTTTTTTACAATCTAATTTCAATTTGCCTTCTGAAAGAAATGTCTGTAATGCAGCAATAATTCCTGAATCCAAATTGTATTCGAGGTTGCTGCATATGGTGTTGGTGAAATGCTTTGCTTTTGCTAGCAAAACTGTTTCTGACCCAAATGCCCCCCATATTTTGGTATCCTAGCGGTCAAACTAGCCGAATCAGACCTGAAATGACGCATATTGTGTAGCTGAATATCAGGGATCCATTTGATACTATTATGTCCGATCTGAATCCATTTTTGTGAAGACCCTTTAGTCTGAAAAGCATTTTTTCCTTCCTCCACTGGAATGAATGGGAGCTGGTTTCATCTCCCACCATTTTGTATTAGTCCTAGACTAATACAGTAAGCGCTGTGAGAAGACCATATCACATTCAATAGAAATTAAAATTTGAATGAAAGTGTTTTTCCTAACCCCATCTGAAATAAAAAATGTATGGTGCAGTGTGGTTAATTAACTGTCTTGCAGACATTGTTGTCTTTAACAGAAATAATTCTATCATTTGTTTCTATTTTCTCTATCCAGCAACACTTTTGTGTGCATCAAGCTTCATGCAAGCTCAGATTTCAGTACTATACCTTCAGTCTTTAGGTTATACCGCAAATGACATCTTCTTAAATGACCTCTCATGCCGTCCTCAGAAAAACAGCAACTGGGTGACTTTTAACATCCAATACAATCAGTGTGGCACAGTGAGACAGGTAAGATAACATTGTACTAAGAGGTTTATATAAATTGGTACAATTCACTTGTAGCAGGATAGCTTAAAGAACCACAATTTTTTTTCCACTCATGCTTCTATTATAAAAGCACTAATTGAAACTCGAGTAGCACTAGTACGAGGATAAACTGGCATCTTCATTTTAAGGAGGTATGGTTTGTGCCTGTGCAAGAAAGAGAGGGTATAGGACAAAGGTATCAATATACAAGGAGCTGCTAACAAAACACCTGAGAGTGTGTTCCCAAACGCTCACTCAAGAGGATTAGGAGTCAGATTATAGGAACTGGTGCGAGTCCTGAAGAAGAATAGATGATAGGGTGACAACTAATATGGGGTAATTTAATGTAATGCAAATTATAAAATATAATCACAATAAAAATGCACATATAATAAAAGCAATGTTATAACACTTGATGGTTAAAAAAGTTAAGAACAGCTAGGTGCCAAATGGGGTGGTAGAACCTGACGCATTTAGCCACATAGGGCTTCTTAGGAGTTTAATGCAGATCATGGGATATGTAATCTACTAGACATGTGCAAAAAGAAAATGTTCGTTTAGTTTTCGTTGATTCGGACGAAAATGATATTTATTTTGTCTAAAACGAATTTCGTTCATTACTACATTAGTTTCGGACGAAATTCGTTCATGATTTTCGTTTCATTACATTCGTTTCGTTTGAACTAATAAATGAATTGACTTAAACATAAACCGAAAATCTATAAACCGAATAACGTTTGGTTTATAGACTTTCGTCATTTGGAATGCATGTAATAGTACTATTGGCTTTCTCTACACAGAGACAGAGTCTCCTATTGCTATTCTATAAGCCGAAAAGTCTATAAACCGAAGGTCGTTCGGTTTATAGACTTTCGGCTTATAAAACAGCAATAGCATTACATGTATTCTATAAGCCGAAAGTCTATAAACCGAACGTTCTGTTTATAGACTTTCTGCTTATGGAGTAATGCTATTGGCTTTGTATAAACCGAACTAGAGTCCCCATTCATACGAATAGGTCAATTGATCTATTCGTATGAATGGGGACTCTATTTCGGTTTATAGAATAGCAATAAGAAATCAATTAGTCCCAGATCCGCAAATATAAAGACAGGTTTTGGTGCAAGGAGTCCAAGACGCTTCCCAGGTCTCTGACACAGTAAAATAATGAATGCAGACACCAGCACTCAGTGTGAAGTGAGAAACTTTAATCACACACTTGGCGACGTTTCAATCCTATGACGGACTTTCTTCAAGCCTTCTTCAGGCTTGAAGAAAATCCGTCATAGGATTGAAACGTCGCCAAGTGTGTGATTAAAGTTTCTCACTTCACACTGAGTGCTGGTGTCTGCATTCATTATTTTATAGAATAGCAATAGCATTATATTATTCACATGTAAATTGCTTTTTTAATAAAAAATTATGATATAAAAAAATGAATTTCTTGTTTTTATTTCCTTTTATGTGCCAATGCTGCCTCTCTCTTTCCCTTGCCCCCAGATTTGTCTCTCTCCCCCCCTTAGTGTTGTCTCTCTCTCCCCCTCCCTTTGTCTCCCCCCCGCTCCCCTTGTGTCTTTTTCTTCCCCCCCTTCCCTCCCCTTGTTTCTCTCTGCCCCCTCCCTCCCCTTGTTTCTCTTCCCCCCCCATTACTCTGCCCCCCCCCTTGTTATTGAATACATGTAATCCTATTGCTATTGCGATGAGCGCAGACCTCCCCTGCTGCCGCCCAGCACGACCGCCGGGACTTTTTTGAGGAGCCCGTAAGCACCCGGCTTCATCATAGAAGTCACGGAGGTCGTTCCGGGTGGCAGCAGGAGAGATCTGCGCTCATCGCGCAACCATTCCCCTGCTATTAGAGAGGGGGGTCCAGGACCCCTGCAGCTCTGTTGGTGACCTGGATCCCAGTCTTATAGTCTGACCTCAATTTGGGGTCAGATTATAAGACGACCTCAATAATAAGAGGGGTATTAACACTTCCCTTGCTGATCACAGTTTCTTTTTACTGTGATCCGTTTCCTTCCAAGTTTATGGCCCTCATTTAGTTTTTTCAAAAAAAAAAATATTTTGTACAATTTTACTATATTACTTATATTCTTTTCATGTATTAAATTAATTACAGTTAACTCCTACAAGCCTGTGCTGTGATTATGACCAGAGCAAACGTTAACCCATTTGTGACGTTAGGACGTACTATGCCGTCCAGATTTTAAGTCCCTTAAAGTCGTTAGGACGGCACAGTACGTCCTGTGTTAAACATCTCATCGCGGCTCCCCACGATCAGCTGTTCTCAGATCCTGATGCAGGCACTTGCAGCGGGATCTCACCTGTCAGATGTGGCCACTTTAGGTGGCCTCAGTCTGACAGGGGAAATTTAGCTGGTGCTCAAAACGAGCACCAGCTACATTTCTCTAAATCGTGCGTGACGTCCGAAGGGCTTGAAATTTTTTGGCAGGGACCCACAGGGTCTATTAAGACCCTGATTGGGTCTCTGCCATAGTGTTCCCGGATAACGATCACCTTGTGATCAGTGGCCAGGAACAAATCGTGACATTTTGGTGCTTACGTCATTTGGGACGCAAGCACCATGCGTCACAAAGGGGTTAAACTTCTCCACTTTTCTTAATGTATTTTTTAATACTAAATTCAAATTGTAGATCCTTTCATGCTATTGGCATTCTATAAACCGAAATAGAGTTGGTTTATAGAATACCAATAGCAAAATAGCCAAATACAATACATACATTACATAAACTGACATAATGAACGAATTTCGGTTTATGGAATGGATGTAATGCTATTGGCATTCTAGAAACCGACTCTATTTCGGTTTATAGTAATGCCAATAGCATTACATACATTCCATAAACCGAAATTCTATAAACCGAATGTCGTTCGGTTTATAGACTTTCGGCTTTTAGAATACTATTGGCTTTCTATAAACTGAACTAGAGTCCCCATTCATAAGAAATTCTTATGAATGGGGACCCCATTCATAAGAATTTCTTATGAATGGGGACTCTAGTTCGGTTTATAGAAAGCCAAAAGTATTCTATAAGCCGAAAGTCTATAAACCGTACGACGTTCGGTTTATAGACTTTCGGCTTATAGAACAGCAATAGCATTACATGTATTCTATAAACCGAACGTCGTTCGGTTTAAAGACTTTCGGCTTATAGAATACTATTGGCTTTCTATAAACCGAACTAGAGTCCCCATTCATACGAATAGGTCAACTGACCTATTCGTATGAATGGGGACTCTAGTTCGGTTTATAGAAAGCCAATGGCATTACATGCATTCCATAAACCGATAGTCGTTCATGTCGGTTTATGGAATGTAATGTAATGCTATTGGTATTCAATAAACCTACTCAATTTCGGTTTAGAATGCCAATAGCACGAATGGACGAATGAACAAATGATTTTCGTTTATTAACCATTCGTTCATTCGGCTTTTGTTAGTTAACATTTTCGTTATTCGTTTTTCTGACGAACGGACGAAAATGATATTTTCGGACGAAAATGCATTCGTCCGAAAACGAATGCACATGTCTATAATCTACTATTTTGGTATGAAATGAAGGATCTGTTTAGTAGTATGAAAAAGGAGGAATATTCTATGAGAAGGAGAATAGAGTTTTTGAGGTGATGTTGGTTATTTTGTATAGAAACTTGTGTATTTTAGATGATGAAGTGGATGGGGTAGTAAGGATACACTTATTGCAGCAACAATTGATGATTGGAGGTGAAGGTTGCAGAGTTAAAGCTGGTAAGGTGGATGTGGTAAAATTGTCCAAATGTGTAAATCAGGTATACCACAGACATGCATATAAAGGATGTTATTAAATGAGTAAGTACATCACTTGTTTGTATATTCAACGCAGTATAGGCAGACAATTATCAAGAATTAAAATGCTTTATAAAACCTATTATTGGCTATTGCATAAAAAATGTAAAAAATAGTGATTAATATCTACTGTAGAACTTTTCATTTAAAATGTTATTATTTTCCAACAGGGTGAGAGAGACACAATCAGCTATTCAAATACAGTACATGGTTACCATTCTGGGCAACTAATTGAAAGAAGCAAAAAGCTAACCTTAAACCTACGCTGCCAAATGTACCAGAATACCATGGTAGAAATCATGTACCATGCTGATGACAACATACAAAGCAATCTGACCCAGTATGGTCTTTATTCTGCAAATCTCAACTTCTACGATAATCCAAGTTTTAACTACCCAATCTATCAGGATCCGTACTATGTCCTTCTCAACCAGAACTTGTACCTTCAGGCTACTTTGGAAAGTTCTGACTCTGGACTTATCTTGTTTGTGGATACTTGTGTTGCTTCACCCGACCAGCATGATTTTGTAACACGAACATATGACCTGATACGCAATGGGTAATGAATAATCGTACTCTTATAATTGTTCTGTTTTAATCAGTTTCTTACATCCAATAATGTGAATTACAAAAGGCCAAATGTTTTAATGTGACTGTATTTAACCCTGTGTATATTCATTTAAAGCAAATTGACTTTCTGTTTCCTTAAAGTTAAAGGAGAACTGCAATGGGGGGGGGGGGGGGGGGATCTTATGCCATATCTAGAACTTTATATATATATATATATATATATATAAGCACTTTAACCACATAATTAATTTACCAAATACAAAATATATGTGCATGTATATATATATATATATATATATATATATATATATATATATATTTTGTGCATACATATATATCAGTAGATATACATATATGTATATATACATATATATATATACATACATATATATACATATACATACATATACATACATATACATACATATACATACATATATATATATATATATACATATACATACATATACATACATATACATACATATATATATATATATATATCAAATACATACCGTATTTATCGGCGTATAACACGCACTTTTTCTCCCTGAAAATAGGGAGAAAATGGTGTGTGCGTGTTATACGCCGAAAAAAAAAAATCTACAACTTACCTCGTTCCTGCTCTGTCCCCCGTGCTCTGAAGCTGCGTGGCTGTGAGGGAAGCGTTGTGAGCTTCCCTTCAGCCGCGCGGTCAATAAAGTCTGTTTTTTTTTAAACAAACTTTATTGACCGCGCGGCTGGAGGGTCTGGGGAAGGGGGGGGGAGGAGGGTGGCATAACGAGCATACTTAGGGGCAATATCCTGGCATATTGGGGGCAATATCCTGCATAGTAAATGGCATATTGGGGCAATATCTGGCATATTGGGGGCAATATCCTGCATATTAAATGGCATATTGGGGGCAATATCCTACATATAATGGCATATTGGGGGCAATATCTGGCATATTAAAATGGCATATTGGGGGCAATATCCGGCATATTAAATGGCATATTGGGGGCAATATCCTGCATATTAAATGGCATATTGGGGGCAATATCCTGCATATTAAATGGCATATTGGGGGCAATATCCTGCATATTAAATGGCATATTGGGGGCAATATCCGGCATATTAAAATGGCATATTGGGGGCAATATCCGGCATATTAAATGGCATATTGGGGGCAATATCCGGCATATTAAATGGCATATTGGGGGCAATATCCTGCATATTAAATGGCATATTGGGGGCAATATCCTGCATATTAAATGGCATATTGGGGGCAATTTCCTGCATATTAAATGGCATATTGGGGGCAATATCTGGCATATTAAAATGGCATATTGGGGGCAATATCCTGCATATTAAATGGCATATTGGGGGCAATATCCTGGCATATTAAAATGGATTATTGGGCTTCAAAGTTCTTAATTTAAATTCTTAAGTTTTTTTCCCTGAAATTTCCTTCTTAAAATTAGGTGCGTGTTATACGACGGCGCGTGTTATACGCCGATAAATACGGTATATTGCTCTATTTTATTTAACCGCCTGTTATTTTAAAAAATAAGCCAACTCTTGCTATTACAAGTGAATATAGGATATGCACACTTTTTTCATCTTCCCTAAGAGTCTTTAACATACCTCCCAACATTTCAAATGTTCAAAGAGACATATGTTGTGGCAGTGCCTGAAGGAGGGTGGACATTAAAACATTTTCAGCAACTTTATTGCTAGTTGGTAACTATGTTCTTTAGAACAAGAATTAAAACCATATTAGTTATACAAACCAAATTTTGAGCTCACAGAAAAGAGGGACAATAGAGAAGGAAAGAGGGACAGTGGGATTTGGGTGCAAAAAAGGACACATGGGAGGTATGTTTTAAGCATATTTCAAAATTCTTGGACTTTCAGATCAACTTTAAGTGTGACATACAGTGCATTCAATTGACACATTGCCTGTAACAAATACAGCAATGTCTAATATTGATAATTTTTAACACAATAAAAAATACAAAATAGATTTTTTTAACTAAATAAATGATAATAAATGTACTTGTATTTAATGATAGCACTACCTATACAGTATGAACTAAACCAAGTGAAATTAAAGTAGTTTGTATTCTAATGCCTTAACCATGTTCATATTTGTAGGATATATGTAAAGTTTATGATAAAGTCTTAGGTGTGAAAGAGAATATTTTGACTAAATCTTTGGAGACACATGGAAACATTAATAACCTGATGAAATACAAATAAGTGGTAGTGTATGGTTAATTAAAAGGACCTAAACATTACACTGTGAATGTAGAGAATAAAAAAAACTATGAAACATACATACATTATTAGCAAATTGCATACACATGCATGAAATAAGAGAAAATCGTTTTTAAAGTGTCTGTGGTATCTTCTGCTTATGATACCCCCCTGTGGTGTATTATGAACATGAACATAGGTTCAGGGAAAACTGTGTAATTTGCATATGAAGCCCATAGGTGATGTCATAAGCAGGAGACTCCACAGATACTTTTAAAACATATCTTATTTTATTTGATGCATTTGCGTGCAATTTTACTAACACAATGTATATTTTTCATTTTTTTTCTATATTCACACAGTTTCAGTTGACCCTTTAATCAACCATAAGCTACCACTTGTCTGCATATAAGTTTGTTTTGTACACTTGCAATTGCTATTTACATTAATATTTGTTATTTTCTTTGACACACTTAGAGTATTATTAGCTGTTGTACATAAGCAGCTAATAATACTGGATTTTGTCCTTTCTTTCTTCTTGAATAACTATTATCTGCTAAGAAGAACTACATTTATGTTTGTTACCTTTTTCAGATGTGTCCGAGACTCCACCTACTCAGCATATCCGTCTACGAACTCACTCCAGGTTCGTTTTGGATTCAGAGCTTTTGGATTTATTCAAAACTTTCCCAGAGTGTACCTGCAGTGTAAACTCACAGTGTGCCAGAAGGACAGTTACAGCTCACGTTGTTATCAGGGTTGCCTCACCAGACGTAAAAGATCTTCTGACTCTACACATGAACATACAATGGATGTCTCACTGGGTCCATTTGAACTAAAGAAACACTAATATAACTTCAAAGTAATTCAGATCTTCTAAAATGCTATACTGGCAAATTATACAGTACTATATAATATACACAATGTTCATTTATTACAAGTGCAGAACTACTATTATTATCATTTGTTAATGAGCCACTCATTGGAAAATAGTTTATATAAGTTTCAGCCACACACATATTTTAAATCTATATGTCTGTAAAACAGGAATAATGTTAATGGAGGCCAGTAGATTACTTTTTTTAAATTATTTATGTTAGCAGCTATTAGGGGAAACAGTCCCCGAATAACTGTATGAAACATCACTGAAATGAATTAATTACACACCACTCAACATTTGATATTACAAAGAAAATATATATTTTTTATTATAATTGAAAATCAATTAAAATAATGTATTTCTGTTAAATCTTTAAAATCCAAAAGTTAGTTTTGTGTTAGAAAATTGTTTGTTTATTTGAAAACTGCTATTGCTGTGGTTAATCATACTAATACTTGAGAATAAAAATAAGCCATTATCTTCACTAGCTAGAAGTATTTTTTTCCTATTTTGCAACACTGTTCAGCCTTCACTGATATCTATGATACATTCATTAATCCTGTTTTTGTATTATCCTCCAGTCAGAGGATAACATGGCACGTATCTCAAAAAGTGCAAGCTACTTTCTCCTCAAATTAGGGCCACTGAACATGTCACTTGGGCTTCTACAATAGTCACATATCACTGTCACCAAGATGTTGTTTGTTCTTGAATGTATAACAAATTACCCATACACTTGGTTTGTGACATTTGAAAATGTACCTAGTTGTAAATAACTGTCCTTGTAATAAGGAAACTTGTCACAGCTATAATTCTAGAAATGATTAAATACTGGATATCTAATTAATTGCCAGTGCCAGGAACAGACACAGGGATTGACAAAGTGTTTGTGGAAAGGTCTGCAAAGGTTCATAGAACATCAATACATTGTTTATCACAAACATTCAATATATGTTCACCATTAACAATGTGCATGTTTTCCCTAGACTTCTGCATAGAAACTTCTAATTGATAACAAAGGGACTGCAACAATTTACACCCCAAAAAAAAAGGTGTACTGCCTTGAAATAGAGTTTCAAGAATATGTATATCCCTATGTACATTGTACTATATTGTTATTATTTTAAGTTTCCCATCGTATGCTCATACTTACCACGGTTATCTTCATGCAGTGAGGATAATGGTATCACACCAGGAGGCTGAACAGGTTACGACATAAGGTTTTTTTGAGCCCATAGGTCACAATTCAAGTAGTGCATCAAACTACAGACACATTTCCCACACACTCAAAAATATTATACAGAAACACTTTCACAATGAACAACTAATACTGATCAATCATTGCAGTAGTGAGGAGATCTCCATATGCAAAGAGCTTTTACTCACTCTTTATCAGCCACTGGACACAAAAATACATAGAAGTACAAAGACTCATCGGTCTGCATGTTCCAGTCTCTAATGGCAAAAAACATGTCCATTAAACATACACTTTCCTTATATGTGATTTTAACATTAATGTCCCTAATAAATTACCAACGAATTCATCAGTGGTTCTCTTAATGGATAACCCTCTTCTCAGTATCTCTTTATAATGTAAGTCAATATAGCATAAACGTCTACATGTCTTAGCTTTGACAAAGCATGGGAATTTGAAATCGTTGCCCTATTTTTATACAGTGCTGCGGCTATAGTGATGACTTAATACATATTAGCTAACAATAATAATAAGCCTAAAAATAGCAAACCCCTTTGTTCTTATAAGAGACGGGTATGAGTGAAAAAGATCATGTTTCAGTGCACTGTTGATCACATATTTAAAGGACTACTCCAACTTGAAAATTACCAATGTTCAATTAAAATAGAAATGTGTGCATTTATTAGAATCTAAATATCTGTATTCTAAATCTGTTTAATCCCAAATATCAGATTTTTACTATTTACAGCACATTCACTTCTATTCATCTTTCTTATGAACAAACCCCATTGCCCTGTCAGTGCATAAAAATCACAATATGTTTGTGGAATGTGACAGAAGATCTCTTAAATAGTGTTTCAACTTCATATGTATACTGTTTAAACAGTGAACCGATATCCTTAGTTTCACCATAATGTACAACATATTATTTTTTGGATATTTCTTCCACTAATTCTTAATACCATTTATTAAGTGCCATTAGTCTTGTGTCTAGCACTCAATCCAAAGTACTAGCACTCTGTGCAGCATTCGTCATATATACATCACATGCCTGGGTGCAGCTCACATCAATATGTAAAGAACCCAAATATATAAATAGAGGATGCACTCACAGGTCTTCCGATGAAAGTAATATCAAATTTTAATTCCCATGATGATAAGCGACGTTTCAGGCTAAAAAGCCTTTTGTCAAGCATCAATAACAATGTGAACTAGACATATATATACACCCACAATCAAACACTTACCAGCCGCAGCTGAAGAAACCCGCTCCTCACACCCGAATGTGACGAGAGAACAGCGACTTCCGGTTCCAAGAGAGTGAAAAGCTTGTGTGCCACTATGCGTGTCACGTCAAACAACGTGTCACTAGGCAACAACATATATGCGTCTGGCTAGATAGACGTGCACATAGATGAAAACCAACCCACCAATGAATGTTATCACGGTGGGGACCAACAAACCTAACCAACAAAGTACGGTCCCAAATACCAATAAAAAAACTCTACACACTCAATCACCTGTAAATTCGATATCGAGGAAAAAGTGGTCTCCCACCATGGTAACGATTCAGAAGGTACACTCCGTGTTCAACTAGACAATGTGACTGTGCTGAATTAGATCTAATGATAGGTAGAGGATAAACTACCATTATCTATAACTAAACTGTGGTGAAGTGACCCAGTGCCTGTGTGTGTCTAATAACCTAACGATAGATTTATATAACCACTCGACCAGGGAGGATCCCATGAAGCAGAGAGTGTCCAAAAAGCAAGGGAAAAAGGCAGTACATATAGAGAGTACCAAGACACAGTCAGGGACTATGAGGACAATTGCTAAAGAAGAGGGCACCAGTGGTAAAAAAATCTAAACATTGTACACACAGAATAGAACAACCAAATAACACAAGATATAAATCAAGCATTACAAGAACATACAATATAAATTTAAGAGAAAAAAAAGAAATAAAGAGACATAAAAAAGAAACTAAAGAGACCCTAAAGCAAGCAAGCAAATTACTTAATCAGTAGAACAAATACAAAAAAATACAAAATAAAAAAAAAAAATGCACTATTGCGCAAAAAATAACACAAATGTTCAATGCAAAAACGTAAAGAACCAAGGTCCGCATCGATGTTACTTATGAAATCCACACACTCCAGATGATAGGCACAACCTCATGTTCTGGATAACAGAAAGGAATTAAAAAGCAATTGTTCATTGAAGCCTCGAGGGGCTACTGTGTCCAATGTAAAAATCCATCTACATTCCCGTTGAAGAAGTAGTCTTGCCCTGTCCCCACCTCTCATTAAGGGGGCTACATGATTAATCGCAATAAATCTCAATTGTGCTAGTGAGTGCCGCTTCTCGGAAAAATGTTTGGCAACGGGTTTGTCTGTGACTTTATCATGATATGCTGTGCGTATAGAGGATCTGTGTCCCCTAATACGATCCCGTACAGTCATCCTTGTTTTGCCCACATAAGATAGGCCACAAGGACATGTTATAAGATACACCACAAATTCTGTTGTACAAGTAATGCGGTGGTTGATTCTATACTGTCGTCCTGTAGGAGGATGTGAAAAATGAGTGCCTGATGAGTCACGCATCCTAAGCAACGGTAGCAGCCTGTACTGACTTTCGCTTCAACTAATTCGGCCACTACCGGAAGTCAGCAGCCAGACGAATTTGTTAAAGCGGCGACGGCCACCGAATACAGGTAATTCGGCCGCCGTCACCTCTTAACTAATTAGACGGCCGTCATCGCTTTAAAGATTTCGTCTGACTGCTGACTTCCGGCGGGGGCCGAATTAGTTGAAGCGGAAGTCAGCACGGATGGAGAGCGGCTGCATCGCAAAGCGGTCCCAGGGCAGACGGCCCACCGGGATGCGGACCTTGGTTCTTTACGTTTTTGCATTGAAAATTTGTGTTATTTTTTACGGCAATAGTGCATTTTTTTTTCTTTTTTTTTAATTTTGGATTTTTTTGTATTTGTTCTACTGATTAAGTAATTTGCTTGCTTGCTTTATTGTCTCTTTAGTTTCTTTTTTATGTCTATTTTTTTCTTTTTTTCTTTTTTTTCTCTTAAATCTATATTGTATGTTCTTGTAATGATTGATTTATATCTTGGTGTTATTTGGTTGTTCTATTCTGTGTGTACAATGTTTAGATTTTTTACCTCTCTTCTTTAGCAAGTGTCCTCATAGTCCCTGACTGTGTCTTGGTACTCTCTATATGTACTGCCTTTTTCCCTTGCTTTTTGGACACTCTCTGCTTCATGGGATCCTCCCTGGTCGAGTGGTTATATAAATCTATCGTTAGGTTATTAGACACACACAGGCACTGGGTCACTTCACCACAGTTTAGTTATAGATAATGGTAGTTTATCCTCTACCTATCATTAGATCTAATTCAGCACAGTCACATTGGTCTAGTTGAACACGGAGTGTACCTTCTGAATCGTTACCATGGTGGGAGACCACTTTTTCCTCGATATCGAATTTACAGGTGATTGTCTGAGTGTGTAGAGTTTTTTTATTGGTATTTGGGACCGTACTTTGTTGGTTAGGTTTGTTGGTCCCCTCCGTGGTAACATTCATTGGTGGGTTGGTTTTCATCTATGTGCACGTCTATCTAGCCAGACGCGTATATGTTGTTGCCTTGTGACACGTTGTTTGACGTGACACGCATAGTGGCACGCAAGCTTTTCACTCTCTTGGAACCGGAAGTCGCTGTTCTCTCGTCATATTCGGGTGTGAGGAGCGGGTTTCTTCAGCTGCGGCTGGTAAGTGTTTGATTGTGGGTGTATATATATGTCTAGTTCACATTGTTATTGATGCTTGACAAAAGGCTTGTTAGCCTGAAACGTCACTTATCATCATGGGAATTAAAATTTGATATTACTTTCATCGGAAGACCTGTGAGTGCATCCTCTATTTATATATTTGGGTTCTTTATATATATATATATATATATATATATATATATATATCTCCGCCAAGGAGAATTCCTCCACTAATTTAGCAGAAAGCAGAAAGAATGCAGTAGTAACTTCTGTTACTTTATCTTTGTCTTCATTTTTGTAGGCTTTTATTGTGCAACACAATTGATATTTAATAATAAAACTGCTCTTCAACTTACTTCTATTTTTTCTCAACTTTGTAAATATCAATAATAGTTTTAAATAAAAGGTGAACTTGCCCTCTCTATTTTGTAGCACATCTAAAATGTCACTACCAATTGACAGAAGCCATCAAGGCAACAACAAAAGGCAGCCTTATCAAATGATGTTCCAGTCTAATCTGAAGGCTTATCTCCACATTCTGTTTTTCTCATCAGTGTGTGGATGGCAGCTGCAAAGATGAATTTAGATAACTATCAAGCAGTGGTTGATAATAAGCCCCTCAAATGTCAGGCAACACAAAGGGCAGCATTGTTTCTTAGCACAGTTCTGCATTTTCCTTTCTTCTCTGCTTACGCTTTTGTACTTTCTAATATGGCAAAGCCTATGAAGAGGATAATCTGACTACTGGAAGTCCTTTGTGAACCTTGCCATTTCACTAAATACAACTTATCTTCAACTATTCCCACTTACATATATATATATATAAACACACATTTTCATTGCTTCTAAAAAGGAATACCGTACATTCTGCTGCTGTCAGTTTTTTTTCATATATCTGTATATAAATAGGTTTTCAAAAATACTTTTTCATTTAAACATAATTCCTGTACTTTACATTGAAAATAATTAGTATACAGTAGGCATGCGGGCTTCATCTGCAGGAGTTTGATGATAACATCTTAGCTGTAGAAAGCTAGTCAATGATGAGCGTTAAAATATCTTTAAGGCAGGCACAGAGAGAGGACATTAAGAATATAATTTGTAATTTACCATTAACAATGAAGAAAACAGTGCTCCAGGATTAGCACTTCTTCTTACCCAACACCATCTAAGAAGGAACAAGATGTGGCATCACATCTGTCCATGGTCCTAACCAGTGGCATATCCAGTGATTGTATTTAGGGGAGCCTCCAGCAATTGTAATTATTGGGGTCTAAATGAAGGCACAGGATAAAAGTAGGGGGGCTATTATAAAACTCTAATTATATATATATATATATATATATATATATACACACACACACACATACATATTATATATAGCTACACATACATATGCATATCACATACATATATACACATATAGAATTATGCATATATCGTTTTATATATTTATATATATATATATATATATATATATATATATATATATATATATATATATAGTTAGATAGATAGATAGATAGATAGATAGATAGATAGATAGATAGATAGATAGATAGATAGATGCATTTATACTTATTTGAACTTTCAAAAATTATATTCAACCTTTTTCATGTTTAATAAAAAAGAAATGATAAAAAAATGCATTTCTTGTTATTATTTCCTTCCTATAAAGCCAAATTGCACTTAAAGGACTTGTCAGAACACCACTTGTTGCTCAAATTTGCCACTGCACACTCATTGCTCAAAAAGGACTAGACCCTTTAAAATACGCCACAGTCTTTTTTTCCCATTCTCATATACCACTGTGAGGTGCCTATTAAAATATGCCACAACCATGTGCATATTAAAACATACCACAGTCAGCTTACGACTTAACACATGCAACATTCAGGTGCCCAAGGAGCCAGATTGCTCAATAAAATATGCCACAGCCAGGTGCCCACTGATATATTCCACAGCCAGATTCATACTAAAATAGGCCACATTCCGGACCCCCTTAAAATATGCCATCTGCAGGTGCCCATTAAAATATGCCACTGCCACGTGGCAATAAAATGTCACATTTTGGTGCCCATTAATATATAACAAACACATGTGTGCAGAAAAAATATGCCACAGTCAGGTACCACAAAAATATGTCAGATTTCCCATTTAAACATGCCACCTTCAGGTGCCCAATAAAATATACCAGTCACAAAGACCATAAAAATATACCACAGACAGGTGCATTATGTCACATACAAGGGCCCATTAAAATATGCCACATACAGGTGTCCATTAAAATATACCATTTACAGGTGTGATTAAAATATGTCACAATAAGGTGCCCATTATAATATGTCACATATGTGTCCATTGAAGTATGCCACATACAGGTGCCCATTATAATATGCCACATATGTGTCCATTGAAGTATGCCACATACAGGTGTCCATTAAAAAATATGCCACATACAGGTGCCCACTAAAATATGCCACAGTCAGGTACCCAATAAAATATGCCACATACAGCTGACTATTAAAATATGCCAGGTATGCCACATACAGCTGATCATTAAAATATGCCAAGTATGCCACATGCAGCTGACCATTAAAATATGCCATATATGCCAGATACAGTTGCCCACTAATATATGCCACACATAGCTGACCATCTAAATATCCTACATTCTGTCCTGAATCTGTCCTGCACACTGCAGTATAGTTGCTTTTTTGAACAGCATAAATGACAGGAGTGTCACAAAATGCAGGGGATTCCCCAAGATGGCTGCTTAGCTTGCCTAGCAAAATGTGTTGACACTTTCTAAAGGGAATTCATCAGTGTCATCTCCAAACATTAAAGGTAGGGTTATGTGCAATTAGTATTGCAGGAAAATAAACACCATGTTGATTTGTTTTATGAACATTGTTCTTCTTATTTGTCATGTCAAGATGGTGCATACTTTTTTCTGTTTTTATATCAGAAGAATCAATACCGACAAATTGATTTTCACAGAACAATTACCATGTTCGTGACTAACATATTTTAAAAAGAGATCAAAATTTCACCTGGGCAATAACAGGCCAGTGAGCTTGACATCTGTAGTGAGGAAATTATTTGGAGGATTGCTAAAAGTATACATTCAAGAATACATCTTGAATCAAAATATGATTAGTAGAAGTCAACATTATTTTTGAAAGATAGGTTTTGTCAAACCAACTTAATAGTATTCTTTAAAGAATAATATAGATCTAGGTGTGGCAGTAGATGTGATAGATTTAGACTTTGCTAAAGCATTTCATATAGTTCAACACTAGAGTTGAGCGGACACATGGATGTTCGGGTTCGGCAGGTTCGACCGAACTTTGAAAAAATGTCCGGGTCAGTGCTCGAACTTGACCCCGAACTTGACCCCGAACCCTATTGAAGTCAATGGGGACACGAACGTTTGGCCACTAAAATGCCTCTAAAAAACTAATGGAAAGGGCTAGAGGGCTGCAAAAGGAAGTAAAATGTGGGTAAGAGTAGGACAAGTGCCCTGCAAGCAAATGTGGATAGGGAAATAACTTAAAATAACATAAAATACATGCAAATTACAAATACAACTGAGCCATAAAATAGCAGTAGATGGAATCTTTGATTTTAGCTTTGGAAGAACATAAATCTAAATCTAAAGCATGGCTGCCAGGAGGATCAACAGAATTATCCATTTGAGAGAGGGTTCGAGTGCAGGGTATTCTCTTTCAGTTTATACTAAGTGACCCATAGGTTGAGAAGGCGGTGACCGTGGCGGTGTAGGGGGAAGCGGCGCTGGAGGAGGAGGAGGAGGAAGAGGTAGCCAACACTGTTTTTTATTTGGTTTTGTTTTTTTAAATTGGGGTAGCCCCCAAAATATTGGGACATATAACAACAGAAAACAAAGAATAAGTGCACTTGGGTACAACAATGACTGGGTGAGGCCGGTATAAATGTCTATTCTGCACAAGGTACAGACAAGTCTGGTGGGATCCATGCCTGGTTCATCTTAATAAACGTGAGCTTGTCCATGTTGGCTGTGGACAGGCGGCTGCTCTTGTCTGTGATAACACCCCCTGCCGTGCTAAACACACGTTCAGACAATACACAGGCCAGCACCTCCAAGGCATAAAGGGCAAGCTCAAGCCATGTGCCCAATTTGGAGATGCAGAAGTTGAATGGGGCAGACCCATCAGTCAGTACGTATAGGCCCGTGCACATGTACTGTTCCACCATGTTACTGAAATGCTGCCTCCTGCTAAGACATTGCATTTCAGATGGTGGTGCTGCTTCTTGTGGCGTGCTGACAAAGCTTTCCCACATTTTGGCCATGCTAACCTAGCCTTCTGAGCTGCTGGCGGTGCCCCAGCTGCGTTGGCGACCTCTTACTCCTCCTCATCATCATCATCCTCATCCTCCTCAAAAACTGTGCCCTGGCTTGACATTTGTGTACCTGGCCTATGCTGGTGCTGGAATCCACCCTCCAAGCCACTTGTGAATGAATGGACTGATAACCGTGGAAATGACCCCTCTTCCTCCTGTGCCACATCCTCTTCCATCATCGCCCTTAGCTTTTTTTCAAGGAGACATACAAGCGGGATAGTAAGGCTGAGAACGGCTTCATTGGCACTGGCCATGTTGGTGGAGTACTCGAAACAGTGCAAAATGGCACACAGGTCTCGCATGGAGGCGCACTCATTGATGGTGAAGTGGTGCTGTTCCGCAGAGTGACTGACCCGTGCGTGCTGCAGCTGATACTCCACTATCACCTGCTGCTGCTTGCACAGTCTCTCCAGCATGTGCACGGTGGAGTTCCACCTTGTGGGCACGTCGCTTATGAGGTGGTGAGCGGGAAGGCCTAAGTTAAGCTGCAGCGCAGACCGCCTGTCAGCAGCAGCAGGGTGAGAATGCCTAAAGTGCGCACAGACGGCCGCACTTTCTTCAGCAGCTCTGATATATCTGGGTAGTTTTTCAGGAATTTCTGCACCGAAATTCAGCACATGCGCCAGGCAAGGGATGTGCGTCAAACCGGCTAGGCCCAGAGCTGCTGCGAGATTTCGCCCATTATCGCACACCACCAGGCCAGGCTTGAGGCTCAGTGGCAACAACCACTCATTGGTCTGTTGTTCCATGCCCGTCCACAGCTCCTGCGCGCTGTGGGGTTTTTCCCCCAAACATGAGTTTTAAAAGAGCCTGCTGTCGTTTCCCCCTGACTGTGCTGAAGTTGGTGGTGAAGGTGTTACGCTGACCGGATGAGCAGGTGGTAGAGCAGGTGGTAGAGGAGAAGGAAGAAGCTGAGTAGGAGGAGTAGGCAACAGGAGGCAAAGATAAATGCCTTGCAATCCTCGGTGGCGGAAGGACATGCGCCAAACTGCTATTTGCCCAGTGTGCAGTTAGGGAGATATAGTATCCCTGCCCGTGCTTACTGGTCCACGTATCTGTGGTTATGTGGACCTTGCCACAGATGGCGCTGCGCAGTGCACACCTGATTTTGTCCACCAATTGCTTGTGCAGGGAAGGGATGGCTCGTCTGGAAAAGTAGTGGGGGCTGGGAACCACGTACTGTGGGACAGCCACCGCCATCAGGTTTTTAAAACTGTCCGTCTCCAACAGACGGAATGACAGCATTTCAAAGGCCAGGAATTTGGAAATGCTGGTTATCCCCATCCACAAAAATAGTGATGTAAACATAGTGGCAAACTACAGGCCTATCTCACTGCTACCCGTCCTTTCTAAAATCCTGGAAAAATGTACCCATGATCAACTGTGCAAGTATTATCAACGGTCCAACTATCTAACCTCGCTTCAATCTGGGTTTCGGTCAAATCACTACAAGGTAACTGCCCTCTTAAAGGTGACCAATGACATTCAGAGTGGTATGGAGAGTGGTGAAATCACAGGTGCAGTTTTCCTTGACTTTGCAAAGGCCTTTGATATGGTTGATCATGATCTGCTGCTACACAAGCTAAATTGTTCTGGTATAAAAGAGAGGTCGCTCTGCTGGTTTCGTTCGTACTTGTCTGATAGAACTCAATATGTGTCTATTGCTGATACTGCCTCCCTGTTCTTGGGCATCTGCTTTTCTCACTATTTATTAATGATCTACCTTCGGTGTGTGACCTGGCTCGTGTGCATATGTATGCTGATGATACGGTCATTTATACATCCGGTACTAAACTATCGCAAGTGGAATCCGTGCTACACGGGCAGTTTTCTAAAGTTGAAAGTTGGCTAGCTAGAAACAAATTATTCCTTAACGCTGAAAAAACTGTGTCCATGTTGTTTGGGACAAATGCTAAGCTACTTAAATTAAACAATCCTTAAATAAACATCAAGACTAAATCTAGTTATAACATGACCCAAGTAAATTCATGCAAGTATCTTGGCATGTGGCTAGACCCAAACTTATATTTTGGTCTCCATATTGATAAGCTAGTGTCAAAGCTATATCCTGGGATTGGCTTTCCATATAGAAACAAATCAAACCTAGATTCCACGGTAAGGAAACGTATTGTGCAGAAAATGTTAATGCCGATCTTGGACTATGGAGATGTTGTGTATGATTCTGCCCCCCAGACACATCTCGGTAAACTCGACACTCTGTACAATACATTGTGTCGTTTTGCACTACAGTGAGATTATAACACTCATCACTGTAAAATGTTAAAAGAGTTAAATTGGCTGACGCTTGCCTCCAGACGAGCTCTCCACCTAGCGTGCTTAGTGCATAACCACTTCTCTGGAACGCTTCCCCCCTACCTGAGCGGCATGCTTGCCCTTACTACCTGCACATCCTACAATCTCAGATCTTGCACCAACCCTTCGCTAGCGATCCCTCGCTTCAAAAAGGAAGCGGGTCGAGGTGCGTTCTCTTTCAGAGCTCCTCATATGTGGAATAGCTTTCCTGCTTCTGCCAAATCAGCAGCTAGTCTAAAATCACTGAAAGTAAATGTCTCCAAAATCCTCAAAACAGATTGTACCTGTTATTAGTTTACAAACTCCTTCATATACTGTACATGTTGTTCCTTCTTTGTATCAATATTGGTTTACCATGTATGTTCACCTTCCAACTTGTTTATATATATATATGTATGTATTTATTTTAATCTACTGTTAAATGTGTAACTCTGTAACTCTGTAACTCCATTCTGGACTGGGTCCCCAGGACATACTTGAAAACGAGAGAAATATCAATGTATTCTTCCTGGTAAAACACTTTCAAAATAAATAAATAAACTGTAGGCACTGTCAGCCACCCAATCTACTATCGCCTGTACTTGTTCTGGCCTCACCATTCTAAGAGTGGCATTCGGGCCTACCAAATAAAGATGAAGGTTCTGTCGCGTACTAGCACCTGAGGAAGGTGTTTCACTTGTGCGTGTAGCTGGCACAGATCGACCACATCCCCTACTTGCAACAGGATCTCCACCAACATTTATTGGACTGCAATAAATGCACCGCAAGATGCAAATGTACTATCTAGCACCCAAAACAATTAGAATTTTTCAAAGTGCGCTGTAAGCACAGTATTTGACAGTTCTATTTGACTCTCAGAAATGAAGTGCACAGCAAGACTCAAATGTACTATTTAGCACCCAAAACAATTAGAATTTTTCAAAGTGCACTGTAACTACAGTATTTGACGGTTCTATTTGACTCTCAGATGTAATACATGTAAATGGACCTATTCTTATGAATGGGGACTCTATTTCGGTTTATAGAATAGCAATAGCAGTACATGTATTCCATAAACCGAAAGTCTATAAACCGAAAGACATTCGGTTTATAGACTTTCATTTTATAGAATACATGTAATACTATTGCTATTCTATAAAAAGAAAGTCTATAAACCGAATGTCGTTCGGTTTATAGACTTTCGGTTTATAGAATAGCCAATAGCATTACATGTGTTCTATAAACCGAAAGTCTATAAACCGAATGTCTTTTGGTTTATACACTTTCGGCTTATAGAATACATGTAATGCTATTGGCTATTCTGTAAACCGAAAGTGTATAAACTGAATGACTTTCTGTTTAAAGACTTTCGGTTTATAGCAGAACCTCGAACTCCAACCCGAACATACAGTGAAATGTCCGGGTTCGTGGCACGGACACCGTAATTTTCGGTACGAACCCGAACAGTGCGGTTCTGGTTCCCTCAACACTACTGATGACACAAAATTAGGTAGGTTAACATTTTATCTTTGATGTGTCTTCGCTGCAGGAAGATTTAGACAAGGTGAATGAACAGGCAAGTGAAAAATGAGGTTCAATATAGACAAATGCAAAGTTGTGCATCATGGGGAAAATTATAACAAAGTAGCATTTAGAAATGGCATCTCCCTGTGGAAAACTACTAATGAGAAGTATTTACAAATAATTTTGGCTTCGGCACCTTAATTGACTCCATACTCTTTTTGTTTTTTATAGTAGGAGCTTGCATTTTGTGACTAGTTTCACTGTAGTGAATGAATGGAGATGTGTATGTGTGAGGATGTGTGGGTCCTTGGAGGTCGGATCCGGGATTTGAGACTTCTGGTTCTGGGGGCGGGTGAAGCTGGGAGGTGGCTTAGCGATCCGATGGTGATTAGGCTAGTTTCGATCACCACCAGCAAAAGCGAGCCTACTTATTCAGTATGTTAATCAAAGAGAGTACACACCTCTTTCAATTGAGCCTCTTGCAGCTGCAATCAGGAATTCATCATTGGTGGAGGGCATCAGGGTCAGATCTCAACAATATAAACCCGCTTTATATATTAACCCAACTTATTATTAACTCTTACCTCTCTGTTACAATCCATCCCAACAGTTTTAGACATCATTAATGAGTTTAGTACGTATGCTAACTACAAATTAAACTTAAATAAGACTCAAATAAACTCAGCCTTTTTCCTTCCAGACCAAATAACCTAGGCATCACACTGTCTTTCAATTTAAATTCCTTAGTGCGTCTAAATTATTCATGGCTAGTGTTATGACTGAGGGATCAGATTGAGAGATAGAAGGGGGTTGTGGTATCATGGATTGGCTGAATAAATGTTGTAAAGGCCTATATGGTTCCTAAAGTACTATACCTATTTATAACAATATCTCTCCGATATTCTCCAGTCTCCAGATGGATCCTGGACTCCATACCACTATATATTTGGCATTCTAAAAAACCCAGAATCTCTAGGACAGATATTAATAGGAGCAACAAGCATGCAGGCCTGGGTCTCCCAAATCTCCAAAAATCAGGTAACTATGTCTGCCCATGCATTGGAGTGGAACACTAGAAGGGAATGGAACCCGAGATGGTTACAGTTGGAAAAGGCCCAGATCAATAACCTGAGCCCTTTCTTGTTTTATTGGGTTAGACCTTCAGGATTTTGACTTATGGGAGTAACGTCTCCAATAATTAGGGATGTTTTCTATAATTTGGATAAACTCAGATCTAACTTCGGCCCTAATCCTTTCAAGGTGAATGCATCTTTTGAATTTCTCACATTACACATTTCAGACTTGAATCTTTCAAATTGGATCAATAGAGGAATAACATTAATATCACATATAATTCAAACTTTTATTAAAAAGTTACCTATAGCTCCTCTAACTGAACTAGAGGATTTTATATCCAGAGGGGATGATAAAAAATTCAAAATTAATTCACCTCTTTGACTCATATCAAGACCTCCCTTTGCCCCTTTCCGTCCTTAAATGGGAGAGGGAGAAATCATATGCTAACGAATCATGGTTAAAAGTCATATATTTAAATAGAATCTTGTAGTGTAATATTCTGTTACACTACAAGAGGTATATTATAAGATCCTATACTGATGGGAAATGGTTCTGGTGTGTCTTAAGAAATTTCAGAACTCTATCTCAGATCAGTGTTGACCTCCAACACTGATCTGAGATAGAGTTCTGAAATTTCTTAAGACACACCAGGCAAGGGGGCCACTGGAAAGTTATACCATATATGGTGGACGTGAAAAACTTGATGATATATAGAACAATATTCAACCCCTCCTTAAGACCCTCTTTAGGATAGACTCCCTGACACCTTCACTTTTTTTATTTATGATAGATCCTCCAGTGCTCGGTAAACCACAATTAAAATTACTGGCACACATCTTTGCCGCAACTAAAATATGTCTTGCATGACTTTGGAGAAGAGAGGAGCCCCCCAGTGGCATGAAGTGATCACCCAGATCACCTATCAAAGTCTTATAGAAAAACATGTTTTTACAGAGGAGCTGAAAAATCTGGAAATTTTGTCCCCATGGCTTGATCGGCCTCCTTGAGTCTGTCGCCTTTCCCTTCCTCTTCCAGGGCTCTTTCCCACCAGATCCATGGTGTCCCCGGATCGACCACACTACAGCTCATTAAGGACCAGTTGATCTACATTTAGTATGAATGTTAGTGTGAATGGGATAAAGGGTATGGTCATTGATGGGTAAGAACTATTCTGATACTTACCCGTAATACTCTGCTGATAGTTATTGAATTACATTTCAATTTTTGTTTTCTTTTCAAATAACTCATAATACCTTGTCTATTTTTTCTTTGCAAACTTTTTCAAATTGTATACCAGTGTATATGTACTGAGATTTTTTAATAATTACTAACTCCGACTTTGCATTTTTGAGTATGTTTGAATTTGCTTTTCAATTTAAAAAAAAATAAAATTGTTTACAAAATAAATAGAAATAATTGTAGACAATAGACTTAGCAACAATGTGAAATAATTGTAGATTTAGAAAAAAATACAAACCTTTTTTACCCACAGTAAGCCAACTCACCAGGATTGTCCCTGCACAATGTATAGATAAAATGGTGAGATTCAGTGTTCATGCCACCTCAACTCACACACCTCTTCTCACCTTAACTCACCTGCAACTCACCTTTTAGTGAATAACCCCCAGAGTGACAGAGTTCTATGCTGTAATGAATGTGCCTTGAAGACCAGAATTCCTTTGTCTTTGTAAAATTTTTGTCATATGTTTAACCCCTTCCCAACAATAGACGTAGCAGGTCCGTCATGAAAAAACATTTCAATCCTGCGGTAAAACCCGATCACTGTCTTGCTTGATTGCCCATAGAGGTAGTCAGCAAGACTGCATGAAAAAGGTCAAAATGAACCATAGAGCTATTAACCCTTGATCTAGGGCTACGGTTCGAGTTTCACATAGTGTTACACACAGGGCCGATCCTAGGGTCATGGACGCCTGCGTGCAGGTTTTATATTTGGTGCCCAACTTTAAAATGTCTGTTCCAGGCATGTCCATTTAATTTGGGGGGGGGGGGGGATTGGGAGCTGAACAAACTTTTTTTTTAATGTAAAGTACAGATACAAACTTTTATTTTAAATAAAGATATATATTTGTCCATAATACTGTGTAGTGATTTCTTTCTTTCTTCAGTATATTTCTATGATGCTGAGCTGCAACATAGGAGACTTTTGACTGGCTAGCAGAGTGAGTTTTAATTACCATTCCCATGATGCCCAACCAGCCAAAAGTCTCCCATTAGCCTGGCTGAGCATCATTGGAAAATAAGTACACATGGAGCAATTTGTAAAACTGCCCCATGCTCACCATTTCAGTCACTCACGTGTCTCTCTCTTCCCATGCCTCTATGTTTGTCTCTCTCTCCCCATACTCTCTTGTCTATATAATCTCTCTCTATACCCTTTTGCCTGTCTCTTTATTCTCGAACCCTCAATTCTGTCTCTCTCTCTCGCTCTATCTCCCTCCTCATACCCTCATGTCTGTTGCTCTCTCTCTCGTCATACCCTCAGGCCTATCTTTCTCTCTCTTCTTAAACCCTCATGTCTGTCTCTCTCTTCCCATTCCCTCATGTCTATATTTATCTCTCTATATACCCTCATGTCTGTCTCTTTATACCCAAACCCTCAATTCTGTCTCTCTCTCCTCATACCCTCATGCCTATCTCTGTCTCTCTTTCCATACCCTCATGAAGGTCTCTCTCTCCCCACACCCTCATGCCTGTCTCTCTCTTATATGCCTGTGTCTCTCTTCCCATACCCTTATGCCTGTCTCTCTCTTCAGATACCCTCATGTCTGTCTCTCTCCCCCCATATCTGTCTCCCCCCCATGTCTGTCTCCCCAAGTAGATATCTCTCTCTCCCCGCATACCCCATGTCTGTCCCTCTCTTCCCATATCCTCATGTCTGTCTCCTTCATACCCTCATGTCTGTCTCCCCCCATACCCTCATGCCTGTCTCTTCCCATACCCTCATACCTGTCTCTTCCCATACCCCCATTATAGCTCCCCTTGGCGAGGAGCTGTATCAACATTTAAACATATATACCGCAAGGTGCTGCTAGGGAGAGAGTTCCCTAAAGCAGCACCTCTGCTCCCTTGCACCTGGGAATGGTGTACCCTGTGTACACGTCCAGGATCTACCCTGGTTACAGATGGGTTAGGGTAATTTTGTGGTTTAGAGTAAGCGCTAGGGATTGAGTTAGATTTAGGGTTAAAGTTACAGTGATGATAAGGGTTGGGGTTATAAGGTAACTGTTGGAAAATATGGTTAGGAAACAAAAAGCACTATTTCTGCTTATTGCCCTATAACATGCAAACAACAACAGAAAAACAAGTAAACTCAGGACAACATTTAGAAACTATTTAAATGGAGTATTTTTACTGTTTGTAACTGTGTAAAGATTTTTCAAGTGAGAAAACTTGTTTTTCTTTTACATTTTCATTTTATTTATTTTTTTATAGTAAATTATATGATATGATGGAAATAATGGTATCTAAAGAAGGCCCTTTTTATGTGAATAAAAACAGTATATAAAATGTGTGGTGTTATTGGTGCTAGAGAGCTCCAAGTGTGTTAAATGTTGTCTAAATCTACGTGAATCTACATGATACTGTAGCTACTTAAGACAGATAAAAAAATCTAGAACATATTGCATATTTATAATAAAAAGGAAAAAAAAATGACAAGTCATTTTTAAAATATTGTATTCTAGGCTCCTAACTATAATAATAATAAAAAAAAAACAAGGAAAACCACATATTGCCATATCATGCTTAGTCCACTAACCAATCAAAATACTTCAATAATGGTGGGTCCAACACTAGAACGCAATAAATAGAGAACCTGTGGGTGGGGTGCTACAAACACAATCCTAAAACAGCGTATTTATTATAGGGTGCTGCCAGGGCCAGATGAAGACATTGTATTGTGAGGCCCCTAATAATATTGGATTGGGCATAAGTCGCTTTACAAATATCCAGCACTTATATTAACATAGTAATAACATAGTCATTTAGGTTGAAAAAAGACAAAAGTCCATCAAGTTCAACCCTTCTACCTATCATTTCTGCGTTTTGATCCAAAAGAAGGCAAAAAAAAACCCCTAAGGAAGCTTTTTCGAATGTTGCCTCCTAGGGGGAAAAAAATTCCTTCTTGACTCCAAAAGGGCAATCAGATTTCTCCTTGGATCAAAAAGCTCTATTATTAATGCTCATTCTATTATTAATACCCCTGTATGTTCTGCTTTTCTAAAAAATCATCCAGACCATTTTTAAATGCATCTATTGTGGTTGATAGCACTACCTCTCTTGGCAGTGAGTTCCATAATTTTATTGTCCTTACCGTAAAGAATCCCTTCCTTTGCTGCCTATGAAATCTTTGCTCTTCCAGTCTCAGGGGGTGACCTCTTGTTCTTTGTACATTTCTATTAATGAACAGGTCCCTGGAGAGCTCCTTATATTGGCCCTGCACATATTTATATAATGTTATCATATCCCCTCTAAGACGCCTTTTTTCTAAAGTAAATACATGCAATTTTTTAAGTTTCTCTTCATAACTAAGATCCTCCAATCCCCTTATTAATTTTGTAGCTCTCCTTTGCACTTTTTCTAGTTCCTTAATATCCTTTTTAAGGACTGGTGCCCAGAATTGTACTGCATATTCAAGGTGAGGTCTTACCATTGATTTGTAAAGAGGCAAGATGATGTCCTCCTCCCGTGAATCTATACCTCGTTTTATACATGCCAATATCTTATTGGCCCTTGCAGTTGCTGACTGGCAGTGGGCACTGTTGCCAAGTTTGTTATCTACAATGATTCCTAAATCCTTTTCGTTAATAGTTTTTCCCAGGGAAATACCATTTAACGTATATGTTGCTTTGTTATTATTTTTCCCATAATGCATAACTTTACATTTGTCTATATTGAACCTCATTTGCCACTTTCTTGCCCAGTTCCCCACTCTGTCCAAATCTTCCTGTAAAGAAAAAACATCAAGATTAGTCTTTATTACCTTACCTAATTTTGTGTCATCAGCAAACACTGAGACATGGCACTCAGCACAACGTGGGAGATCATTAATAAACAGATTAAAAAGAAGAGGTCCCAAAACAGACTCCTGAGGTACTCCGCTCACTACCCTGGTCCAATTTGAAGCTTTACCATTTACAACAACCCTCTGTGTTCTATCTTTTAGCCAATTTTCAATCCAAATACATACATTTGCCCCCAATCCTATTTCTCTCAATTTGTAGAGTAACCTTTTTGTGTGGAACTGTATCAAATGCTTTAGCAAAATCCAAATAGATCACATCAACTGCCACACCTAGATCTATATTTTTACTGACCTCTTCATAGAATGTTATTAAGTTTGTTTGACAAGACCTGTCTTTCACAAAACCATGTTGACTTTTACTAATTATATTCTGATTCAAGATGTATTCTTGAGTGTACACCTTTAGCAATCCTTCAAATAATTTCCCCACTACAGATGTCAAGCTCACTGGCCTATAATTACCAGGCAGAGATTTTGATCCCTTTTTAAATATTGGAATGACATCCGCCTTTCGCCAGTCTGTTGGCAATATACCTGAACTGAACGAATCCCTAAAGATCATAAATATTGGTCTGGCCAGAATTATGCTTAACTCTCTAAGGACCCTTGGGTGTATACCATCTGGCCCTGGGGCCTTGTATATCTTAACAGAGTTTAATTGCATAAACACTTTTTCCTGTGTCAGCCAATCCCATGTTTGTGGTGACTGTTCCGTAACTTCCGGTAGCAGGGGCTCATCCATCTGTTCTTCCTTAGTATAAACCGAAGAAAAAAAAGTATTTAAAATGTCTGCTTTTTCTCTGTCCTCACTTACCAAATTTCCCATTTGGGATAACAAGGGCCCAACATTTTCCCTCTTTAGCTTTTTTCCATTTATATACTTATAAAAAATCTTGGGGTTAATTTTACTCTCCTTGGCAATCCTTTTCTCGTTTTCCAATTTAGCCATTTTAATTGCCTTTTTGCAGGCTTTGTTGGCATCTTTGTATTTTATAAATGATAATGTTGATCCCTTGCTTTTATAATGTTTGAATGCCATTTTCTTGTTTTGCATTTCCTGTTTCACGGTACAGGTAAGCCACATTGGTTTTGATTTGTGTCTTTTGTATTTGTTTCCCAAAGGTATATATTGGGTTGTGTACTTTTGTAATGTGTGCTTAAAGGCATTCCACTTGTCTTCTGTGTTTAGTCCAGAAAACAATCGTTCCCAGTCTAAATGTTCCATTGATGCCCTTAGTCCATCAAAGTTGGCCCTTCTAAAATTAAGTGTTTTGGTGGCGTAGTTACCAATTTGCTTTTTTGCATTAATCTCAAACGAAACCATGTTATGGTCACTATTGCCCAAGTGTTCTCCTACTTTGACGTTTGAGATAAGCTGCTCATTGTTTGTTATTACTAAATCCAGACAGGCATCCATTCTAGTTGGGGTGTCTACTAATTGTGCCATAAATGTGTTATTAAGCAGGTTCAGAAACTTGCTGCCCTTAGCGGAACTAGTTGTGCCACAATTCCAATCTATATCTGGGTAATTGCACTCACAGAACTTACCCCGACCCTTAGATTGCACTTAACATATCTTATAAACTTGGCATAACATGGCAAAATCAGCAGTAATGTATAAACATTGCATAACAATATCAGAAGTAATGTATAAATGTAAATGCCCCATCACCCACATTGCACCCCAGTACTTGCACCTTTTCCCACATTGCACCCCAGTACTTGCCCCATTACCCATATTGCACCCCAGTACTTGCCCCAATACCCACATTGCAGCTCAGTACCCACATTTCACCCAAGTACTTGCCCCATTATCCACACTGCATCCCAGTACTTGTCCCTTCACCTAGTCTTAAATTAAGGCTTTTTACTTTTTTTCCTAAATTACTATCCGCAATGTATACATAACTCCTGATTTTGCCATTATGTGCCACATTTATACATTACAGCTGATGTTGCCATCATATGGCAATTTTATACATTACTGCTGATTTTGCCATGTCATACCATGTTTATACATTATTGCTGATTTTGCCATGTCATACCATGTTTATACATTATTGCTGATTTTGACATGATCTGCCAAGTTTAATGATATTCCAAGTGCACCCCGGTGCTTGAATAAGTTCTGGTTGCTGGGGGCAAGCCCTGTGAGTGTAATTTAAGAACTGGAACATTTGTAAAGTGACATACGCAATCCAATATTACTGAATGTATTGAACACATCTTTATATTGTGCATTACATACTATATTATTGTAATATTTACTTCTTTTTTTTTTTCTATGTCCATGCTACCCACTATTTTGATCTAAGAATACTAACTTGATTGTGGGACAATATTCCAATGTATCTTAAATGCTTTACCATATCTAATTTAATAAATGCCACAGGGCATCAATACTATTTGTGTGTTAGTAGACGTGAAATGCTTGGAGTAAAATGAATATTATAAGACATAGTACACACAGGTAATTTATTCCCAATAACTTTCCTGCAGAATTTCACTTTAAACAAACTGCTAATGTTGATGTACAACATTTCTATCTGCTACTTTCAGAAAATATAATGCTTGATGCAGTTAATCTATTTTTAGGACAGCAAAGAAATCTATCATCATATTTCTCTCCTTAGGAAACCAATAATAATAACGTGGAATGGATGGAGGATAATGAAGTAAATCTTGGCTGCTGGGAGATACCATATGGCACAGCAGGGCATTATCCGTGCATTATATTATGTGAAAAATTATTTGGACTTTTTTTTCACAGTTTCGTAATTATAATTTGCCTACAGACATTTTTAAAATACCAAGCCAACAGGATGTTGTTAATAGATGCATCTAATTTGTTCATTTGGTTTTGCCATTCGAAATTACAAAAGGATTAGTATCCATCCTTATTTTATGTGTATTACGTTTACATTTCTGATTTCAAGACAGTTTGTGTGAATCTAAAGTGATAAGATTTGCAATTTTCGAAACACTAGAATAAAGGCGGCAAATGTTGGCTCTTCAAAGCGCCACAGATTTCCCCTCCTTTACCACCATGGCTAACAAAGTTAAAAATACATTCAGCCACTAATTTTGTTGATTTGCTAAAATGTTTATATCCTCGAAACAATAAAGTATACCAATCTGAGTATTTCTTAACAAATGAGTTTCTGTCGTACTATAGCACTGTTGATGAGCCTCTAGACTTTTTTCACCTTCTAATACAAAAAGTGAAAATCTCCAGTTTCTCAAGTATGAGGAAAAAATTTAAAACATAGAGAGAGACCCTCAGTTTTTTATGTAATCAATAGAGGGCACACTAACAAGGTCCCATCTACTGATTATATGCGAAAATGAGGGTCTCTCCGCAATTGCAGTGAAATGGATTTTTTTCTTGGTAGTTAGACCCAACAGACCTCAGTTAGGCATGAACAGCGTTCAGGCCCTCCGATTGAGTACTGAATGCGTACTGACACTGTCAGCGGGGCATCTCTTGGATCAGGTCTTCTTCAGGCAATAAGCAGAGAAGAATGTGAACCTAGGTTCATATGAAAAAATAAGCAGGCACTTTGGTATATGGGATTAATTAACTAAGTGGGAATCAAGTGAATGCCCACTCTCCTTTTACTAGCTTGTAACACAGGGATGAATTCTATTCTGATTCCAAACTCCATAACCAGTGATAGTTAACTTTACTTGGTTGTTGACCATCTTTTATTTAAAGGGAAACTGTAACCTTTTTGTGGGGGATTTTTATATATCTATTGGAACATGATACATCCAGCTTGTCTCTTTACTGTAGATCAGAACATATGATCAATATTTCTTGAGCATATATTACAATACAGGTTCAGTATCCCTTATCCAGAATCCATTGTCCAAAATTATCTGTTATGCAAACCAATTCAGATTTTGACACACATTTCAAATTCGATACACCTGACTAAAAGCAAGCATAAAACTGTTTATTCAGTGTCCATCCCCCTTAAGCTGAGCTATACCCTTTCCATGCATGCTCAGATTCCCCCATACTGACAAAGTCACATGTCAGGCATGATTGTCCAACGCCTGGTTCCCAACGATGCCTCACAGGCTCCAATATATCTTATTGGTGAAAATGATCCATTAGCCAAAGCAATTTGGATGCGTGGTTTTGTTCTATATCTGTCTTACCTCATTTGGATTAAAAGGATTTTCTTACTGCAAGATATTGACCATCTGCATTATCACTACCATCTGTAAGCTGCCATCCGTGGAGGGGGCAAGTATACATATATACATTCACCTGCACCAAGCTCCTATGTTGTTAGGAGCTAATTTTGTGAGTGGATCTCTTTTCGAATAGAGGTTGCTGATTCACAGCACTATACATACTGCACTATTTTGCATTTTATTTATATCTTTACAGATTTATCCTAAAGGACTACGGTTTCGATAATAAGTATTGCACCACTGTATTTTATTGCTTTTATACATGTGTATTGCTTCTGTTTTTTGGATTCACGTTTACATTTCCTCATGAAAATTTCACGGAATATATCTTTCCACTTTATCACAATATTGGCACAATATCACTGACTGGTTTGTTTAAAGTGTCCAGACACTGTGCGCTGAAACTACACTTTGTTTTGTCCACTAAACTCTACCAGTAACATATTAATGTCCACGTATTTAGCATGCAATGTCCTAAAAGTCAGTGTTGGCGTAATGGTCAGGTGTCACAACACTTTTGTCCATATAGAGTATATGAAAAAGTGCATTATCAGTTATCTTGTATTACATGACTGTCATGCAATACTGTATTCTAATACATTGTTGGTATTTTAACCATTTAAAATTATATGTTAAAAATATATTTGTCTTTTCCCATAAGATGTAAAAAAGACAAAAAGAAAGGAAAATCTGATCCTTTCATATTGTTTTTACCTTGAAGATTCCACTCCTTTTTTTTATCTCTTTGCTTTCTGCTTCTTGAAGGTAATCTAATGTTCTAATTTTAGCTGTTTAAAATCAATATTTCATTTCTCTGCTTCTCATCTTTGCTTGTCTCAGATGATCCATTTAGTTTATATAACTTTTTTGATAGTAATGTAATAGTGAAAGATTATAATATAGTTAAATTCATACATCTTGATATGGCACTAACGTCATACAATTATGTACATATCAGAACAGACAGAGTGGTTGGAACTCTGGAGTCATGGACCAAGAGTCAGGCAATAGGGAAGGCTCATCAAGTCATTGGCTTAAATATTAGCCGGTAGGAAAACCCTTATTATGGAGAAAAGGACCTCTTCTAGCCCATCATCTTGTGAGGATAGCAAGTCTCATGACAAATATTGTCAGCCCAGACCTCTTCCATTGCTCCTGTATGCAGCAAGATGTGGACTCTATTCACTAAAAAGTGAACAGGAATTAATAGCTGGACTGGAAAGCTATGCAAGTTGGCAAATGTTTCCAAATCAGCTATTATTCCTATTTTTTACTGTTAGTTCCCTGTGCTTTATAACTGCTGGGGTGGAGAAGGCTTGCCATCACTTTTCTGTCCTTTATCCTTAACTTTCCATTCACCAACTACTAACTTTTGACATCTCAGAAGCTTCATTCATTTTAAATGGGATACTTGGTCATCTTACAATAGACTACAAGGACTATTATAGACGCAGCTGTTGAGTTGCAGCACACATACAGATAGCACATGATCTCTGTGGGAGGCATGTATAAACATGGCACACAGGCAGATTGTTCCAAATACCTGTACAATCAATGTGTGGTCCAGCAGTATATCTTCAGCAAGGCCTTGGGCACCATATTTCAAGAGGGCGGCAAGAACGCCTGCCATTTTGTCCAGGGAACATATCATTGGTGTATTCTGCAGTGCTATATGACCTAACACATACCTGTGCACATCTCAACACTCCCTGAAGATTGCAGTTGATAAAATGTTTTGTTTTTTATCCGTACTACCCATATAAACAAGAAGAAAATTTCAGAAGATAAGTAAGCTTGTGAGCATGGCTCTCCACCTCATGTATCAGTCTGTCCTTCTCTGTCTAAGTAACAATGCTATAATATGTACCAAGAGCTACGTAAATTGTTGGTGCTATGTAATGTTAATGACCTAAGTACAAAAAAAATGCAGCAGAGATAAAAACAATATAGCGCAGAATACCTAAATATCCAGAATACAAAAAGAATAACCCTTGCGCAAAAAATGAAATGATCCAAATCTGTGATATGAGCAGGATCTGATGCAGAGAGAAGGACTGGATACAATGCACAGTAGAATGTAGCAGGAGATGAAAAGTAATAATCTGCTGCACATAATGTGTGTTATTTCTCCTCCAGCTGCATTCCACTCTACATTGTATCCAGGCATTATCTGCATCAGATTCTGTTCATATTATTTGGAATATTATATGTTGATCCACATCTATATGGATCTCCTTTTGTGAGAACTGGTATCACTTTCCTATCCTGTAAAAAAAATAAACTGATAAATCTTGTCATTTTTTTCTTCAAAACTTCCTATCTCCAGATCTTCTGACTGGACTACCTCTGGCTCGTCTCTCTCCCCTGCAATCTATTCAAAGCACAGCTGCCAGACTAATCTTTCTTGCTCGTCGGTCTGATTCGGCTGCTCCCCTATGCCATGCCCTCCACTGGCTCCCCGTTTGCTCTAGGATCAAATTTAAAATTCTATATTCAACCCCTAGCTATTCCCATCTAGCTCTTGCTGTCCTCAATCACTGTTAATATCAGGTAGCTTACAACTGATCCAGCTAGAAAGCACACAATCCATCTTTGGCCAAACTCACCTAGTGCTAAACTTCCACATAACTGTTACTACAAATACATTTCCTCTGTCCTCTTCACTCCCTTATGTGTTTCATGTAACCCCTTGCGAGCAGGGCTCTCTACCTCACGTACCAGTCTGTTCTAGTTTCTATGTAGTTCCCTTCTATGCTCTGTATCTAGCGCTAAGTAAATTGTTGGCGCTACATAAATAAATGGTAATGTAATGTAAATCTCCTAAAAATCAGAGTTAGTGCCATTACTATAGAAACAGTCCAAACACTGCTTATTGGATGTCACTGAAATTATTTTCAATATTAAACTGTAGGAGAATCGTTTCAAAGTAAAAAATAAGGGCATTTCACATATATGAAACACATGTACAACATACATAAAATAAACAAGGTGGAACTGCCCCTTTAAAGAGACAATGTTGTGAGCTGCTATCATAGTAGTACACCACAAGTAGTTGAGATGCATGATTCAATAAACCAATATAACATAGGCAGTTGCTTGTATTCTTAACAAAAACCCACTTATACATTTATCAGCTCACGTTTGTATTCTTTTACTTTTATCCTTTTGTTAAGGATGGCAGTTGTGACTGGCATATCAAACAGACCGCATATTTTTAGCCAGCGATTATTTGAAAATTCAATCTTTATTGAACTATTGACATAACCTGTGTTATCTTAGATCATTAATTACCAACAGGTATTATGTGAAAGGGTTTAAACAATTGAGCAAGGCAATGATTGGAAGACGAAAGCAAAGAAACATTTCCAAGTTTAGTATAAGCTCGGAATACATAAATAAATAAGAAATCATTCATTAGCATGAAGAAGGTCATATAAAAAAGAAGAAAGACATTAAATCAATGACAATGAACCAATCTTTCAGTCAAATTGAAACACATTACAAAACCTCTTTGTAATTTTCTGTGTCAACTAAATGTCACGTCAGAATTAATTTACATTAATTATAAAAGGCCCAGACAGTGAAGTGCCTTGCAAGTTTTGTTAATCTATATGTACAGACTGAATGTATTGTTTATTTATATACTGACAAAATACATGCCCTGTGCATATTATACAGAAATGGAAAGTAATATGGTCATTTTTTTAAATATTGTTTTCCTTTTTTATTTTTTTTTATTGCACTTTTCTTTCTTAAATAATACAAATGCATGTAGATGACAGTGGAAATTATTTATATTTAGGTTAGTTATGTACTAAAACAATAAAACATTTAACATTTGTAAAATACTGTCATTAGTCATAAACTAAATTTGGTGCTTGCATACACTTGGTTAAGAATGTAATTGTTAACTAAAATGTATTGTATATTCTGTATTGAACAGGATACTGGATGGCTGAAAATCTGGGTCCACTGGGATATAAACAAATCCATGTACCAGGCAAGATGATAATATACCCACAATGGACGCAGCCACATATAGCAGCAAGCAGAGAGGAAAGTTATAGGCCTAGGTGAATTCTCTATTCCCTGAAAAGTCAGCAAAAATGTAAGATGCATTGAGGGCAACTGGTGATAAAATTGTTATTCACTCAATACGTCAATGATTTTGTGATGCTAAATTACATTCTACAGTCCATCAGTGAAGCACCAACGCGAAACTATGCATGATTACATGACTATCATGAAATCCTGCAATTAGATACTATCAGCGGACTGTTCTTTCCATAATGCATAGAGTTTTTTTGTGATGCAGAAAAGGTTTTTCTGTTTAAATATAGTTTTTGCATACATTTTAAATATTGGGAGTTCTTGTCACATTGATCTACACTTGTGGTCATATTATAAGATAGAAAAATATATCTGCTCATAAACATACCCCAGAGGGACCACTTACTTCAAACAAACAACAGGTGCTTATGCTCAGCGCTTTATCCCAATTCCCAGTCTCCGTGCCTGATGATGTGGAGATTTAGCAGACAAATTCATTTTCACAAAATTTTAAAAAATCCTGTCACATGCTGTGTAATTTAAATGCTGGTCACTTCCGAAAAGAACAGTCAACTACTACAAGAGCATTTGATAGAATATTAATTTTACTAATACTAATTCTAGTGACATTTACTAATATGTGGGACTATGAAACCATTTGTAGGAGTTGGTATCTTTATGATATTAAATAAAATTCATGTATGTCTATTCTATCAAATAAGGAAAACATAGAAACAACGAAAAGAAAAAAAATCTTCTCCGTAAATAATGTGTAACATATATTACTTAACTGAGATTTTAGTGACATCTAGTGGTCATTTTATAAATTGCTGCCTATGGAAAAAAGTTAATTTCATAATGATGGCCAAAATAGGCATCAGAAAAACTGATACAGTTTTTTATCTGTATGAATGTAACACACACCGTCTCCAAGTAACAATTACCAGACTACCCACAGGGCAATATTCTTTAGACCTATCTTCCCCAAATCCAGTAAATATCCCTAAACTAGTATCACTACAGGTGTCTTCTGGATCTCTAAGGACTTTCATGGGAGGCATAGAGACTCTGTGACATATCTGATGTTTTAATAGTAAAGTGCCCACTGCTTGAGGAGCATTCACCTGCAACACATGTCCCTGTACTATTGCCTGACATGCATCAACCAGTGCTGCAACCGATGCTACTGCTAACATAAATGCTGAGTCAAGTTTATTACTGGAGCACTCAGCATTGCCTGTTTCAAAAGCATAAAAGCTTTCTCATTTTCCTCACTCCAGTGGAGGGGAGTGTTCTTTCTAGCTAACTCTTGGAGCTGGGCTGCAATAGAGGAAATGTGCTATCCACTGGCGGCAGTAGCCTGTCGTCCCAAGGAATGCTCTTGTCCCTTTCACAGAAGTGGGTCTTGGTGCTGCTTGGACCGGACCCTTCTTTCATGTATGATCTCTCTCTGTCCCTTGGTCAAAATAGCATGACTCAGGAAGGAAATGTAGCCTGGTTTGGCACAACAGGAAATATGTTCTGCACAACTTTTTAAAATGCCCTCATCTGTGGTGGATCTGATCCTGGTTTCTTTATGGGGTTGTGACAATGACCTATCCCTCTAGCAATTTCAGTACTATCTGCTCTTGGAAAGGTATAGTCCCAATAAGGCAAGAATTCAACCAAAACTAGAATAATTGCAAATAATTTTTCAACATGCATTTTTTTGCAGATTCTGGACAAGCCAGTGATTGTCAATTCATTTTTTGTTAACCAGGTAGAATTATTTTGCTTTGCTTTGTAGACTGTGTCAGGTTTTGCTAATTATGAGGTTAGTAGTTTTCTTTGCTGTTGATTAGTAAGTAGTAGACATGTGCATTCGTTTTCGGACGAATGCATTTTCGTCCGAAAATAGCATTTTCGTCCGAAAATAGCATTTTCGTCCGAAAATAGCATTTTCGTCCATTCGTCCGAAAAACAAATAACTAAAATGCTAAACTAAGGAAAGCCGAATGAACGAATGGTTAATAAACGAAAATCATTCGTCCATTCGTGCTATTGGCATTCTATAAACCGAAATAGAGTCGGTTTATAGAATACCAATAGTATTACATACATTCCATAAACCGACATAATGAACGACTTTCGGTTTATGGAATGCTTGTAATGCTATTGCTATTCTATGAAGTCAATGGGGACACGAACTTTTGGCCACTAAAATGCCTCTAAAAAAGTCCTGGAAAGGGCTAGAGGGCTGCAAAAGGAAGTAAAATATGGGTAAGAGTAGGACAAGTGCCCTGCAAACAAATATTGATAGGGAAATAACTTCAAATAACATAAAATACATACAAATTAAAAATACAGCTGAGCCATAAAATAGCACTAGATGGAATCTTTGATTTTAGTTTTGGAAGAACATAAATCTAAATCTAAAGCATGGCTGCCAGGAGGATCAACAGAATTATCTATTTGAGAGAGGGTTGGAGTGCAGGGTTTTTTCTTTCAGTTTATACTAAGTGACCCATAGGTTGAGGAGACGGTGACCGTGGCGGTGTAGGTGGAAGCGGCGCTGGAGGAGGAGGAGGAGATAGCCAGAATTTTTCAAAATGCGCTGTAAGCACAGTATTGGACTGTTCTATTTGACTCTCAGATGTGAAGTGCACCGCAAGGCGCAAATGTACTACCATATTTGCTCGATTATAAGACGACCCTGATTATAAGACGACCCCCCAAATTTGTACATTCCTTTAGGAAAAAAACTAAAAGCCTGATTATAAGACTACCCTATAGGAAAAAAGTTTAACTTGTATATATGTAAATTGCTTTTTAATATTTAATAAAAAGTTTATATTATACAAATGCATTTCTTGTTTTTATTTGCTTTTATGTGCCAATGCGGCCTCTCTCCCGCTCCCCCAGCTGTCTCTCCCCCCCCCCAGCTTTCTCTCTCTCCCCCCAAAACTTCTCTCTTGTCTCTATCTATCCCCCCTCCCCTTTTCTCTCTGTCCCCCTCCCTCCCCTTGTCTGTGTCTCCCCCCTCACCCCCCTTGTCTCTCTGTGTCCTCCCCCTCCCCCTGTCTCTCTGTCCCCCTCCCTTCCCTTGTCTGTGTCTCCCCCCCCTTTGTCTCTGTGTCCTCCCCCCATCCCCCTCCCTTTGTCTCTCTCTATCCCCCCTCCCCTTGTCTGTCTGTGTCCTCCGTCCCCCCCCCCCTTACCTCGATCCCTGGTGGCTAGTGGGGGCAGCCGGGGGGCTGTCTGCACGATACGTGCAGACATCCTCCATGCTACCCGACACGGCAGTCTATTATGACGGACAGCTGGACGTATCGTGCAGACATCCCCCAGCTGCCCGATTCTCCCTGGTGGCTAGTGGGGCAGCAGAGGATGTCTGCGCGACTAGCGCAGACTCCCCTGCTGCCGCTAGGCACGCTCGCCGGGACTTCTGAGACGAAAGCGGAAGTGCCCGGCTTCTTCACAGAAGCCACGGCGGTCTTGCCGGGCGGAAGCAGGGGAGTCTGCGCTCATCGCGCAGACATCCCCTGCTGTTAGAGAGGGGGATCCAGGTCCCCTGAAGCTCTGCTGGGGACCTGGATCCATGTCTTATAATCTGATCTCAATTTGAGGTCAGATTATAAGAAGACCTCGAATGTAAGGTGAGGAGGATTTTTCAGAGCATTTGTTCTGAAAAAAACCTTGTCTTATATTCGAGCAAATACGGTATTTACCACCCATAACTATTAGAATTTTTCCAAGTGCGCTGTAAGCACAGTATTTGACGGTTCTATTTGACTCTCAGATGTAATACATGTAATGCTATTGTAATGCTATAATCTAGAAACCGAAAATAGAGTCCCCATTCATACGAATAGGTCAATTGATTCTATTTCGGTTTATAGAATAGCAATAGCATTACATGTATTTAATAAACCGAAAGTCCATAAACCGAAAAGACATTTGGTTTATAGACTTTCGGTTTATAGAATACATGTAATTCTATAAACCGAACGTCGTTCGTTTTAAAGACTTTCGGCTTATAGAATACTATTGGCATTCTATAAACCTAACTAGAGTCCCTCCTCATTCATAAGAATTTCTTATGAATGGGGACTCGACTCTAGTTCGGTTTATAGAAAGCCAATAGTATTCTATAAGCCGAAAGTCTTTAAAACGAACGACGTTCGGTTTATAGAATACATGTAATGCTATTGCTATTCTATAAACCGAACGACTTTCGGTTTATAGAATAGCCATAGGATTACATGTAGTACATAAGCCGAAAGTCTATAAACCGAAAGTCGTTCGGTTTATAGGCTGTCGGCATTTAACTGTACAGAGACAGAGTCTCCATTCATAAAATTATGAATGGAGACTTTGTCTCCGTGTAGTAAAATGCCGAAAGCCTATAAACCGAACGATCGGTTTATAGACTTTCGGCTTATGTAATACATGTAATCCTATGGCTATTCTATAAACCGAAAGTTCGGTTTATAGAATAGCAATAGGAATACATGTATTCCATAAGCCGACAGCCTATAAACCGAACGTTCGGTTTATAGGCTGTGGGCATTTTACTACACGGAGACAAAGTCTCCATTCATAATTTTATGAATGGAGACTCTGTCTCCGTATAGTTAAATGCCGGCTTTTAACTATACGGAGACAAAGTCTCCATTTATAATTTTATGAATGGAGACTCTGTCTCCGTATAGTTAAATGCCCTCAGCCTATAAACCGAACGTTCGGTTTATAGGCTGTGGGCATTTAACTATACGGAGACAAAGTCTCCATTCATAATTTTATGAATGGAGACTCTGTCTCCGTATAGTTAAATGCTATTGTATTCTATAAACCGACTCTATTTCGGCTTATAGAATGCAATAGTACTACGAATGGACGAATGAACGAATGATTTTCCTTTATTAACCATTCGTTCATTCGGCTTTAGTTAGCTTAGCATTTTCGTTCTTCGTTTTTCGGGCGAATGGACGAAAATGCAATTTTCGGACGAAAATGCATTCGTCCGAAAACGAATGCACATGTCTAGTATATATTCACATGTAAATTGCTTTTTTAATAAAAAATTATGATATAAAAAAAATCTTGTTTTTATTTCCTTTTATGTGACAATGCTGCCTCTCTCTTTCCCTTGCCCCCAGATTTGTCGCTCTCCCCCCCTTAGTGTTGTCTCTCTCTCACCCTCCCTTTGGCTCCCCCCTCGCTCCCCTTGTGTCTGTCTCTTCCCCCCTTCCCTCCCCTTGTTTCTCTCTGCCCCCCCCCCCTTGTTATTCTGTCCCCCCCTCACCTGTTTCTTGCTCCCTGGTGGCTTGTGGGGGCAGCCGGGGGATGTATGCACTATACATAATAGACGGAAGTGTCGGGCAGCATGGAGGTTGTCTGCACGATTCGTGCAGACATCCCCCAGCTGCCCGATTCTCCCTGGTGGCTAGCGAGGCAGCGGAGGATGTCTGCGCGATGAGCGAGACCTCTCCTGCTGCCGCCCGGCATGACCGCCGGGACTTCTATGATGAAGCTGGGTACTTCCGGCTTCCTCATAAAAGTCCTGGCTGTCGACTTTCGGTTTATAGAATAGCCATAGGTTTACATGTATTACATAAGCCGAAAGTCTATAAACCGAAAGTCGTTCGGTTTATAGGCTGTCGGCATTTAACTAATAAGAGACAGAGTCTCCACTCATAAAATTATGAATGGAGACTCTGTCTCTTATTAGTTAAATGCCGACAGCCTATAAACCGAACGACTTTCGGTTTATAGACTTTCGGCTTATGTAATACATGTAAACCTATGGCTATTCTATAAACCGAAAGTCGTTCGGTTTATAGAATAGCAATAGGATTACATGTATTCCATAAGCCGAAAGTCTATAAACCGAAAGTCGTTCGGTTTATAGACTTTCGGCTTATAGAATACAAGTAATACTATTGCCTTTCTATGAACCGAACGAGAGCCCCATTCATAAGAATTTCTTATGAATGGGGCTCTCGTTCGGTTTATAGAAAGCCAATAGTATTACATTGTATTCTATAAAACGAACGAATAAAAATTAACGAAACGAAAATAATGAACGAATTTCGTCTGAAACAAATGCACTAATGAACGAAATTCGTTTTAGACGAAATAAATAACATTTTCGTCCGAATGGACGAAAACGAAACGAAAATTTTAGTTTTGCACATGTCTAGTATAGAATACCAATAGCATTACATGTATTCCATAACCCGAAAGACATTCGCTTATCGACTTTCGGTTTATGGAATGCATGTAATCCTATTGGCTTTCTATAAACCGATATAGAGTCGGTTTATAGAAAGCCAATAGCATTACATACATTCCATAAACCGAAAGTCTATAAACCGATATGTCTTTTGGTTTATAGACTTTCGGTTTATGGAATGTGTAGGTCAATTGATTCGTACGAGCGAATAAAATGAAGCGAAAATAATGAACGAATTTAGTCTGAAACGAATGCAGTAATGAACGAAATTCGTTTTAGACTAAATAAATAACATTTTCGTCCGAATGGACGAAAACTAAACGAAAATTTTAGTTTTGCACATGTCTAGTGTTCGGGTTCGTACCAAACACTACGATTTTTGGACCCCGGACCCGAACACGGACATTCCACTGTATGTCCGGGTTGGAGTTCGGCGATTAATATCGCCTTAAATTTAAAATTACTAGTGACTGGACAGCTATTGCTGCCCAGTCACTAGTAAAATACCGCCCCGCCCCCGCCCTGGTCCCCACCCATGGCCGGCGGGTGGGGACCCTAATAAGAATGAGGCCCCCCCCCGGGGGGTAAAGTGGCTATGGGCTGGGCACCCCTAGTCACTTTATTTGTGGTCCCCACCGGCCCCTCATGGATGGGGACACTAGGTCCCCCCCTCGGACCTAGGGTCCCCACCCACCGCTCATGGGTGGGGTCCAGGGGGGGAAACTAGGTCCCCCCCTCATTATTATTATTAGGGTCCCCACCCGCCACTCATGGGTGGGGTCCAGGGGGGGAAACTAGGTCCCCCCCTCATTATTATTATTAGGGTCCCCACCCGCCGGCACTAGGTCCCCCCCTCATGAGGTTGTTAGAAGGAGCATACCTTCATACCTCAGCCTATTCTTCCCAGGTTTTGACCCCTTTTTATTAAAAAATAAATTATTTATGATGTGCGTGTGAGAGTTGCAGGTTTACACACGTGTCTGCGTGGCAGAATATCGTTGTGGGAAAGGCCATCTGTGTGTATAAGGGTGTCTGGATGTGTGTGTGTGTAAGAGAGTGTGTGAGTGTAAGATTGTCTATGTGGGGGTGTAGGGGTGGGTGTCTGTGTGTGTGTGATATCCCCTATATTATGAGACTGTTGGTCAACTTTTTTCTCAAAGTCTGGTAAATGGTGTATGCAACGTATATAATGCTCAGTTATTTTGAAATCATGGGAATTTGCTCACATACAAGTGTGTGTGTGTAAGTGGGATTGTGTGTCTGTGTGTAAGGGAGTGTGTATGTATGTGTGACTGTGAAAGTGTGAGTTTATGTGGCTGTATGTGTGTGTATTTGTGGCTGTGTATTTATGTGTATAAGTGTAACTTCGAGTTTTTTGTGTGCTGTGAGTCTTATTGTGTATTGTGGTACAGTAATGTGCAGAATGAGTGTGTGATTCACACACTGCCCATTACTGTGAGTTTTATTGCTGTTGAGACTGTGATGCACTCACACACTGCACTTTACTGTGAGTTTTATTGCTGTGGAGGTAGTCACAGCAGACAAACAGACACACACATACGGACAGGCACACACACACATACAGTTGGTGACAGGCACACACATACAGTTGGTCACAGACAGACATACAGCCAGTCACACACACAGTCAGTCACAGACAGACACACACACACACACACACACACACATGTAGTCAGTAATAGACAGACACACACATACAGTCAGTCACATACGGACACACACATATAATCAGTCACAGACAGGTACACACATACAATCAGTCACAGACAGATAGACACATACATTCAGTCACAGTCAGACATGCAGTCAGTCACACACTCATACAGTTGGTCACAGGCAGACATACAGTCTGTCACACACACACACACACACAGTCAGTCACATAAACACACAGTCAGTCACACATGCAGTCAGTCATATACGCACACACACACATACACACACACTGTCAGTCACATACACTTACGCACAAGTCAGCAATTTTGTTGTTGTTTACGATATAAAAAGTCCATCTATCAATATGTCCCCCTCCTGGCTGCTAAACCTCATTCTAGCCTGGTCTGTGCCCTGCTGTTGTTTCTAGACCCGCTGAGCAAACTCAACGCTCAGGCACTATAGTGCGGTGCATGTGGGGATGGAGCAGGAGGACTGTGCAGCCAGTGCACACAATGCTCCCTCGCGCTCCGCTGGATAAATAAATAAATAAAATGATCCCAGCGGCGAGGGCACCAGGCAGGGACAACAATAACCAGGCGCCAGGTATAATTTCCTGGTGCCCAGGATTTGTTGAGCCCTGATATATACCCACATATACCTATTGGGTAAATATATCAGTCTGTATGCCGCCTAAGCATGTGAGTTTATTCACTTCTATAAAAACTGTCATGGGCTCCAGCCCTGGATCTTTTGGAGACCTAGCAACGCCCCTGGTTGAGTCTCCTATTTAGGACATCACCTATGGCCTGATATGCAATCATACTGGTTTTCAGTGGGAGACTCCACAGACATATTTAAAACAAATTTTTCTCCTAATTTAGGCATTTGCGTGTAGTTTTGCAAACACAATGTATATATCATTTGAAAGCATTCTTCATGTTCTACATGATAGTAAAACAATGTTTAGGTGATACAGTTCCTGTACCTTGTTGCGTGCCATGTACTTACTATTATTGTTGCATATATGAAGAGAAAATTTGTTTAATCACTTTCATTTTGATTCATAATGTGCTGATCAAGTTTGAAAATAAGAAGACATACAATAGCATTGTTTTTATTTTTATTTTCACACTTGATAGCACATTTAATATGAATAACAGTGTTTAAACCCATTTTCTATTTTAATTTACATTTTTGGAATATATTTGATAATTGATGATGTGGACTGCAACTCACATCGTGCTCAGTAAATCCTGTGAGGGGTCTGATAATATCAGGTGCATGTGTTCCTGCCATAGCCCGCTCCCACTTACTTACCCTGAAGGAGGGGGCACAGCCACTACGTGGGGTACTGCTAACCCTCCTTCAAGAGCCATGTTGGGGGGAATGTCTGGGGGCGGTGCCAATGGCGTCAATTATGGAATCGCACCTCTCAGCCCTATAAAGGCCCACTCCTCATTCATGCCAATGCTCAGTTATTCTAAAGCTCTCCTGCGGACCAGATTAGTTCCTCTGTCCTTACTTGTCTGCTTATTGCATGTGTATTGACCCCGGGATTTCCTACTGGATTTTGCCTTAACCTACTGCCTGCTCCTTGACTCTTGGATTGCATATTGGATTCTGCCATTGTCTTCTGCCTGCCTATTAACCCCTGGATTGTGTACTCCTGTCCCTTGGATTAGGCTCCTGTTTTCAGCCCCTAACAGATAATTACGGTTCAGTGTTCGGAGCAATGTGACTCTGCAGGTGATTTGTGCCTCCTGGGGCTATCTAAGGTAGGTAAAAAGGTGGATTTCGGATGGTTCCAAAGGGTTCATTTCCAATAGGGACCAAACTATTGTTACCGGGGGCGTGACCGGAAACGGATGTAGAACGCCGTTGCTGTTGAGCGTCTTGCTTCCCCAGGGACTATGGTGAAACTCTGTCCGCCGAGGTTTTAGCCCACGTGGATGACTGGAGTTCGGCTACAGGAGAGAAGACAGGCAACCAGCGCCGGTCGCGCTTATCATAAGAATCAGCAAGCGGTATAGCACCCGAGTGCTGACCTCTTCCTTTTCTCTTCTCTACCTATTCAATGCTCAAAGTGGTATACGGAAGAGACTACTTACACAAAACTATCATTAAGAAGCGGCGGGATCTATTGTGATATACATACGTCCTGGGGAAAGGAGGATAAAGCCTATTTCACCCGTCTAATACCTGCAGACTGAGAATGGCCTATTGCTAATATCCCCCAGAGAGAACTACACGCCTGAGAGCCTGAAAAGAGAAATCAGATAAGTGAATCCCTTGCTTTTCTTCCCTATGTTCTAAACTGGAAAATCCAGATAAATGTTTATGCTCTAATTATTGGAAACTATCTGATGGTATAAAGAAATAAGAACCCTTATATTGCCCATTGTGACTATACTGACTTATTGAGTAATCGGAGGTGCTAAGGGGAGAGGAGGTAGAAGAGCTGCAAAAGGGAGAGAAGGGGCTATTTGTAAGCTAAGATGGGGAAGACTAATAAGAAGGGAAATGCTACCCCAAGCACACCTAAGAAAACTAAGAAAACAGCTACAATAAAAACTTAAAATCCTTCTTGGTCACTTTGCCGATCTCTCCCAGGGAAGAGATAGATATAGAAAGAGAACCAGAGGATCCCCATACCAACTCCGAGGATATAATTAGCTCAAATACGTCATGTAGAACAATGGAGGAAGAAGAAAACACAGACCTGGACACACTGGAGTTATCCAGATCCCTGTTAACAAAAGAGGACTTTGAAAACTCTATGTTACAAATTAAAAAGGAGATGTCAGACATGCTAATGAGCATACGAAGCATTATAAGGGAAGAGATAACAGAAGTGAAAAGAGAACTAATACAACAGGGAGATAGACTACAGACCCTGGAACAAGATCTAATAACTATACATGGCTCTCAGAAAAATATGCGGGAAATACAAAAGGCACAATGCAGAGTATTAAGAGAAATGGAACAGAGGGTGACAGATTTAGACAATAGAGGAAGAAGGTCAAATCTAAGGATTAGAGGAGTCCCAGAAACAGAAGGCCCAGAAAATACACTTCAAATTGTGGCTGATATGTTTCAATATCTTCAAGGCAGTGATGCTGAAATGATAACTAAGATAGAAAGAGCACATCGGGCCCTAAAAAGAAAAGACCTTACAAAATCCTTCCCAAGAGACATTATTTGCTATCTTCAGTCTTATAAAGTAAAAGAAGAAATATTGAAAAAGGCCCGCCAGCAGGAAAATCTGAAATATAAAGGAGCAAATGTGCAAGTTCTCCCGGACATATCATGGGCCACCCTCCAGGCAAGAAAGAGGTTGAAACCACTGACGGATGTGTTAAAGAAAGAAAATATCTCTTTCAGATGGGGGTTCCCATTGAGTGTGATAGTAAAAAAGGATGATAACACTTATGTGGTCAAGAAACCAGAGGATGTTATTAAGTTTTCGGAAGCTTTGAGGATTCATATCCCGGATCTGAAGGAGTGGTCAGAATATCTGAGGGACTGTTCGGAGATTCCGGAAATAATAAATAAACCATGGAGCTCTTTGGCTCAAAGAAAGAGACAGAAAAAAAATACATTTGATATCTCTGAGGACAATAGAGGGTGTAATGGAGTAAATTCAAGTTAATGTTCTATTAGAGGAGAGATGTGAGCAAGCCTAAAAGCATACTCTATGCACCAGAGAGGAGATTAGTGAGAGGAATGGGGTTCCCCCCCCCCCTTTTTTTTTTGTTTGTTTAAATCTGTGTATATGTAAAGGGTCAGATAAATAGTGGATTTAAAGTAAAATGGACACACAATACGATTAATATGGAATATAATTATTGTCAATACGTGTGTGTAAAATGTATGGTATTAATGTCGGAACATCACTTTGGGGATTAATTTATCTTCCTTTTAATTTTTATTCTTATATTTATATTTGTTTATTTATTTATTTTTACATGCTTAGTGCTGGTATATGTAGGGGTTAGATAACAATGGACTTAAAGTAAAATTAATAGGTAACACGATTGATTTAGAATATAATCACTGTATATATATACGTGAGGAAGACAGATGGTTTTGATAATTTACGGTATCATGGTGTGAATATTACTCGAAGGGTTGATCTTTACTTATTTGTTTGTGGGGGGCGGGGGAGGGTAGGGGGGGTGGAGGAGAGGAGCAGGGGTTTTTTTTTTGGGTTAAGACGAATAGAGCACTTAAGGTAAAATAATGAGTACCACTACCTTGTGGTGAGATAATCACTATTTATGTGTGAATTAAGACAGAGGGTAGGGGGGAAGGGAGGATAATCGGTGTTAAGGGGGAGGGGAGGGGGAGGGATGAGGAGGGGGGAAAGGAGGGGATAAAGGAGACAATATTTTTTTTTTTGGCAGAACACAATTATCACGTTAGAGTGCCTTTTTATTTAATTATTAAAAGGAAAAAAGGGAAAGGGAAAAGGAATTTTTCCTTTTTTTCTTCTTCTCTCTGTGTTTATGTGGGTGATTAGGAGGGATATTTTAGGGACAGGGGGAAGAAAGGGAAAAAGTCACGCTATTGCTATATAACATATTTGGTGTCTAAGGGGTTTCCCCCCCCTCCCACCCCCCTTTTTTTTTTTCTCCACATGTTTTTCTTTTTGGTATATGGATTAGATAAATAGTGGATTTAAAGTAAGATTATTAGGTAATATGATCAATGTGGAATACAATCACTGTTTATATGTGTGAGGAAGAAAAGTAGTATGAAAACTCATGATATTAATATGGGAACATCACTTTAGGGGTTAATCATTCTTGGGGTTTTTTTTTTGTTTTTTTTAATTATATGGATTAGATAAACAGTGTATTTAGAGTAAGATTATTAGGTAATATGACCAATGTGGAATACAATCACTGTTTATATGTGTGAGGAAGAAAAGTAGTTTGAAAACTCATGGTATTAATATGGGAACATCACTTTAGGGGCTAATTATTCTTGGGGGGTTTTTTTTTCTTTCTTTGGGGGGGCCTGAGACCTCTTGGGCCGCTCCTAGAGATTGGAAAATTATATTATAATGTAAGGGCCAATACTATAAGTAAGGACCCTGGGGAAGAGGGACGGGGATAACAGCTAACGCAACGTGTTCAAGTTCGGATGTGGTTAGCCCAGGGGCAACCCAGGGCATCTGTACATTTGGGGAAGTTCCGGGATGGGAAGGAGTTTCCTCCACCCGGGCTCTCCCAATTGCCCACGGGTTCCACAGGGGACGGGGGGGTCACGTTTTCCACTTACAGGTATAGTCGCATATGGCTAAGCCGTAGGGCTGAGGGTGAAATTTTACAAAAGTTGGGATGACAAGGGGTAAAATTAGATTGAACGCTACACAACTAGATCATAGTGTTACAATTGTCTCGTTCAATGTAAAGGGATTAAACCTACCAGAAAAGAGATCAAAATTATTCCGAGACCTATATGTGTATAAAGCTGATATTGTCTTTTTACAAGAAACCCATTTCCAGGAAAATAAAATACCTAGATTATATGACAAGAGATTTGAACAATATTATTACTCGCACTCTCCAGTTAATAAAGCTAAGGGGGTTGCGATTCTGCTAGCAGACAAGCTACACTTTAAAATTGTAGATACATGGTCAGATACAGAAGGCAGAGCAGTATTTGTTAAGGGTAGTATTGGAGAAACAAAGATTACTATGGGAAACATATATGCCCCAAATAAAGATCAGCGATCTTTTCTAGGTAACATAATAGAAAAATTTTCAGAATTTGCGGAGGGTATCATGATACTTGGAGGAGACTGCAATATTGCAATAGACCCCCATTTGGACTCTTCTACAGGGAAGTCGCAGTTAAGATATACAGAAATAAGGAAAATAAAGAGTAAACTACATATAGAACAATTATCAGATACATGGAGAGTATTTTACCCAGACAAAAGAGATTATACATTTTATTCTACTCCCCATGTAAGATACTCACGTATTGATTATCTCTTCCTGTCCCATAGGCACTTAAATTTGATAAAAAGAGTAGATATTGGCCATATAACTTGGAGCAATCATGCTCCTATATTTCTTGAGCTTCGAATCCCTTGTTTCAAGAGAACCTTTTCAAATTGGAGATTTAATGAGAACTTGGTTAAAAAACCCGAACAGGTTAAGATAATCAATGACACCTTGGTACAGTACTTCCGGGAGAACGATCGGGACGATACCCCACAGACAGTGATATGGGAAGCCCATAAAGCGGTTATAAGGGGACAAATGATTAATATGTCTGCACAGAATAAGAAGAAAAATTTGCAGGAGAAAAAATATATATTGTCTCAAATAGCTAGCATAGAGATGAGACATAAGTTGTCTCTAGATTTGATAACATATCAGAGACTACTGAAATTAAGATCGCAGTTAGCCTCAATACATAATCTAAATATTCATCATTCTTTCCTGGCATTAAAGGCTAAAAGTCATTTGTTTGGCAATAAACCAGGAAAGTTTCTAGCGAAATATATAAAATCAAAGAGAGTAGCAGCATTTGTCCCTAGGATAAAAGATACTGGGAATAAAATTTTGAGTCTTAATGACGAAATTGCGGAAGTATTTCGTAATTACTATAAACATCTGTATAACCTTTCAGATAGACAAACAGAGGGGGGATATAAGGAAAAACTGAAAGAATATCTGGACAAACACTTACCCAAAAAATTGAAGGAGGAATGGGTGGAGAGTCTTGAAACCCCCATAACAGCGGAGGAGTTAAGACTCACAATAAAAGGTTCACCATCAGGTAAAAGTCTGGGCCCAGATGGTTTTTCTACAACATATTATAAGGTATTCTCAGACGTATTGATCCCCCAGTTTGTTAAAACATTTGAATCATTGTCTGTGGGGGGATCTCTCCCAAATCAGGCCCAGGAGGCACATATTGTGGTTATCCCTAAACCTGGAAAGGATCCTCTCCTGTGCTCAAGCTACAGACCAATCTCTCTTGTAAACGAAGATATTAAATTGTTTTCTAGACTATTGGCTAATAGATTGAAAACAATTCTCCCGTATCTTATACATGGGGACCAGGTGGGATTTGTTCCAGGTAGGGAGGCTAGGGATAATACTATAAAAATTTTAAATCTAATACATTAAGAAAATGTTATTCCTATGCTGTTGGTATCAATAGATGCTCAGAAGGCATTTGATAGGGTGAGCTGGTCCTTTATGCTAGGTGTCCTAAAACATCAAGGAATTGGTCCTAAGATGGGTAAATGGATAAATGCATTATATCAGGCACCCACAGCTAGAGTTAGGGTCAATGGTATATTGTCGGACCAGCTCACCCTGTCCAATGGTACAAGACAGGGATGTCCTCTATCACCTCTCCTGTTTGTACTGGTGATGGAACCATTCTTGACGGCTTTGAGATCTAATTCAGATATCAATGGATTGAAACTGGACCAGCATGAGTATAAGATAGCAGCATTTGCGGACGATCTATTGTTGATTGTTACTCAACCTTTGGTATCTATGCCGAATATACTAAAGGAAATGGATATGTACGCAAACTTGTCCAATTTTAAAGTGAACCTGGAGAAGTCAGAAATATTGAATGTTTCAGTATCCCCAAGAATGGAAACACTTATTAAAAGATCCTTCCCATTAAAGTGGTCAAGTGGATACATAAAGTATCTGGGAGTACTTATACCTTGTGAATTGAGGAAAATATATCATCTAAATTTTCCTCCGCTATTGTTTTCAATGAAGGAAGATATATTAAGATGGGCTAAGCTAAAAATTTCCTGGTTTGGGCGAATTGGAGTAACCAAGATGAACCTATTGCCTAGGGTCCTGTATGTCCTGCAGACCCTTCCGATCCAAATACCCGAAAAATTCTTCAAGAATGTCAGGAAATGCATAATGGATTATATATGGGATAATAAACCCCCTAGGTTGGCCTATAGATATCTTATTAAACCTAAAAGCAGGGGGGGACTGGGTCTCCCGGACATACGGGACTATTATAGAGCAGTTCACTTGGCGAGAGTGGTAGAATGGACAAGGCCGGCTAACAAGCAGTGGGTCACGTTAGAAAACAATGGACTCTCTGTCCCTATTCCAGCAGCTGTATGGGTCAAAAAGACCCAGAGTGTGGTGATAAAACCGAGGCATCCGACAATAAGCGCCACTGTAAAAATATTTAAAAAAACTAAAGACAGAGATAGAGTGGGAGGAATGATGTCTCCCCTTACCTCTCTCATCGCTAACGAAGATTTTCCAGTGGGGTTAGATTACGCTATATGGGGTGAGACATTTGATTTAGATATTAGATATCCCCGTCTGGGACATATAATGCAAAAGCAGGGGCTCATCCCCTTGGATGCCCTTACGGGATATAGGCATCCAACGGATAAGCAAAGGAAAGTATATGCGCAGTTACAGGACTCGGTTGATTCCGTCTTTCACTCACTCCAATACCCGGAGACTCTTACCCCATTTGAATCATTATGCATGATGACAGATGCACCTAAAAAAGTAATTTCCACTATATATGCAATCCTTTCTAGTCCAAATGAGGACATTAAGCCGTATTATATATGCGAATGGGAAAGGGACTGCGGGTTAAGCTTGAGTGAAAAGCAATGGAAAAAGATACTCATTCTCTCCTATAGATGTTCAGTCTCAGTAGCAGTACAAGAGAATAATTTTAAACTTATGACTAGATGGTATAGGACTCCTGACCTCCTACATAGAATATATCAGAAAGTATCAGGTAAATGTTGGAGATGTCAGGGGGGAGTGGGAAACTTTTTACACATATGGTGGACTTGCCCACTAATTGAACCCTTTTGGGACTTAATAATCAACACAATACAATTGATCTTGGACCCTTCCTTTACGAGAGATCCCATGTCAGCTCTGCTCCATCATACAGAGGAATCAGTGAATACATATAGGAGTTCCCTAATCCCTGTTTTCCTGAACTCGGCAAAGATTGTATTGCCGAGATACTGGAAACAGAAGAAAATACCCACTTATGAGGAATGGGTGGGAGAGGTAGAATTAACCCGGAGAATAGAGGGGTTGACAATGTTAGAAGACGTGGGCGCCACAAAATATGATCGGAAATGGAATAGATGGACACAATATTTGGAGGGACCATTGTTTGCCCCGGGCTTGGAACATGACTTAAGTTAACACCCCTCGCGACTCGGGTTGGCCATAGGTTATTACTTTGTAAGCTGGATGGACCTTGAAGTGGAAAACGTGTAAGTGGTAGGGGTGGGGAGGGGGGGATTATTTTAGGTATATCAATGTAATGTTTTTATTTAAAATGTATTGTAATTAACTGCTGTAATGTGAATATAAAGATTAATATTTTTGATAAAAGGAAATAATAAAGATATATTGAAACAAAAAGGTGGATTTCATTTTTATACCTATCAGCCATAACATTATGACCAGGTGGCAACATTATGACAGGTGGTAAGCCAGCAGAGGCAGTGTGATCCTGTGAAACCTTCGATCCGCCCATTCATGTGGAAATTACTTTCACACGTACCCCCTAACTTAGCATTGTTGCAGACCATGTACACTCTATCATAGAAAAGGTATTTTGAAACAAGTAAGCAGACATGCACACTGAAGTATGAATAGAAATATATTTATTAATGAATGGGATAGGAACGACACATCTAGGTAATATGGTAAGGAGAAAAAGAGGTGTAACAAAAATGCGTAATAATGAAAAAAAATAGTAAAAGTAAATAATGAGCAAAAAATAGGAGAAAAAAACAAAACAAAAAAGCAAATATATGCAGGAATGCAATGTAGGCTAGGGACAGGCACAGCAGAGAAATATGCAAAAAAGAGAAAAAATAAAGGTACAAAAGTACAAAAATGTAAAAATAAAAATGGAAAAAATACAGGAACTGCAGGAAAAGTAGAAAGAAAGCACAAAAAAATATAAGCACAAAAAATATATACAAAGCCAAAAAACAAAAAAATATATGAGTACAGAGTATATCCAAAAATGAAATGGTCAAGGGCTCAAAAGGGTATAGAAAAGGCAAGTAATATATGTCCAGTACACGGCCGACCACTAAAAATAACAATAAGCACACAAAAAAATAGAAAAAGTGGATATATATAAAGGAGTACAAGAAATAAGTACTAAAGAAAAAATCTTATGGCAAAAAAAAAAAAAAAGGGAAAATCTAATGGCAAAAAAAAACAAAAAAAAAACGCTATGGGGTCCAACGTAGCCCCCACTTACGCTAACATCTATATGGACCACCTTGAAGTCACCGGCATTTACAGAACTCCTCTCTTCAAACATTGCGTAATCTGGAAAAGATACATAGATGATGTATTCGTATGTTGGCAAGGCACAGAAGGTGAGTTTACTCAGTTCATCATGGATATAAACTCCATCAATAACCATATCAAATTCACCTCGGAACTGGATGCGCACAAAGTTTCCTTTCTGGATACCACCGTCACCCGTGTAGGCAGCATACTAGAAACGGATATCTACACCAAACCAACAGATAAAAATAATCTACTCCTCTATAGCAGCTTCCACCCTGAGCACTGCAAAAAAGGTCTCCCCTACAGCCAATTGGTACGCACCAAGAGGATTGTAAGCAATCCCGTGATTCTGGAGACCAGACTTGATGAAATGTCAAAGAAATTCTCTGACCGAGGGTATGACCACAAGCTATTACTATCACAGAGAAAACGGCTATCCACTATTCCTAGAGACGCACTCATGACACCTAAAAAGAGTGATAAATCTACGTCTCGCATACCATTTGTCTCACCATACACCAACGCCAGCACCAAAATCAGGAAAGCCATTATGAAAAACTGGCACATATTGCAAGCTGACACCAACCTTCCCGCTCCCCTCCATGACCTACCACTCTTCTCCTATGCCAGATCCCACAACCTCAGGGACTCCTTAGTCTCGGCAGATGTGGGTAGCAGGAAAACAAAATCCAGATTCCTTGCAGAACCCAAATTTGGTACATTCCCTTGTCTCAGCTGTAATCACTGTAACAGCATCATCAAAGGCCACTCATTCTTACACCCTCATCGTGGCACAAAATATAGAATCAATGATTACTATACATGTGACTCCACCTACGTGATCTACATCCTTAAATGTCCTTGCGGACTATTATATGTAGGTGAGACCACAAGACAGATCAAGAAAAGGGTATCTGAACATAAAACATCTATCAGAGCTGCCCTCGCCGGTGGGAATACCAACAAGGCACCAGTAGCCAAACATTTTAGAGACGCAGGACACAATGTCAACCAACTCAGGTTTCAAGTCATAGATGGAGTAGCCCCCCTTAGAAGAGGCGGCAGCCGTGAAAAAACTCTCAAACAAAAAGAAACTAGGTGGATCAGCATACTAGACACTGTCTCCCCCAGAGGGTTAAATGAAGACTATGAGCTAATTCACTTCCTCTAATATCCATTCTCTCTCTATCTTCTCTAGTATTCCCTCTATTAGCCTATGCCCCTATGAGTCCCCCTACCTACCTCTTTTCCCCACACACTCTGAGCCCCCTAACCCTCCCCCCCTTTTTTTGTTCCCCCACCTCCCCTTTCCCTTCCCTGTTCAGTGAACAAATTTTTTCCCCATCCTCCCCCTACCTAGTCCCTCCGTGTCCCGTTCCTTCTTTTTTTTCCCCTCTCCCTGACCCATTCTTTACTTCCCTCCCCTGTGTTCCCTGCTCCTTGCCCCCGTTTTCCTCTGTCCCCTCTCCCCCCTATGTTTGGGTACATGTCCTCTTGAATGTGCATCACGTGTTGTGTATAATGCACTTCTACTTATTTTTTCTGTAGTGCAGCAGAGACATGAGAGGCGACTTGCTCTCATGCCGTCTATAGCAGTCTGAACGCTCAGCTGCTTCTTTTTCTATTTTTTTTCGTTTTCAATATTACCCGCCCCCGGACACGCCCACTGGGCGTGACCGCTTAGCGTCCGTCGGCGCATACAGTATGACGCTACCCCTGGATACGAGCACTTAAGGCCAGCTGTTTCCACATCCCGGCAAGGCCCTGGAAGGAGATCTACTCCGAGCGCGTCGCCCTGTGCCCAGCCTCAGCAGCTAATGCCCAGGATTGTACCTGCATCACTCAAGGTTTTTTTAGTTTAGAGTTGTGCTATGGACCTTTCACTCTCTACTACTTTTTCGTTATTTTTTTCATTATTGTCGTTTTTTTCGTTTTTTTGACAGTAAAGACTTTACTCTGCATGTACTTACTATTTCATTTTTGGATCTACGCTTTGTTCTTTTGATACTACTTTACTTGCTGTGGTATTGTTTTGATGCAGGTTCCTGGATTTATTTCAGCAGGAGGCTCTCTTGTGGACTCTTTTTTTTTTTTTTTTTTTTGCCATTAGATTTTCCCTTTTTTTTTTTTTTTTTTTTGCCATAAGATTTTTTCTTTAGTACTTATTTCTTGTACTCCTTTATATATATCCACTTTTTCTATTTTTTTGTGTGCTTATTGTTATTTTTAGTGGTCGGCCGTGTACTGGACATATATTACTTGCCTTTTCTATACCCTTTTGAGCCCTTGACCATTTCATTTTTGGATATACTCTGTACTCATATATTTTTTTGTTTTTTGGCTTTGTATATATTTTTTGTGCTTATATTTTTTTGTGCTTTCTTTCTACTTTTCCTGCAGTTCCTGTATTTTTTCCATTTTTATTTTTACATTTTTGTACTTTTGTACCTTTATTTTTTCTCTTTTTTGCATATTTCTCTGCTGTGCCTGTCCCTAGCCTACATTGCATTCCTGCATATATTTGCTTTTTTGTTTTGTTTTTTTCTCCTATTTTTTGCTCATTATTTACTTTTACTATTTTTTTTCATTATTACGCATTTTTGTTACACCTCTTTTTCTCCTTACCATATTACCTAGATGTGTCGTTCCTATCCCATTCATTAATAAATATATTTCTATTCATACTTCAGTGTGCATGTCTGCTTACTTGTTTCAATATATTTTCCATATATATGCCCCCTAGGAGAGAGCATACAAGCAGTCTATCATATTGCACCTGTACTTATTACGTATCCCAGGTTGGCAGTTCTCTAAACCCTTATTCTACTATAGAAAAGGTATTCCCTGTTGGTAACGGCCTATTTAAGCAGGATAATGCACCTTGCCACAAAGGAAAAATGATTCAGGAATGGTTTGAGGAACACAACGAGTTCAAGGTGTTGACTTGGTCTCCTATTTCCCCAGATCTCAACCCAAATGAGCATCTGTGGGATATGCTGGACAAACAAGTCCGATCCATAGAGACCCCACCTCACAATTTACAGGACTTGAAGGATCTGCTGCTAATGTCTTGGTGCCAGATCCCACAACACACTTCAGAGGTCTAGTAGAGTCCATGGCTCGATGGGTCAGGGCTGCTTTGCCATCAAAAGGGGCCCTATACAATATTAAGCACTTTAGTTAGAAAAATTGGGCAGACTAGATGAACCGAATGGTATCTGTCAACACATTCTATATTTCTATGGTCATAATGTTATGGCTAACGGTGAATTGAGCCCCTACAACATGCACATTTTAACTCCAGATTTAATCATAATGTAATTTTCTTTTTATTGTGACAGATCTCATTTAATAATCCTTCAAACTATAAATAAAAACTCTGTGTCAAGTGTGGATGATAAGTTAGGGTTACTAATCAGGCACGGATGCTCCATATGTGCTAGGTGTGCGTTTCAGACCTAGCACAGAGCAGCCACGCTGTATATTTCTGGGGTTTGTGTTCTCCAAACAGAGAGTACACAAACCCTGGAACAGACAGACGGCAGCTGCGAATTCGGCAACAGAGTCACTCACTCTGTTGCTAATTCAACCAGCATGAAAACTCTATGAGTTACATCCGAGGGGCCAACGGTAGCTACGAATTCAGCAACAGAGTTACTCACTCTGTTGCGAATTTGTAGCTGCTGTCGGCCCCTCGGATGTAACTTTTGTATTTCCGGGGGTTAGTATGCAGGCTGTTCGCAGCACACAAACCCCCGGAAATACACAAGATATATTATGCCTCCTAGTGACAGGTGTACTCGGGACTGGCAGCATATCTGTTACTCAGGGGCCCAATACGCACCTGTTACTGATGCCGTTTACATTGAAGAAATACTTTATTGGGTATTTCTAAAAATAAAAATAATGTCCAAAGATGGTCTTGTGAAGGCAGTGTCTCAAATATATATCAAACAAGATGGATCCCTTTACATATTGGAATGTTGGAAAGTAGACATTTTGGAAAGATCAACAACAATTTTTTACTGTGACTTCTTTTCATTACAGCTATCATGAATTATTCTTCGGCTGAGGTGTAGAACTCTATTAAGCCTTTTATTTCACTGAAATAAAAACAAAACAAATATTAAAACTGTATTCATAAAAAACACTTGCATGTTACACGTTAATTTAGTGTATATATGTACCCTTTTGCAAACATTGTACTGAATATTGTTGTCCTATATAAAATAAGACATCTGTCTGAATGTCTACACAGAATAAAGTATCACAGTTAGCATTTGACTGAGTTATTGAGACCAAAGAGGCTCAGATGTCCACTCATTTATTATAGCTGCAGATGAATACTGTGGATCATTTGGGGAGTTTTGCCCAAAATTAGAAAGAATGCCTAATTTTAGCTAGGAGTCAAAATAATTCAGGTAATTAATGGTGCTGAATAATGTAAGTCCTACTCCCAACAAAAGACCACTACGAATACAGTCACTGGTAGTACCAAAATAAGGTAAGTCTAGATAACAGAAAGAGACTACCCTATCCATAACCGCCACGGTGTGTGGTGTTTCATTTTTCTTACTAGTGCCACACTAGTAAGAAAAATGAAACACCACATCCCTGGAATATCAATGCTTAGTGAACACCTGCATCAGCAGTTCCCATGGTACTTAGCCAGCCAATAAGATTCATGACTGACTATAGAATGCACCATGAATCAGAACTGATCCGTTTTTTAAACGGACCAATTGACCACATCTCCCTCCTTGACATTTTTTTTTTCCTGCCTTTAGCAAAGCCTCAGTTTTACCTGTCTCCTACTGCCTTTAATTGGTGAATTGGTGATAACATAGCCCTGGTGGCAAAGCTTAAAAAATTGAGCAGTAATATTCTGTTCATTATAACATAAGTTTAATATAAGGGAGGTGTGGGACCTCTGGTGTGTAGTAGCAGTATACACTATTGAATTCCCCTCTTTTTTTTGTTCCCTCTGGTACATCACATCTGGAATTCATGTGAATCATTTATAAGAACAGGGAAGAAAAAATACATTTTAGGATTTTTTCTTTATCAGGTGATGTTTTTACACCTTTGATAGGCTTATGTTGTACAATTCTCTTGTGAGTTCATAAATAAATCCCTCCTTACACTCACCCAAAGCTGATTTACAATATTACACCATTTGGGTTTGTTTATTTTAACTGCACTGCCAATCATGATACCATATTTACATAAGGAGTACTTTGTACTTTTGGGATTGCTGCGAATTAAAAGGTGATTAATATATTTATATTTTAACATTTTCACCATTAGCATTGTTCCCATGGAGTCTTTTTTTAAAAAAAATATTATACCATAATATACTAACTTTTGTGTTTTTAAATCCAGTTTCTGTTTTGTAAGGATCCTTCTTATCTCAGAATCAAGGTCCTATAATTATACAGAAAGAACAGTCATTATTTGTAAATATATATATATTCATGAAGAAATTGATGTATAAGAGTACAATAGAACATAAAAAAATGAAGGAAGGAGAGACGGTAAAATAAAAAAAAAGGTAAAAGTAGAGAAATTAAAATAGAACCAACAAAAAAGAGAAAGGAAATAAACAACAGATGTCTTTTGTTCATTATGTATCTGCTTTAAATCCACAACAAAGGTTTAGTGCAATTGTAAATTTCAGATCATGTCAAAGTAAAAACAAAGATCAATGTAAACTAGCACTATGAGCCAGGACCATGATGCATTTAATATCAGTATAATAGTAACAGTCAAGAACATAATGTGTTGCAGTTTCTTGCAAGTAAGATGGTAGATTTTTCCCTCGCAAAAATTTAAATATTCTGCTTTTAACCTGAGTTATCGCTTTCTCTGATAGTAACCTGACTTGTTTCAGCCTGAGGCTTTCTCAGTGGAAATTGAGAGTAATGCATACTGTTTTTCCTTAGATCTGAACTTTACAGGGACACGAACATTTTTTTTAACCATTGCTTCCTTAGAAGAACCAAGGGTTATAAAATTAGTGCCCCTTCTCCTGACTAGGTAGCTGATCTAGATGCTGGTGCAAGCTGACATTGACATCTTCCCGGAATGTCTGATTGGATCTCTCTCTGCTAGCATAGAGATAGGTTCTCATTGTTCATGGGATCAACAGAGGAGTCCTAGCAGAAATAAGTAGTCATCGATAACTGGGATGACTGTTTTTCAGGGAAGCATGGCAGCTGCCAATCAGATAATAAACTGGCATGCACTATTCAAAGTTTATCCACAAATTAGGAATGCTAAATATGTGCTGATCTTGATATTGATGTCTCCGAAGACCAGACTGATTTGGGGCACATCAGAGATATGTCGGAAACTGAATTGCAAGCTACCAGTATACCCTAATGTGCCACTGAATAGGTTCACAATTCAGACGTCATAACTGATTCCAGCTGATACCTGCTGAAACCAAAAGCACCCAAAACAGGCCCAAAATTAAAAAAACCAAAGTATTCTCTTCATAGACTTCTATGTGGAGGATAGAGACTCATGTCGGGAGGACTTACTCAGTTGAGGACTCATACAGAATGACATGCATGTAGAGCATGGATTACTTCTTTTTTTTTTTTAAATGCATCCGACTGTGTCATCCAATCAGAAGCCTTCCAATAATAACCTTTGGCCCGTCCCTAAACTCCAAAGGCACTATTAGTTTAATAGGGGGAATTCATTGGCATTTGCCCAGCCCCAAAACTCGGGGGTAAGATTTATTATAAGTAACCCTGGCCCCAGTGTATAGTCGATTCCATGCCAATACCTGCCAAAACCAAAAAGCACCTGAAACATGCCTGAAATGCCAAAGTGGTAGTCTCCATTCTCCTCATAGATTCTATGTGTAGTACAGAGATTCATTCTCAGGTGCTTCAGGGAAAGAGGATAAGGGACCATAGAAACATACAGACATAAAAACAGACACTCTGAGATGGAATGGTGAGGGTTTGGTTCACTTATGGCCATAAATGTAAGCTTGCCAACTAGCATCAAGGTACCACAAAATCAGTCAAGTCCCTACCTCTAGAACTAATAATAAAGTAGTTTAATTAATAAATGAATATAATAGCATAAACTACACAAACACATAAGACACAATATGTAATACTCAACAGCAAAGAAAAATATAAAACTGATAAAACTGTAAAAAACAGACAAAATTAAATTACAGCTAGTTTATTTCACTAGTAAAGTTATCCAATGTGTGCAGCTCAATTAACTTATATCTAGATTAATTGTCCAACCTTGTTCGCTCGCATGAGAAATTCATTTGATGATTGATATCTCACAGTTTCTGCCTACAATAAAGAAACAAAGATGTATGATTTTAAATAATTAATATAAAGGCATGGAATGACAAAAAAAAAAAAAAATGTCATGATGGCCCTAATAAAATCAGCACAATTTCCAGTCACTAGTTTATACCGCATATACAACATATGCACACCTACCAAGTAAAAATAAAAATGTTCTATTCATAAATTTGTGTGTTGGACATTTTGGAGATGTTGCACAAATAGGTGGACTTCAGTTTAAATGCTCATTCTCTTCCCACAGTGCACCTAGAAAAGTAGGGCAAATACACAGTATACCTAATAGAAGATCCAACTCTGCTTGTGATATGGTGAACAAAAAAGAAGATTAATCTTACTTTAAAAGTGCTAGGACAATATTCAAAATGTTATTGACTGTATTATTTACAACCAAAAGACGTCAGCCTCCAAGAGGACATGTACAATGTTTTATTAGTTATTAGTAAGGTCTGCTTGGTAAACAAAATGTTGCCTATCCTAGATCTTGGATAAGGCCAGAGATTAATAAAAAAAAATAGAAAATTGGGCGGAGTAGATGGTTCTTATCTGCTGACACATTTTATGTTTGTTTATTTGATTGAAAATCCCAGGATGTGTATATTTTTGTTTGTTACTAGAGTATTCTGTTAATCCCAAGTAACAGTGTTTTAAAATGTATTTTGATCAGTACAATTTTGCCAATTGTTATCTTACCTTGTTATCCTAAATTCAGCCTCCTCTTTCTAGACATTTTATGCCCCATCACCCACTTAAAGTCACCATAAAATATGCTTCACCACACTACACTTTAAGAACATGTTCTTAATTTTAATTCCCACTTCAGACAATTCCTATAACCTCACCCATGCCAGTTTACACATCACATTATATTCAATTCAGGTCTTCCTTCTGCCAGTCCCATTATGCCATTTTAGTTTCCACCCTCTTATCAACTTCCACCATTACCACAATTATCTCTTTCAGTATTTCATACTGGTGTGTCACAGTAGAAGTTTTGTACCTGTACATCTTTGATATATTGTCCTGTTGCCTCAGCATTTGCAGCATGGGTCATGTGGTTGCTTATTTCTTCTTCCAAGTCTTGTACTTCATTACATATTGTTAATATTTCTCTTCTTTTTGTTTTGAATACATTTATTTCCTTAGAATTACAAGCATCATCTCTTGACATTTCTGGTAAGGAAGGAGGTGTCTCTGTGTAATAACATTAACATAAAACATACTGTGTATAATGCATATAATTGTAACTAATGATAATAATGTAAAATAAATGTATGATGTTTGAACGGTTTTATTTCTATGTCAGCATGTTAAGTTTTGTGTTTTTCTCTCATGAAATATGATATTGTTCTCTTGGAACAGCATTTAGGACACTGTGGACACTTGCAAACCCTTTGTGTCTATGTAATCTAAAATTGGTTAGATAACAAGCAAAAATTAAGAAAGAGGACAAAAAAATTAATTTTGCAAATAGTTTTTTTTATGTAAATACTGTACACATATCTGCATAGTTAACCCTAACTGAACTCTTACGCTAATTATTACTCTAACCCTAAGCCTAGATCTTAAACCTTGTTTTGGTGTTGTTGTTGTTGTATTGCAGGGGCAGATTAGCAACTATGTGATTCCCCACTTCTGAAACTCTTGCCCACAACAGGGCAGTGCCATTTGGAAAGAGGCAGCTGCCTTTCTGGTATGGCACATTTGATTGCTTTTAGGAGTGTGGCAACACTCTCTGCTATAGGTGATCTCTGATCTGTCGCGAAGGGGTTAAATTGGGTACAAATTGCATGAATATTTGTTTATATAGCACCAAGTACAGCCCACGATACAGAATTTGGGTTTTATAACAGTTTATAGAGCACAGGTACTCTGGCCTGTTCTACTACTCTATCATCATACTCATGTCTAATATATATGATGGAAGTAAGGAATAAGCAGAGAGAGGGAAGAGATCTGTGAAATGTCTCTCTATAAAATGCTCAAAAAAGTGTATTTTAAATAATTTTACCCCTTAAAACATAATAGTGCTTTTGTTCTGTAAGTAAGCAGTGATTTTGTGTTCCTGGCCCTGATCACAGAGTAATAGGGAGCCAAGGACACAGAGGCAGAGTCCTGATTAGGGTCTTTTGAAAAAGGGTTAAAAATCAAACAATAATTTAAAAAGTAAACAATGTCCAATGACCACATCCAAAATACATGTAAAAAATAAATAACCAAACAGAAAGTATTTGCATATATGTACCATTACATATTTTGGTGTCTTTCGCTGAACTCAATTCTAATTTCAAGCTATTTCTGATTCTGCAAAAGATAAATGAATGATTATCAAAGACAAAACATATCCTGAGGAATACTGAGAAAAATGTTATTATTTATTATTATGTGTGTGTGAAAATGGATTGCTTATGAAAAGAATTTGTTTGTCTAAAGCACATCCAAGCTCTGTGAATTAAATTTATGACCAATGACCATTGTTGCCATCCAGCTAATATTTTACAGTCAGGATGGTAATAAAGGGGCTTGAAGCTAATGTTCAGTTTATGGAGGCAAAATAATGGCTGGTACTTTATATCTTTTTAAGAAAAGGTTGCAACCATAATGGCAGTTATGTACATTTGTAACCACATGGAGTCATGTGGTAAAGCATATCAATTGTACACTATTTAAATCGTGCTATGCTAAACCATACATCTACTCATACAGTTGACTTTCACCAGATTACTAAGTGGCTATTAACAGTTACCAAGCATCTTTACAATTTAGGTGGATTGGTAGATGTTAAAGACTAGATTACCATAGACTATTTATGAAACACAGAAAATGAGGGGGGTACGGTTTGATGACTGGGCATTCTCCGAGTATGCGTAATTTGATTTGTCATCACCATTTGTTTAAAACCATCTAATATTTTCCACAGAACCTGTACAGAAGTATGCGAAATAACAGGCTTTTAAAGTTGTGACAGGGAAAGTAAGAGACCTGAGACAGTGCCAACAAAAATATACAGATACTAAATGATTTTCCAGCTAATAACAGTTTCCAGTCAAATGGAGATGGAGAAATCCAAAAGTAAATTACTGAGGATAGTCTAAATGTATGAGTGTGTGTGTGACTGTGTGTATTTGCATCTTACACCAAACTGAGCCATGATGTGTTTGTTTGAACATAGTGATCTTCCATCTAAGAAAAACAACCAAACAATAGATCCATACAAACATGTCTAATGTGATACTCACTGCTCATTAACATCTAACACAATCCGAGCTTGATGTTCAAGTTTTCTCAATACCTGGACAGACTCTTGTACATCTTGAGTTTTAACAGCTCGTTTTTTCATGCCATTTATCTCAGACATCAACACCTATCCAGTTTTAAACACAGGGTAAACACAGTCAAGGATTTTAAGCATGCGTGGGATAGACACAAGGCTATCCTAGCTATAAGACCGGGAAGAGGGGACTAATAAAAGTACTCAAAAAAAAATTGGGCAGACAAGATGGACCGAATGGTTCTTATCTGCCGACACATTCTATGTTTCTATGTTTTAAAATAAATAAATGTAAAAAAAAAAAATACTAGGGAAGTTACACATTTAATTGTTAATCTGACAAATATGAGAAATGTTTTCGATCCTAATAACAAGAATAAATGAGGAGAAAAGACATATTGATTTGTATATTGGATCATCGAATGAGTAGTCATTATATTATCGTATGAAATAATATGGTGGTGGTTAAATAATAATATAATTTTAGCTGGCGAATTTTGCTCAGTTTACACTCAATTCACTGCTTTGTAAATAAATCCCTTGAAAGGAAAACTAAATATTTATTTTGGATATTGATGCTGGAATTTTGAAGTGTGGAAAAGGCTCTTCTCTATTGTATATCTTCATTTTGGAATATTAATCATCTGCCATCAATGTAGGAAGATGTTTGTAAATTAATAGGTTTGAGTTTTTCCCCAACAATTTCTCTACTTAATTATGTTATTGGCAACTTCAAAATGTGATTAATAAAAATATTCTTAAAGAGTACTAGCAAAACATTATTCTTGCTAGTATAAGAGGCTAGACCAGGGTACTGGTGGGCAAAGAAGTGGGCCTCCTCTTAGCCCAGTCTCAACCATATATAGAAAAATAACAAACTAGAATCAAAAGTAATTATCAGCTGAATAAACACAAACTATTGCCATACCTGCCATAACTCTGGACAGTTTTTGTCTTAATTCTTCCATGCCTGCCTACTGGTGTTACAAAGGGGACCCTAATTAAAAAATATTTGTGCCAGCTATCTCAAGTGATGCCTTTCTTTGACTCTATTAAATCTTTAACTTTTTTGTATATCCAGCTTTATAGTTTGGGTGTGGACCTCGCCATCTGTGTCTAACACCCTTAGCATAGTTGCCAACAGTCTTGGATTTGCTAAGGCAATCCAGTTTTGGGTTCCTGTCCTTTCAAATTTGGGTCTGTACCGGCTGTACACAAGCGTCATTGCACTATGACTGTCTAGATTTAGTCTAAATGTGCACAAATATTCCTTTTTGGCTTCAAAATGGCAAACAGATTCCTCCTTGACTCACAAAACTACTAATTTTAATAATGCTTATTTTTTATAGCTTTATAAATCTTGTTTTGTTTTGTTCACTTCCTGTGCCTTAACGTCAGAATATGATTTTTATACTTTCTTATACTTGTATGCATTTGAGCTTTGCATGACACTCTGTCTTCCTGTGGGGGCTATTCACCAAAAGTAAACTGATAGATGAGCTGCAAGTAGACTCCAAAATCAGGCATCAACAGCTGAGGAAGGAAGGAAGGCAAATTAAATACCTTTTTCCAATTTGGCTTTTCATGACGTTCACTTTTAGTGATTAGCCCTGTATGATCCCATTTGTGAATTAACATGAATATCATTCAAAGGGCAACTTTATGTTCAACATTTCACAGTGATATGTGTTTAGCTTATACACTTTATCAGTAGAATTCTAATTGTTTGCAATAGAGTAATTACATTTTTGGACATATTTTGCATTTGAAGCTAGTACATTCATAATGAAATAGCTCATCGTTTAGTACTAACAATGGCAAAGGAAATGTTGTAAAGAAAAGGTGAGATAGTATCAAGCCTGTTCATACAAATCATTACAATGCAACTTCACGTACAATTATAATATAAAATAATAACTTGTGAATACAACTGTTAACACCATAAAACTAGAATTAAATATTTTACTTGAAACGTATCACAACCTACTGCATGATTAAAAAAAGCACTTGTTCTGTATTTAAAATGCTTAAACAAAAGTTTAATTTTGTATGCAATTACCTCATATTGAGTCGAAGTCTGAGCATCCAAGAGGTATTCAATGTACAAATCATAAGCAGCCTAGATAGAATAAATGGAACATAATTAGTATTAATGCAGCAGAATGGAATAAATAGTTCAATGCCTGAATTCAAACACTTTGTACTGTATAATATTTTTATTTTTTTTAGACAAAACCTGAAAAGTGGTTTTCTTTATTGCATGACTAAAAATGGAGTAGATTTTAGCAAAGCATTAGACATTAACCCCTTAGTGGGATGACTTTTTTGGCTTGTCTGACGCTTGGTGACATGGGCTGTTTGAACATTTCTACGGTGTTTGTGTTTTTCTGTAATTTATTTCTTTCTTATTTAGTGTACCCACACAAACTATATATTGTTTTTATCGACATAAGAAGGGCTTTCTTTTGATACCATTATTTTGATAATAGCCTATAATTTTATATTTAAAAAAAAAGAATTCATACTTTTATTTGAAAAATTGTATACTCATCTACAAAAGACAACAAAAAACACTGCTAAATACTTTCTAATATTTGAGTTCAGAAATAGCCCATGTTTTATGGTTTTGTGTTTTTTTATTCAAGTTACAGGACAAGAACTATAGGTAGTGCAAAACTATTTCAAAATCCTTTTTTCAAAATTAGCGATAGTGACATTGTAACATTGATATCTGTACTAAATTGATGAATGACCCCCCCCCCCCCCACACACACACACACACACACACACACACACACACACACATGTACATATTTTTCAAAACTAGACAACTCAGGGCATTTAACTTGGGGTATTTCTAAACTTTTCATTTTACCACCAACCTTTGCCAAATTTTGCAGCCAAAAAAATATGGTGATTTTTGGTTCTGCCAAATAACACCCAATATGTGTTCAGCAAAATCTCCTGAGCACAGGGATATAACCTATGCATAGGTTTGTCAGCTTGTTTGGGGGTTTTCTAACTTGGAATTTTGACATGCAGAAAACCTGCCCCAATGTCCCATCTGGGACATTTTTGAAGCCAGCTAGTGTATTTTACCCCACAAAACCATATATTTTTGAAAACTAGACACCCAGGCTATTTCAAATGTTGGTATATTAACACTTTCCATGCACTAATTCTACCACCAGCCTATGTCAAACTTTTGGGTAGTAATTTTTTCACATACAATGTATTTCAGGAATGAATTCACAGATCCTGTTATATGTCAAACAACACCTCAATATGTGTTCAGCAACATCTCCTGAGTACAGTGATACCACCCATGCATAGGTTTGTTGGTTTGTTTGGGGGCTAAAAAAAAAAAGATTTGGGAAGTGAAAAAAGCCTCTTAAGTGTGGGAGTTAGAAGCAAAGAAGGAAAGTATATTTGATTTTTACTGCAAGGGGAGCACTGTTTATTTTGTGTGCATTTTTGATAAAGATTGGTTGAAAAAAAAACAAAAAACTGTTTGGAGGGAAAAGGTTTGCAAGGCTGTTTGCAATCAGTTAATTAACCTTCTCTGGGAGTCTCTTTACTTTGAAGGCCATTTAACTGGAAGGAGCAGGCGAATAGTGAGCCAGGCGAATACAAGGGAGCAGCTTCTAAAGTGAAAAAAGCTTCTTAAGTGTGGGAGTTAGAAGCAAAGAAGGAGTTAAAAGGAAAGAAGGAGGGTAAAGTATACATCTTTTATATTTTTATTTTATTCTATTTTTAATTTTGTGGTTTACACTAGAGAGCATGTTGGACAATGCCACTAAGTGCATGTCTTGCAGCATGTATGCGGTCTTGGAGCAAGTTCCCCAGGGTCCATACCACTGCTGCAGATGTGAGCAGGTTGCTGCTTTGGAAAATATAATATTAGATCTAAAGAGGCAACTGGCAACACTTAGGGACATAAGCAACATGGAGCGGAGTTTACTGCTCACGGAGCAGGCATTGGCTGGGGCCAGTGTAGAGGAGGGTGATGATGGAGGGGAAGAGGTTTCTAGGGCAGAGAGCTGGGTTAGTTGTGTAAGGGGCAGTAGGGGTCGGAGAGCTAGGGAGGCTTGTTCTGAGCTGGTTCACCCCAACATGTTTGCCAGCTTGTGTGAGGATGCTGGGGGGATTAGCTCAGAAGAGGCATTTCTGGGGCAGGCGGACTCTCCTAGCAGCCAGGTGAGTAGCCTCTCCAGCGCAGTTGGGAGCCAGGACACTAGGAAGGCTAGACAGGTTGTGGTGGTAGGGGATTCTATTATTAGGAAGGTAGATAGGGTAATCTGTCGCCAGGACCCCGAATGCCGAACTGTGTGTTGTCTCCCGGGTGCTCGGGTTCGGCATGTTGCGGAACGGGTAGGCAGATTATTGGGAGGGGCTGGGCATGATCCAGCGGTCATAGTACACATTGGTACTAATGACAAAGTAAATGGTAGGTGGGGGGTCCTTAAAAATGATTTTAGGGAACTAGGAAAGAAGCTAAAGGAAAGGACCTCCAAGGTAATATTCTCGGAAATATTACCAGTACCACGCGCTACGTCAGGGAGACAGCGGGAGCTTAGGGAGATTAATGCGTGGTTGCGAAGGTGGTGCAAGCAAGAGGGATTTGGGTTCTTGGAGCACTGGGCAGACTTTGCAGTCGGCTACAGACTCTTTGGACGGGATGGGCTGCACCTCAAAGATGAGGGGGCTGCAGTATTAGGGGCGAGGATGGCTAGAGGATTAGATGAGCTTTTAAACTAAGCTCTGGGGGGGAGGGTCAAGATCAAAAAGAAGCAATGGTAGCTAGGGTAGATTGGAAGGTGGGTCTAGCTATGGGAGAGGAGGAAAGCAGTGGTGGGGTTAACATAGACCAAAGGGAGGTCCATATAATTAAACCTGCACACATTAAGTGTTTGTCAACTAAACAGAAAATGGGTAGTAATCTCAAATGTCTTTTAGCAAATGCAAGAAGCTTGACAAACAAAATGGGTGAGCTGGAGATACTGGTAAGTGCTGAACAGTATGATTTAATCGGAATCACAGAAACGTGGTGGGATGAGACCCACGACTGGTCAGTTAATTTACAAGGTTACTCACTTTTTAGAAAGGACAGAGTAAATAGAAAAGGGGGAGGGATTTGTCTGTATGTAAATCCTAAATTAAATCCCAGTATTAAAGAAGGTGTACATGATGTAACTGGAACTGATGTGGAGACACTGTGGGTGGAGATTAGCTTAGACGCTAAAAAGAATCGCACATTACTTGTAGGTGTATGCTACAAGCCACCAAATATTAGCATTGATGGAGAAGATCAGCTTTTATTACAAATTGAAAAGGCTGCAAATATGAATGAAGTTCTAATCATGGGAGATTTTAATTACCCAGATATAGATTGGAAGTGTGGCACAACTAGTTCAGCTAGGGGCAGCAAGTTTCTGGACCTGCTTAATAACAAATTTATGGCACAATTAGTAGACACCCCAACTAGAATGGATGCCTCTCTGGATTTGATAATAACAAACAATGAGGAGCTTATCTCAAACATCCAAATAAGAGAACACTTGGGGAACAGTGACCATAATATGGTCTCATTTGAGATTAATGCAAAAAAGCAAATTGGTAAATACGCCACCAAAACACTTAATTTTAGAAGGGCTAACTTTGATGGACTAAGGGCATCGATTGAACATTTAGACTGGGAACGATTGTTTTCTGGACTAAACACAGAAGACAAGTGGAATGCCTTTAAGCACACATTACAAAAGTACACATCCCAATATATACCTTTGGGAAACAAATGCAAAAGACAAAAATCGAAACCAATGTGGCTTACAGGTAACGTGAAACAGGAAGTACAAAACAAGAAAATGGCATTCAAACATTATAAAAACACGGGATCAGCATTATCATTTATAGAGTACAAAGAGGCCAACAAAGCCTGCAAAAAGGCAATTAAAATGGCTAAATTGGAAAATGAGAAAAGGGTTGCCAAGGAGAGTAAAACTAACCCCAAAATGTTTTATAAATATATAAATGGAAAAAAGCTAAAGAGGGAAAATGTTGGGCCCTTGTTATCCCAAATGGGAAATTTGGTAAGTGAGGACAGAGAGAAAGCAGACATTTTAAATACTTTTTTTTCTTCTGTTTATACTAAGGAAGAGCAGATGGACGAGCCCCTGCTACAGGAAGTTATGGGACATTCGCTGCAAACATGGGATTGGCTGACACAGGAAAAAGTGCTTAAGCAATTAAACTCTGTTAAGATAGACAAGGCCCCAGGACCAGATGGTATACACCCAAGGGTACTTAGAGAGTTAAGCATAATTCTGGCCAGACCACTATTCATGATCTTTAGGGATTCATTCAGTTCAGGTACAGTGCCAACAGACTGGCGAAAGGCGGATGTCATTCCAATATTTAAAAAGGGATCAAAATCTCTGCCAGGTAATTATAGGCCAGTGAGCTTGACATCTGTAGTGGGGAAACTATTTGAAGGATTGCTAAAGGTATACACTCAAGAATACATCTTGAACCAGAATATAATTAGTAAAAGTCAACATGGTTTTGTGAAAGACAGGTCTTGTCAAACAAACTTAATAACATTCTATGAAGAAGTCAGTAAAAATATAGATCTAGGTGTGGCAGTTGATGTGATCTATTTGGATTTTGCGAAAGCATTTGATACAGTTCCACACAAAAGGTTACTCTACAAATTGAGAGAAATAGGTTTGGGGGCAAATGTGTGTATGTGGATTGAAAATTGGCTAAAAGATAGAACACAAAGGGTTGTTGTAAATGGAAAATCCTCAAATTGGACAAGGGTATTAAGCGGAGTACCTCAGGGGTCTGTTTTGGGCCCTCTTCTTTTTAATTTGTTTATTAATGATCTGCCACATTGTGCTGAGAGCCATGTCACTGTGTTTGCGGACGACACTAAATTAGGTAAGGCAATAAAGACTAATCTTGATGTTTTTTCTTTACAGGAAGATTTGGACAGAGTGGGGGACTGGGCAGTAAAGTGGCAAATGAGGTTCAATATAGACAAATGTAAAGTTATGCATTATGGGAAAAATAATAACAAAGCAACATATATGTTAAATGGTTTTTCCCTGGGAAAAACTACTAATGAAAAGGATTTAGGAATAATTATAGACAACAAACTTGGCAACAGTGCCCAATGCCAGTCAGCAGCTGCAAGGGCCAATAAGATATTGGCATGTATAAAACGAGGTATAAATTCACGGGAGGAGGATATCATCTTGCCTCTTTACAAATCAATGGTAAGACCTCACCTTGAATATGCAGTACAGTTCTGGGCACCAGTCCTTAAAAAGGATATTAAGGAACTAGAAAAAGTGCAAAGGAGAGCTACAAAATTAATAAGGGGTTTGGAGGATCTTAGTTATGAAGAGAGACTTAAAAAATTGAATTTATATACGTTAGAAAAAAGGCGTCTCAGAGGGGATATGATAACATTATATAAATATTTGCAGGGCCAATATAAAGAGCTCTCCAGTGACCTGTTCATTAACAGAAAGGTACAAAGAACAAGAGGTCACCCCCTCAGACTGGAAGAGCAAAGATTTCATAGACAGCAAAGGAAGGGATTCTTTACGGTTAGGACAATAAAGTTATGGAACTCCCTGCCAAGAGAGGTAGTGCTAGCAACCACAATAGATGCATTTAAAAATGGTTTGGATGTTTTTTTAGGAAAGCAGAACATACAGGGCTATTAATAATAGAATAAGCATTAATAAAAGAGTTTATTGATCCAAGGAGAAATCTGATTGCCTCTTGGAGTCAAGAAGGAATTTTTTCCCCCAGGAGGCAAAATTCGAAATAGCTTCCTTAGGGGTTTTTTGCCTTCTTTTGGATCAAAAGCTGTAATGATAGGTAGAAGGGTTGAACTTGATGGACTTGTGTCTTTTTTCAACCTAAATTACTATGTTACTATGTTACTATGTTACTATGAGGTGCGCATTTCCAACCTAAAATTTTGACACACACTCACACGCATTTTCACACAGATTGCAAACCTAGACATCCTATGGTATTTCAAATGGTGATATTTATTTATTTATTTTTATTATTTTTATTTGAAGATTGCAAGAATGACAGGTATCACATAGTACAGACATAAGATACATAAGCAAAAGATCATTATCCTAGAGAAGTACCCGTGATGGAGTATATCACCTTTTCGTATTTTCAATATGAACAAACGCAGAATATTGAAGTCCTGCGTCAATCCTGCATCCAAACCTTAGCAGTCAATATATGAAAACATTGAAAACCATAGGCCTTGAGGAATACTCAAAGACCTATCTCAAGGAACCTTTACAACAACAATTGAAAAAGATTGGTCCTCGGTCAAGTCTCTCGACACAGTAACACATTAGTACCGGAACGGCAGAAGGTAAATATGAATCAACTCCAAACATACATCAAAAAGTCTTGACCGAGGACCTCTAAGATTAATTCATGTTAAATGGAACTATATTCAAGTAGCTAGTATCTGTAAGGATAATTGGTCAATTGGGATGCAAGGAAATTACCAAAACATTAGTAACTTTATGAATCAATTCTATTTAAGGATATCAGTATGACGAGTCAGCAACCACTAAATTCAATGACTTAATAATGTTGCAATTTGGTAAAAACATAACCAAAACCAAAAAGGAATTACCCACCCCAACATATCCGTCCGACCCTCCGCCCAGATCTCTATTGCTGTGGCGTTCCGATCCCAGACAGCAGATAACCATGATGTTCTTATGAGGCAGAGAGTTTAATTGGGGCATTATGCTTAAGAAGTTCGTTAGTGTACCAGTTAGTGTGACAGAATTCTCATTATGTAATAAAGTTTGGTTTTTAAAAGGGTGATAGTTGGGGGGGAGGCCTGAATCCATTGGTGAAGAATCGTTTTCCTAGCCGCCGCTAAAACAATATGGAGTTTTATTACCACGGAATAGGTCATCTATTACTCTTAAGATTGCTAATTCTGGTGTGAGGGTGAATATGGAGATGTCTAGAAGGAGGAAATAACTGGGCAAGCCCAGAAACAATGATACAAGTTGGCATCTGAATAGTCACATTTCAGACAGTTAGAGGTGTCAGAAATCCCCATTTTGTACAGTCTGGAAGGAGAGCAATAGGCATAATGAGCAATTTTTAAAGCCATGTCTTTATATAAAGCGGAAGTTATGACTCTTATTAGGGCCACAGTCGCTGTATGAACATCCTCTATGTCCAAATCTTGGAAATGGGTCAACCAGGTCCCTATTCCTCTCGTCATGTTTTGTTCCTGGTCAATAGAGTGTAGTATGCGGTATAAGATTTTTGTGGACGAGAGGGAAGTCACCTCTGGAGCTAACAAGTCGTTGAAAGGATTGCTCCAATCTTTTTCAGAGAAAAATTGGATTTGGGAAGAAATTAAACTTTTGGCCTGGTAATATGTAAAAATCGAGATATTAATCTGTGGGAGACGCTTCCTGAGCTCCTCGTACTTTAAGATCCTTTTCTGAACCGGGTCAGTAAACGATGCTAAAGTGGTAATGCCCTGTTGTGACCATGACGTATAAGGACTGCCTGCTTCACCCTGCTGAAAAAGAGTGTTTCGCAGCCAAGGCTGAAAAATTGAGTATTGCCACTGAGCTTTCAATCTCAGTCTGGCCAATTTCCAGGCCTTTATCGAGGTGGCTAGTAATGGGTTGGCTACAACCTCATCCGGTAAGGAACCATGCGGAGTATGGAGAAGAGATGATAATGACTGGGCGGGGTAAAGGTCACTATCAAGCCAAGTGGAGGTGTAGGTGCTAGTGTCCTTTACCCAGTCCGCAACATATCTGAGTAAGGCTGCCAGGTTATAGTCGAGGGGGACTGGAATCTTTAAGTCTAATTCAGAAGCTGATCTGTTTAGTTTAGAGAGACCAATCCTTGCAATTCTGTGCAACCAAAGGAATTTAGAGAAGCTTTTTTGTAAGCTTTTGGCGTCTGTAGTAGTTAAAAGCACTGGAAGTAACTGAAATATGTATAGCAGTCGTGGGAAACTAATCATTTTAATTAAAGCAGCTCTACCGGTGAATGTGAGATGAAGTGATTTCCAACCAGATAGTTCAGCTTCAATCTTTCTAATGACTGGAGGAATATTGCTTGAGTACTGGTCGCTCAGTTTCCTGGGGACTTTTACCCCTGAGTATTCTATCTCCTTTGCTTCCCAATGTATGCCCAGATTTTCTAACCTCTGTGGAACTCTGATGGCTTTTAAATAAATTGCCTTAGTTTTAGACCGATTTATATGAAATCCTGTGACTGTGCCCCACTGATCAAGGAGATCCAGAGTCTCTTCTAACGAAAGTTCTGGATCTGAGATTGCCAGTAGGACGTCATCAGCGTATGCATGTATTTTAACTTGCAAATCTCCCTCCCCTCTCCCCTTAAACACAGTGGTTGAGGAGAGGATACGAAGTATTGGGTCAAGGGCGATATTAAATAAAAGAGGGGATAATGGACAGCCTTGACGGACACCTCGTTCCATGTATACCTTCTCAGAGTCTAGACAGTTGACCGTAAATTGTATAGTTGGATCACAGTACAATTTACGGAAAAAGCCCAGAAATGGGGCTACAAAATATTGATATTTAAATAATCTCACTAGGTGTGGCCACGCCACCTGTTCGAAAGCCTTCTCTGCGTCCAAGCTTATTAAAGCTGCTGGAGGAGCTCCCTGTGATTTCGTTGCCAAGGCAGATCTAATGCCCACGACTGGGTGGTGCCCCTTCACGAAGCCTCTCTGAACCGGAAGAAGAATATGAGGTAATATATCTTTGTAATCTATTAGCCAGTATCTTAGTGAGAATCTTACAACCCTGGTTCATTAAGGTAATGGGTCTATATAAGGACATCTCAGTGGGCTCTTTGTCGGGTTTAAGTAGTAATATGGTCCGAGCTTCAGTTAAACTCCTAATATGTGTGTCTTCAAGATAAATATCATTATAAAGATGCGTAAGGGGGCTAAGTAAGTGGGGTTTCAATAATTTATAGAATTCACTGGTGAATCCATCCGGTCCAGGAGTTTTGCCATTTTTAAGGTTATTAATGGTCTGGGACACTTCCCTTTCTGTTATCGGGGCATTAAGGAGCAGCCTGTGTTCATTAGAGAGTCTGGGAGATTTTGCTAATTGTAACAGAGAGATCCCTTCCTGTCTATCGTCTGGGGTTGAAGAGTATATGTCTTGATAATAAAGTTGGAACAACCTACAAAGTGACTTTGGATCTGTTTCTAGTATGCCTGCGGGGCCCCTAATGTGACTAATGTTGTGTCTAGGTTTTTTTGTTTGCCCGCCCTATTCCCCCATCTATAGAATTTATTTCTATTTTATTCCAGTTGGTGTTGAGCTCTTTCAAGCAAAAATGTTTCTAAGAGGTCCCTATAATGAGTGTAAGCCTCCCTATTAGTGTCCGATGGGTTGTTTCGAAACAATCTTAGGGCAGTAGAAACATGAGTGTTAAGAGATTCAAACTTGGCCTGCAAATCCCTCCTTTTTTTTTTAGATATATGAGATGATATGCCCCCTAAGAACTGCCTTGGAGGATTCCCAAAATAGTAGATGCTCATCTACGTGTTCTATGTTGTCATCTAGGAAATTTCCCCATGTGGATTCCATAAAAGATTTAAAATCAGGGTCAGTAAGATAGTATGATGGGAATGACCATCTACGTGATTTCTCTAACGGGGGATGTAAATAAATGGACATTTCGACAGGGGCGTGTTCTGAAATCTGAATGTTGTGAATTTTGGTTTGCTTAACTGTGTGAAACAGATGCGGAGCTATTAAGAAGTCAATTCTAAAAAGTCAATTCTGGACATAGTATTGTGAACGCTAGATAAAAAGGTAAAATCCCTCACCGATGGATTCAAAGCTCTCCAAGGATGTATTAGACCCAAGTTTTCGGTAAGTAAGAGTAGTCCCTCATGGGGTTTACTCGGGTGTTGGGGTGCAGGCCCCAATCTATCTAACGAGAAGTTCTGTAATGCATTGAAATCGCCTCCTAGAATAATGTTAGAGTCTGGATAATCAGCGAGTATTTCAACTAGTCTACAAAAGAATGCAGAATTGGGCAGGTTTGGCGCGTAGATGTAATTAATAAAAACATTTTCGTGCCAAGTGACAACGACAGCAGTAGATATCTCCCCTCAGAATCAAGTACCGTAGAGATAATGGTATAGTTTAGATATTTATGGAATAGTACTGCCACCCCCCTTGAATTATAACTATATGGGTCTGAAATGCATTCTTTTATCCATTTGTCTTTTAGAGTTTCCTTGTCCCCTGTCTTCCAATGTGTCTCTTGTAAGAGCACGATGGAGGGGTTGAGAGAGCCTAGTTTATTAAGGATTTTTCTCCTTTTTATGGGCGTATTGAGCCCCTACACATTCCAAGAGACTATACGTAGGGTGCCGGAAGAAGTTACATTTTGCCCATTCTGGGAATCTATTCCTGTCAAGATTAGATCAGTAATCCCTCAACCGACTCTGGTCGAGGAAAAGTGTATCGATATTACAAAGGTGTTCTCCGAAGAGGGCACCCTGTGCCAGCGCTGGGGGTGTCCCCTTAAATCTGGGGGGGGGGAGAGTAGGCGGACAGCTAAACAAAACAAACGCCTGGGAAACAAGAACATTACCCATTAACAATAAAACTGTAAGTTGAGAATATGCACTCAGCATTTTACAAACAGTAAGCTTCTGTAAGTTGTTACCTATATAGTACAGAAGTTGTATGCGTGGCGCGCTCACATGACCCCCCCTACAGACCCAATTCTGATAGCTTTTGTTGAGCCTCAGTCGGGGTGTCCCACAGGTAAGTTTGACCTTCATGTGTAAGACGGAGTTTGGCCGGAAAAAGCAGACTGAATCGAAAACCTTTTTCATGTAGGTTTTTACAGATAGGTGAGAATTCTCTCCGTTTCAGTGAGACCTGTTGTGAGTAATCTTGAAATAAAAGTACCTTTTGGTTCTCGTATTGTAGGTCGCCTTTCGATCTGTAAGCTGCCAAGATCCTTGCCTTGTCACAGAAATTGAGAACCCTGAAGATAACCGGTCTGGGTCTAGCTTCCGGCCCCTTACGGTCCGGTCCGATTCTGTGGGCTCGCTCAATGAGTAGAGGATTATCCTCTGGATAGTCAAGACCTAGTGCTGGAGGAAGCTATTGTTCAAAAGTTTTGAGAAGTTGATATGGCTTGATGTGTTCAGTCAGATTTAATAGTTTTAAGTTGTTGCGTCTACTTCTGTTTTCCAGATCTTCAATCCATTCCAAAAGGATATTCATGGTCTTAGATTGTTGGAGAATCTCGCCTTGTAACTGTTGAACCGTGTCTTCCGTCTGACTTTGGAGATTTTCCAGTTCTGTGATGTTTGTAGAATTGGATGCTATTTGTGCCAAGGTGTTGTCATTGGAGGACTTAAGTTCCACCAGACGTGCGTCAAAAAGCGGCCATATGGCTTTAAAGGCGTCTTGTGCCATGTCACTTGTAGATTGCGAAGATTGTAATATCTCAGGTTGGCTGCATTCCAGCATTGGCATGGATGGAGAAGGTTCTGGGGAGCTGTCTAGCGACGGAGAGAGTGAAGGTTGCTCCAGTTTGTTTCGTTTGCTTGACTTCATGTCTGAGGCTACCGGTTTCTTTTTCTTGTCTTTATCTTTAGAAGACTTGTCAACTAATTTATCCATGGTGTGAACGATCATCGTAATAGTGCTTTCGGCAGGGAAGCCATGTGAGCACACAAACGCTAAAACACAACAGACTACATGTACTATAATGGGAGTAGATGCAGAATAAGTATCAATTAAGAAGGCAACAATCACAGAGTAAATAAGTAGTGGATGTCTGGGAATATAGAGGGATTCACCTGTCAAGGGTCACTATTGAGTTAAAGTATAGTATACTAAAACAAAAAAGGAGGGGCGATTAGATATAATTTGTCCTGTTCAGCGTGGTGTCAGGGATAGAGGGAGTTGGTCAGCGTAGGGGAGTATTATCTCCTTGTAATATTGTGGCACTATCACCCTTTATTCGGGTATGTTAAAGATGTTGTGATGATGGGTGTACCACCGAAACACAATTAAACAAATAAAGCTCTCCACCCCCACCTGTAAAAGGAAGTTATGTTAGTTGAAGATAACCACAGTCATATAATATAACCAGTTGTGCCAGGATAGGGTCCAAGACAAAATTTAAAGTCACGGCTTCCACCCCCTCTGTGAAGCAAGTCTTTGTTTTTATGATCAGTGGTGAAATGTATTACTTCCACTTTAGACTCTCTGACCCCAAGACAAAGTCTTATCCGATAGGAGAAGGCCCAGGACAACACAGTACATCGTACCAAAACTTAAAGTTGTATACACCGAATAGAAAAGTCTTTCACATTTAAGGAGCGGAATGCGATGGGTAACAAGGTTCCCCTCCTGTATTGTCCCAAACCCCGTGGGTGTTAAGAATAAATCCAGGGAAGTGGGTTTTTCAACAAAAAGAGTGTTATTTGGTTTGGTCAGTTATTAACAGAGATATGTTCAGCCGAGACACTATAACTCCTGATCAAAATTTCTTTAGGTGGGAATAAAGGTCCGGAGTATTAGAGTGCACCGAATCAGAAGACAAAATATGTACAAGTAGTAATAAAGTTTGCTGTGTAAGGCGCGTGAGACAAATTGTCAGTTGCTATGCGGTTCACCCCTTTTAACGTTTAGGGCCAAATGAGTATTGGATAGATATGTCTCTTAATGTCGTCCCAACAAAAGTTAAGGGAGTAGACCAAATAACAGGAGGCCCATAGCAATATATTCTATAATACAAATATATTTAAAAACATGGTGCCAGATAGTGCCATACGGCACAAAACTCACGCTTCCCTTAGGAAAATCCTGAACGATGTCTGCAATGTATGATGGGTTTTCTCCTTGGTGACTCGGGGCTGCCTCCGCAGAGTCCCGGGGAGAACCCCCAAAGGAAGACATGGGAGCAGGTTAAGGCCCAGCTGGCAGAGATCCCAAACCAACTTCCAACCTGCCGACAGCGGCCGAGACCATTCACTCGAAAGTCTTAGCTTCAGTGGCTAGGCACACGCTGACTTGTCAACAAAGGTGGCCCTCCAGCCATTCACCTTCGCCTCCAGACTGTAATCCAACCACCAAAAGCAGTTGAGCAGGTGCGTTTTAAACCAATGCGACTCCGTTGGATGTTCGTGGCAAACGATGACAGGTAACTGAAGGACTGGCAACAGTCCGTGCGTCGTTAGCATTAAATCTTCGATTCCCACCACAAGTCCGCATCCACCACGAAGTGGGAACCACGGTACCGACAAGAAGTGGGTCGCAGATGCAGGTAGGTAGCCCTTATCAGAGCTCATTAGGATGCAGGCACTCATCCATCCAGCAAGGGCTGTCTGAAATAGAGGCTGACCGACTCGTTTGGTTTCAGCAGTGCAATGTGGCTCGCCTGAGCCGGACCCTGGGACAGAAAGATGGAGAGCTGAATGAGCAGATGGTGGCTCGTTCTTGTCCAGGGTCTTATCCCCCGTGGTAGGACTTCGATGGTTTCGAAATGATGCAGTTTTTGGCTTTATGCCTACGGTTTGCGTAGGAGCTCTGTTAAAACGCGGCCATTTGGTTAGGCTCCGCCCCCGGAAGTCCCTAAATGGTGATATTTTAAAGCTTTTCATGTACTAATTCTATCACCAGCCTTTGTCAAATTGTTGAGAAGTCATTTTTATTTCAAACACATTGTAGTTCAGGCATTCATTTTCAGGTTCTGATATTTGCCACTGCCAACTAACACCAAGATCAGGCTTTTTTTTTAGTGTTGCTGACTGCCTAAACTTGCGAGGCAAGTCAGAAACACTTGCAGAGACATAGAAAGCAATTAAATTTGCTTCCCATGCTCATTTCACCGCCGATCAATCGCTCTCTGGCGCACTAGAATTTTTTTTTTGTATTCCACGATGCTTCCATATCCAAACAAATCGCTTTCAGTGCCCATTTTGCTGCAGGACGGACTAGGTCCGTCCTGTGTCACTAACGCTTTGCCACACAGGATGGACCTAATCCGTCCTGTCAGCAAGGAGTTAATGAAGTGCAGTTTGGGGGTTTGAATGAAGGCAATGGCAGAGTTTAAAAGGACACTTCCACTTACATAAAGATGTAACTAAGTAACCTGATCATTTAAAACAAACACATATATAAATCATATGACACTGGTTTTTGTATATGATTGGATTAATTGCATATAAAAGAAAAAATAAAATTAGGTGTTTATCTCCGGGCTCCAGTTTGTAATTATATTCCCATGATACAACATCGTCCAAAATCTTCCAGCCAGTCTCACTTTACAACTGTGGCCAAAGCCTGCATGATGATATCATACTCCCCTGCTCTCTTGCTGGTTCCTGTGCATCATAGTGGGCAGGGTTAGGTGGCTGTGTACAACTTTTTTTTTAACCTGCCTTCAAACACAAAGAGAGGAGATTAACTTGATCAAACAGGATCAAAAACTCTCCCCCTTGTGATGTAATAGTTGCATTACCCTTCTAATCAATGCAAGTCTATGATCAGAATTCTGACTTATAGACTGCATTCTGTGTCCCCAGAGTGAGAAATGAGTGCTGTAAAGTCACTAGGGGGTGGCACCCAAACCATCATCATGCTATTCTTAAATCTTAGGATACTGTAGCTTGATTATGGATATGTTTTCTTTTTTGTCTTAATATGTATATGCGTTATTATCGTCCTAATAAAACTTGACAGCATCACCATATTTTGAAATTACAACAATAATTTTAGTTTTATTAGTAAATATGCATCCATCTGGACTTCGGCAGATTTAAGTAGAGTTAGTACAGCCATTGGCTGCAAGATCAATTAGGTAAGTGGAGGATAAGGAAACTGCAGATGTTAAATATCCCTTACCTGATGATGTTGATACCTCAAAAATGTTTTAAGACACATATTCCAAATATTTTTTTAGGTGTTTATTAAACAATGAACCAGTCTTTAAAGGAGAAAGAAACAAATCATATTTTTGTGTTTAGATTATAAGATTATTAAATGGACTCTGTCAACATAAACATTGCTTATCCATGAATGTAGAGAATACAAGATTATGTTGCATTAGCAGAATTGCAAGCACATTTTTCATTACTGTTTATTGTCTTCATTTACAATTTAAGCAATTTTTACGTGGACAGAGTCCTTTTGAAGAAATATGCCTATCAAGTCTCCCAAGAGGTCATAGTTTTGATCAGAGGCGGCTCTCTAATTAGGCGAGTTAGGCAGCCGCCTAAGGCCTCGCACTAACGGGGGCCTCGCGGCTGCCTAACTCATCTTATTGCCTTTGATGTAACAGGGAGCTTAACGCTGCCGTTAAGCTCCCTGTTACACTAACCTGGGACGTTTCCTCCGTGCATCTTCTCACCTGCACTTAGGAAGGAAGCTCCGAACGCGTTTTTTGTATTTATTTTTTTAAATTTATTGAACCCGCGCAGCTTCAATAAAGTTTAAAAAAAAAAAAAAAAACGTGACCGGAACTTCCTTCCTCCGTGCAGGAGAGAAGATGCACGGAGGAAACTACGGAGAGCAGTATGGAGGTAAGTACTAGGGAAGGGGGGAGGAGGGTGGCACAAACGAGCAGAGCCTGGCATAATGAGTGGTTAAATATTGGCACAGTGTGGGGCAAAATCCTGGCATAATGAGGTGAGGGGCAAAATCCTGGCATAGTGAGAGGCTAAATCTTGGCATTGTGAGGGGCAAAATAGTGGCATTATGAGGGGCAAAATCCTGGCATACCGTGTCAAAATCCTGGCATATTGAGAGGCAAAATTCTGGCATTGTGAGGGGCAAAATTCTGGCATAATGAGGGGCAAAATCCTGGCACAGAGTGGCAAAATCCTGGCATAGTGAGAGGCTAAATCCTGGCATTGTGAGGGGCAAAATAGTGGCATTATGAGGGGCAAAATCCTGGCATATTGAGAGGCAAAATTCTGGCATTGTGAGGGGAAAAATTCTGGCATAATGAGGGGCAAAATCCTGGCACAGAGTGGCAAAATCCTGGCATATTAAGGGGCAAAATCCTGGCATAGAGTGGCAAAATCCTGACATATTGAGGGGCTAAATTCTTGCATATTGAGGGGCAAAATCCTGGCATAGAGTGGCAAAATCCTGGCATAGAGTGGCAAAATCCTGGTCAAAAAAGGTAAAAAAAATTCCGAAGAAGATTGACGGATTAGAATAAGTTAGATTAAATAATATTATCAGCGGGGAATGGATGCAGGAGAAGGGCGAAAAATGTATTTTTTTTTATTTATTTTTTTCCTTTCCTCTCTCTTTACTGCATAATAGATAAGCAATATTGGCACTAACACTGGCACTATGGAATTCAGATAAAATTAGATCCACAACACTAGCACAATATACATATTAAGGAAAGTAATACCACACAATTTAATAATTGATCTAGTATATTACATATGAAGAAGAATAGGAAGTTAAGGAACACTTCACTAACATATTTAGACAATTCAGAGGCCCGATTTTTTTTTTTGTTTTTTTGCGTGTACATTGGATAAACAATATTGGCACTAATATAAGCACTATGGAATTCGGATAAAATTAGATGCACAACACTAGTACAATATATATAATAAGAAGAGTAATACCACATAACATAAATAAATGATCTAGTATATTACATAGGAAGAAGAAGGAAGTTAAGGAACACTTCACTAGCATATTTAGACAATTCAAAGGCCTGTTCACCTTTTTTTTTCCCCTCCCCCTTCCCAAACTCCACTGCCGGATATGATTATAAAAATATATATGATGGGATTAAAAGAGAAGAGAAAAGAAAAATCTAAGTAATTTTTGCCCTCTCAGCTATGGTGCTCTACTAGATAGAGCCCCACCGCGTTAATGGGTTGACGCGAAATGAATAACTCTGTGCTTCAATTAAGAAGCAGAAAGCTCTTGGTGAAGAGGTTCATCAGGAGCTATGGGGACAGAAAGGTTCAGCATGCTGAACTTAGGGTTTTTGTTGTTTGTATTGTACCGTGTCATATGTTGTTTGTTCTGGGATCGCAGTGGAGAACAGCCCCATATTGCCCAAAAATTGATAAATAGAGATGGTGAAGTTAATGTCAATCAATGTCCAAGGTTTAAATAAGGCCCAAAAAAGATCTACACTGGCTGAATTGATTAGAAAAGAGAAAGCACATATATGCTGTATGCAGGAAACTCACTGGTTAAACACAGAGAAGACCCCATATATAGGTAAACAAACTGCAAAATTAATTTGTGCATCTTCAAAAACAGGGAAAAATAGAGGTGTGGCTATATGGTTCAAGAAAGGTCTGCAAGTAAAGATAGAATATCAAGAATGCGATGTGAACGCAAGATACATAATCCTGGTCTGCCAAATAGAACAATCATGGTACACACTAGTTAATTTATATGCTCCTAATGATAAACAGATTTCCTTTTTACAAAGTGTCATAAACAGAATAGAAATGGTTGCAAAGGGATCTATTATGATTACTGGAGACTTTAACTGTGTATTAGACATAGAATTGGATAAAAAAATACAGAGAGGTAACCAAATCGATAAAAACTTGGTAAGAAAGGCAGATTCCTTTGCTACTCTCCTAAAAAGAAATGTTTTGTATGATATATGGAGGATTTTTCACCCCCAGGAAAAGGACTATACACATTTCTCCTATGCTCACTGTTCATACGCAAGGATTGACCTAATACTAGGTAATATAGGTCTAATTAATAAAACAAAAAAAATTCTGATCCAGGATATACCATGGTCGGACCATAATGCTGTAATCTGGAAATCGAAAGTAAATAATGAAGAAGAAAAGATTAGAGAGTGGCGCCTGAATGAACACTTATTGCGCAGTGAGGAAAATATAACATACATTAGACAAATTTCAGAATACTATTTCCAAGAAAATAAAGAATGCTCAGCAGCAATTATATGGTGTGCCTACAAATCGGTAATCCGTGGACATTTGATAAAATTAGGCACCATAGAAAACAAGAGGAGGGGGAAAGATGTATCCACCCTGTATAGAATATACTATGAACTAGAAAGAGAAAACAAAGCATCACCTCAAAAAGAGAGAGCAGACAGAATTCAGATAATTAAGAATCAAATTAACGAAATAAATATTCAGAAGGTGACCAGAAACCTAGAGAGATTAAACCAGACATGGTACCATAATAGCAATAGGGCAGGCAATGCTATAAACAATCAAATAAAAAAGAAACAAGCTAGAAGTCATATTGAAAAGATAAAGTTTGATGGAGTAACTGTTAGGAACCCACAAGAGATCGGAACGACTTTTAATAAATATTATAGCTCTTTATACAATATAGATTCAAGAGTAAGAGTAGACCAGATATTAGACTATCTGGAAGATACATCAATCCAGAGAATAGATAAAGAAAAGAAAGATCAACTTAATAAACCATTTACAAAACAAGAAGTATCCAAAGCTATTCGAGAGCAGAAAAAACAAAAAGCACCAGGCCCGGATGGATTCGGTGCAGCTTTTTACAAAATCGTGGAAAAAAATATTATAGAGCACCTAACAAAAACCTTCAATGAAATAGAACAAAATGGGAAATCCCCAGATGAATATAATACCGATTCATAAACAGAACAAGGATCCCTCCCTAGTAGAGAGCTACCGACCTATTTCTCTGATCAACACCGACGCAAAGATCTTCGCATCAATTATAGCAGCCAGATTGAGATCCGTTATTGATGAACTGATCCATAAGGATCAGATAGGATTTATTCCAGGAAGAAGTTCAATTAATAACATCAGAAGGATAATAGACATACTAGACTGGTCACATCTAGAAAAGAAAGCAGTATTAACTATTGCGGTGGATGCAGAAAAAGCAAAAGGCCAACAGCAAGAATTATAGGGCAGAATTTTAGATCGGACTGGTTTCGATTATCCAATGGGACACGCCAGGGTTGCCCACTATCACCAATGTTATATATATTGACAATAGAGATATTGGCAATTAAAATAAGATCATGTCCAGATATTAAAGGGTGCCATATGGGGCAAGAAGAATCTAAGATTGCTTTATATGCTGACGACATCATACTCACACTAACGGAGCCCCAACAGTCCATGATAGCCCTAATGAAGGTAATAGACCAGTACTCGGAATTATCCAACTACAAACTCAACTCAGATAAATCATGGATCTTGCCCACTAATATCGGCAAAGAACTAGAAAAAAATATAAAAAGCAGCTATAATTTTGGTTGGGCAAGTAAGAGTATTAATTACCTCGGACTAAAAATTACACCAAAAGTAGAAGATATCTTACCCACAAATTTCTTGACATTACTGAAAGAAACAAATGCCACTTTAAAAAGCTGGAAGAATATTGTCATCTCATGGACAGGGAGAATTAATGTTATAAAAGCTTACATCCTCCCAAAGTGGTTATATATATTCCGCCACTTACCTTTTGAAATACCCGAGAGTTGGCTAGCCATGGTACAGACCTCCTTCTCTAAATTCATATGGCAAGGCAAGAGACCACGTATTGCATTAAATAGGCTGTCACAGAATACAAAGAGAGGTGGACTGGAGATGCCAGATATAAAAGATTACTATATGGAAAATATAATAGGCCATATATACACAATGCAACTGCATAACACCAAAATACAAAACTGGTACAAGAGAGAAAACCATACATTTGAAGGAGGAGAATTGGCCTCAGCCATCTGGGCTTGTAGAATGCCCAGGTGGACTAGAGGCAAGAATTACATAGTCGATAATATATTACCAGTATGGTTTTCCATTAAGAGGAAATTGGGTCTCCACGAAAAAATCATTGAAATGCTGGATATAAATATTTTAGAATACAATATACCAGATTTAAACTTAGATAACTGGAGGAAGGCAGGCATCGATAAAATAAAAGACCTTGTCCACACAGGAGAACTAAAAACATTTTCAAAACTCGTTCAAGACTACGGCCTAGCAACTAAAGAGATATTTCACTACTTAAGGGTTAAAAGCTTCCTAACCAAAACGTTAAGTAAAGATACAGGAAGACGGAATGGATACCTGAATTCGATATTTGGGGGCAACAAAGTAACCAAAGTAATGACTAAAGCACATAAGGCTTGGAAGGAAGGGAAGGGAGATCAATTAGATAAAACAAGAGGGAAATGGGAAAATATTCTTGGCACAGAGATTACAGAGCAAGATTGGCTGAAAGCCCTCAGAACTTACAACAAAGATATACACTGTATTAATATAAGGGAAAACCAGTTTAAACTTATGAATTTCTGGTATCTCGTTCCCTCGAGAGTAGCAAAAATGAATAAGCAAGTTTCAAATAAATGTTGGAGATGTAATAAAAAAACGGGGGATTACATGCATATCTGGTGGGACTGTACAGGGGTCAGGTATCTATGGAATACTTGTTTTCAAAAATTGAAAGAAATCTTCAATATCTCACTAGATATGAGCCCTGACCTCGCTTTGCTGCATATCAGATTACCAAACAAGACAAAAAAAGAAACAATGATGATAACTAATTTTTTAGCTGCCACAAAACTTCTAATTGCTAAAAATTGGAAAAAAGAGACTCTTCCCGGCTGGCCCCAGATGAAAAACCTAATTGTATTCCATTTGAAAATGGAAAAAGGCATGAGATGGACTAATGTTGCAGCAGATAAGAAGTGGGTGGATATAGAAGGATGGATCAAAAAACTCGAAATAAATTGATACTTCGCCATACAAATAATTAGGAATAGAGGAAGCAAAAGGGCTGATTAGGGGTGCTGTTCTCCACTGCGACCTGGGTTGTTTTTTTTTTTTTTCGGTTGTTATGGCCCTCCCCCCATAGATTTAGATAATATACATAGCCAGGGGGTGCCCACTATGGAATTATACAACACTAAACCCGAATCACACCCAGTAGGCTTGTGGCACTCAGAGAAGTAATGGAGGACGGCATATAGTTACGGATGAGGTATATGTTTGTCCACGTGTCTTTTTTCATGTTTTATGTTATGGTTGTCACGGACTGATTAAAAGAAGATAAGGATTTAATACAGAAATAAGCAGTATTAATCAGCCAACAAGGGAATTCTGGGGAAATAATATAGAAAGGGAAAAGGGAAAAAACAGACACAAGGATGACAAAAGAAAAAAAAAACTGGAGTAATTGATACACCTAGGGTGAAGTCTGAGTGTCAAAAAAAATAAATAAATAAATCCTGGCAAATTGAGGGGCAAGATCCTGGCATAGAGTGGCAAAATCCTGGCATAGAGTGGCAAAATCCTGGCATATTGAATGGCTTAATCCTAGCATATTAAATGGCTAAATCCTGGCATATTGAGTGGCAAAATTCTGGCATATTGAATGGCTAAATCACAGTGCATCCGGTGCTGTGATGAAGAACAAAGTGCCAATCTTCTAGCACAACGTGGTCTGTGAGACCACTTTCAACATTGAGCACCTTTCCTTCTGGCTGAGTGTTTCTGTTAGTGTGTGATTGTGCGCTTTCTGAGTGTGCCTGTGAGTCAGTGTGTGCTGGCTGAGTGTATCTGTGAGTGTGTGCTGGCTGAGTGTGATTGTGTGCTGTCTGAGTGTGTCTGTGAGTCAGTGTGTGCTCACTGAGTGTGTCTATGAATGACTGTGTGATATGTGTTAGTGTTCACATTTAGGACACAGCAATAACAATGTGAGTTAGTCAGCCGCACACAATTTTATCTATACCAAATGTTTATAGATGTTTGTAGAATAATTATGAGACAAATAAAATTCTAGGAGCTGTTCATTTCTACAAGCTGGGATTTGAGTCTGATCTTGAAATATGCTATTTCTACAGTTCATTTTTATTATCACTTGCATATATTTTATTTAATAATGTGTGTCCGTGAGGGCCTCATGTTCGACTTTCGCCTAAGGCCTCACAAAGTCTAGAGCCACCTCTGGTTTTGATGTCCCTGGTGTAGTGAATAATATCCATTTACAAAATCACCAAAAGAAATGACTTGCATGGTAGTTTTAAATGTAATGCTTTTTTTTGTTACGCACAAGACTGCCATTATTTCTGATCCAGAAGCATGGTTTTAAACAAATACAAGTATAATTTACTTATTTTGGTTATGTGGAAGTTACAGTTATAACATTTCTACTTTGTTAAGTGTAACCTATAACACAGTAGCAAATACATTTAATAACAAAATACCTTAACTTGTCTCACAATATTTCCAAACATAAAAGAGCCACTGCAAATATTTTCCAATGTTTTGCTGAAGAGCTGTAACCGAGCAAAGTGGGGTGGCTTAACATGGGAAATCTTCAGAAGTTCCTGCAAAAAAAAAAAAGAGCTGATGAATGTAGCTAAAGCCTTAATAATGGTTTTATCGTTCAATTATAATTATACCTCATCAACTTGTTAAATTTCACAGTTCTAAAATTTGTTGATGCTATATAAATATTTTACATAACAAATGATCTTGACAGCAGATTCTATGCCCTTGAAATCATATTTCCTAATTTACTTTTTGAGCAGCAGAATAATATAATTGTGAGTATAAGATAACCACTTGATGGAAGGTATAATGGATAACATACTCATCAGATACTCACTGATAATTTTGTCACAAATAGCCTCTGATAATTTGTCCATTAATAGCCACTGATAATTTGTCCATTAATAGCCTACTGATAATTTGTCCATTAATAGCCCACTGATAATTTGTCCATTAATAGCCACTGATAATTTTCCCATAAATAGCCACTGATAATTTGTCCATTAATTGCCCACTATTAAAATTGTCCATTAATGGCCACTGATAATTTGTCCATTAATAGCCCACTGATAATTTGTCCATTAATAGCCACTGATAATTGGTCCATAAATAGCCCACTGATAATTTGTCCATTAATAGCCACTGATAATTGGTCCATTAATAGCCCACTGATAATTTTTCCATTAATACCCACTGATAATTTGTCCATTAATGGCCTCTGATAATTTGCTCATTAATAGCCACTGATAATTTGTCCATTATTAATCCACTGATAATTTGTCCATTAATAGCCCACTGATAATTTGTCTATTAATAGCCACTGATAATTTGTCCATAAATGGCCTCTGATCATTTTTCCATTAATGGCCCACTAATAATTTGTCCATTAATAGCCACTGATAATTGGTCCATAAATAGCCCACTGATAATTTGTCCATTAATAGCCACTGATAATTGGTCCATTAATAGCCCACTGATAATTTTTCCATTAATAGCCACTGATAATTTGTCCATAAATAGCCACTGATAATTTGTCCATTAATGGCCACTGATAACTTGTCCATTAATTGCCACTGATAATTTGTCCATTAATAGCCACTGATAATTTGTCCATTAATAGCCCACTGATAATTTGTCCATTAATAGCCCACTGATAATGTGTCCATTAATAGCCACTGATAATTTGTCCATTAATTGCCCACTGATAATTTGTCCATTAATAGCCCACTGATCATTTGTCCATTAATTGCCACTGATAATTTGTCCATAAATAGCCACTGATAATTTGTCCATTAATAGCCCACTGATAATTTTTCCATAAATAGCCACTGATAATTTGTCCATAAATAGCCACTGATAATTTGTCCATTTATAGCCCACTGATAATTTGTCCATAAATAGTCACTGATAATTTGCTTATTAATAGCCACTGATAACTTGTCCATTAACAGCCCGCTGATAATTTGTCCATTAATAGCCCACTGATAATTTGTCCATAAATAGCCACTAATAATTTGTCCATTAATAGTCACTTATAATTTGTCCATTAATAGCCACTGATAATTTGTCCATTAATGGCCCACTAATAATTTGTCCATTAATAGCCCACTAATAATCTGTCCATTAATAGCGCACTGATAACAGGTCCATTAATAACCCACTGGTAATTTGTCCATTGATAGCCCACTGATAATATGTCCATTAATAGCCCACTGATAATGTGTCCATTAATAGCCCACAGATAATTTGTCCATTAATAGCCACTTATAATTTGTCCATTAATGGGCACTGCTAATTTGTTCATTAATATGCCACTGATAATTTTCTCATTAATAGCCACTGAGAATTTGTCCATTAATAGCCACTGATAATTTGTCCATTAATAGCCTACTGATAATTTGTCCATTAATAGCCCACTGATAATTTGTCCATTAATAGCCACTGATAATTTTCCCATAAATAGCCACTGATAATTTGTCCATTAATTGCCCACTATTAAAATTGTCCATTAATGGCCACTGATAATTTGTCCATTAATAGCCCACTGATAATTTGTCCATTAATAGCTACTGATAATTGGTCCATAAATAGCCCACTGATAATTTGTCCATTAATAGCCACTGATAATTGGTCCATTAATAGCCCACTGATAATTTTTCCATTAATAGCCACTGATAATTTGTCCATTAATGGCCACTGATAACTTGTCCATTAATTGCCACTGATAATTTGTCCATTAATAGCCACTGATAATTTGTCCATTAATAGCCCACTGATAATTTGTCTATTAATAGCCACTGATAATTTGTCCATAAATGGCCTCTGATAATTTTTCCATTAATGGCCCACTAATAATTTGTCCATTAATAGCCACTGATAATTGGTCCATAAATAGCCCACTGATAATTTGTCCATTAATAGCCACTGATAATTGGTCCATTAATAGCCCACTGATAATTTTTCCATTAATAGCCACTGATAATTTGTCCATAAATAGCCACTGATAATTTGTCCATTAATGGCCACTGATAACTTGTCCATTAATTGCCACTGATAATTTGTCCATTAATAGCCACTGATAATTTGTCCATTAATAGCCCACTGATAATTTGTCCATTAATAGCCCACTGATAATGTGTCCATTAATAGCCACTGATAATTTGTCCATTAATTGCCCACTGATAATTTTTCCATTAATTGCCACTGATAATTTATACATAAATAGCCACTGATAATTTGTCCATAAATAGCCACTGATAATTTGTCCATTAATAGCCCACTGATAATTTGTCCATAAATAGCAACTGATAATTTGTCCATTTATAGCCCACTGATAATTTGTCCATAAATAGTCACTGATAATTTGCTTATTAATAGCCACTGATAACTTGTCCATTAATAGCCCGCTGATAATTTGTCCATTAATAGCCCACTGATAATTTGTCCATAAATAGCCACTAATAATTTGTCCATTAATAGTCACTTATAATTTGTCCATTAATAGCCACTGATAATTTGTCCATTAATGGCCCACTAATAATTTGTCCATTAATAGCCCACTGATAATCTGTCCATTAATAGCGCACTGATAATAGGTCCATTAATAACCCACTGGTAATTTGTCCATTGATAGCCCACTGATAATATGTCCATTAATAGCCCACTGATAATGTGTCCATTAATAGCCCACAGATAATGTGTCCATTAATAGCTACTGATAATTTGTCCATTAATGGCCACTGATAATTTGTCCATTAATGGCCACTGCTAATTTGTCCATTAATATGCCACTGAAAATTTGCTCATTAATAGCCACTGATAATTTGACCATTAATAGCCACTGATAATTCGTCCATTAATAGCCAATCCTCCCTTCCTCCCCCTCTTCCCCAGTACTTACCTGGATGCTGCTCATCTCCTCCGCAGTGTTTCTTCCTGCACGCACGCTGTGTGCAGGAAATCCAGCCACCGGATATGACATGACGTCATTTCCGGCAGCTGTTACTAGAAGCTGGATGCGAATCTGTCGGTTGCTGCGTGATTGTATCCGTGTGAGACAGTCTTTTTCACCCGTCCCCCCCTGATGGAGGCCCGGCTACTCATTAGATCTAGAAAGGTAAGGTATCTAGAAAGAAGGGGCAGCACCTGCAACAGTAAGCATGTATATATGTGCCTCTCTTGTAAAGATCCCTCATTCCCGCATTATAGACTAGGACAGTTGGGATGACTAGTCATAACATTATATGTGGTAGTAGGGGCAGAACAATAGGCATTGCATCAGGTGCAACCCCCTATTAAAAACAGGGCTGGGAGCTGCCAAAATGCCTTGCAGTCAATCCCGTTACATATATGGATGGTCAGGGTAGGTAATACATCGGGGGCAAGGGCTAGAAGCCCTGCCCCTCTAATAGTACTGGGTTTGGGAGCCATCCAAAGTGTCTCCTAGCCTCTAAAAAAATTGTATATTCCCCGTGGTCCAGAAGCTGGTAAAATGTCTCCGGACCCAAAACAAATAGATTCTCTCCCTAACACCGCCATCCCCTCCTCCCCCATAAATAAATAAAATAAGATTCCCCTTGGGGTCTGGGGCAGCAGGCAGCATACATTTTTTTTAAAAATGGCCTGGTACCCCAGACCTTATAAAATATATAAATAAAAATTTTCCCTACCCACCCCCTTACCTCTACCTTGCCCTGGTAGGGGGAATGAACCACCTGTAAAAATAATCACCCTTTGGGTTCCCTGTGCCAAAAGAGGATAGAGGACATCAAGGAATCACCACTGGACACTGGATACAGATAATAATTTTATTCACAGGGCACCGGTAAGGGTGATTATTCCCTGCCCACCCCCTGGCACCCAAAGGGTGGTTTTTCTTACAGGTGAATCATTACCCCCTTACTGGGTAATGTTGAGGTGGGGGGTAGGTAGGGAACATTTTAATTTTATTTAATTTATAATATTATTTTACTTATTTATGTGGTCTTGGGCCAGCGGCCAGTCCAAGAACTGATGGTGGTGGAGGAGGAATTCATTTGTTATGTAGGTTTTTTACTTTTTGTTTTTATTATTTTTTCATTTTTTATTTCTATTCTCCTATTTAGAATAGGAGAATTGAAATGTTCAAAATGCGAGAATTATCCCCCACTTTTGAATTTTATTCGGGGGCTGACCGTCGCATACTGTGTAGCCGAAATTGTATGCTTTAAATGGTGAAAATGTGTTGAACTGAAGGATTCCAAAGATTCGGTTTCCGATTGGCCAATTCAGAAAAAGATTTCAAGGCATATTATGTAGTCGAATTTCAGGAACCAGTCAGATTACATATTGGATCAGATATACTGTGTAGACTTTTTAAACTCTCATAAAAAATGTAACAATTTCAGAAAATATTGTTGTATACCTTTGCCAATTCCCTTTCGTGGCGTTCAGCAGAAATGTTTTTGGAGAAAATCTTGGTTACATCATCTTTTTGAAGGATTTCTCTACTGAATTGTAGAAACATTTTGTATTGATCTGTTTTAGTCACTCCAGCAAAGTAAATAGGCTCAAAATGATATAAAGGGTCAAAGTCCTGGCGTGATGTTCTAATACTACTATATTCAAGGTTTAATGGTTTTAAGTCAGGGAGATCCAGCTCTTCCCCCTGAAATGACACAGCGAGGTCTTCAAATTCTACTTTATCTAGGACATCCTCTTGTGTGTGAGACTCAAGAAAAGAACTGGCAAATGGAGTGTTTATTGGTGTAACAGGAGAGGCGTGTTTAATAACCAGAGAAGGAAGAGATGTTGCTTCAAGCTTGTAACCGTGTAGCAAACTTGTCTTTAAAGTAATCTTTGCTAGAGAATCTTTCATTCCATTGACCTTGCCATCGGTTGCACAATGCAGTGTTTTTTTCTGACTCAACTGCAAGTGATCATGTTTATTTTCTCTTTTCCAGAATGATTGTTTATCCAAGACTTGTGGCTTGAACAGATGATTGTGATTTAAGTGGCCAGAAGTATAAGCTTTAGCATCATTCTTATTAGCTTTTTCTATTCCGTCCAGTAGTTTATCAAGACTTAACATTTTTTCTTGCTGCTTAGCTCTGGGCATTATTGAACAAAAGTTCAAAGTAATTTTGGTAACACTTACATAAAGGAATAGGCTAGGTGAATTTACTGGAATCAGCCCTGTGAAAACATAATAATGAACAAAAATCATTTTATATGTGCTTTATCCACAAACATTAATGGAAATTAGTAAACTATTTAAATATGCTAGAAAAATCTTCATCTATTTCCTTTGGTTTAACAAAATACACACATAATTATAGTGTATACACACAAGTAAATTTAATTTCATTAAATATATGTAAATATGCTGGGCAACGTCTATACACAATTGTAATTTAATTAAATATTTAAATATGCTGACAAATAATCTATTTTTTTGGGGGGGGGGGTTGATAGAAATCAAACGTAAACCTACTGGAAGGTTTCAGACACAGTGGTTGGGATTAGGTTTACAGTTCAGAACATTTTAGGCAGAGTTGGAATGTTAGTGAGTAATAAAGTTCAACAGATGACCCCCAACTTAAATTCAGTAAACCATTATCCAATGGCTCACTGGCCGCAGTAGCATAATTATAGGGGTCACAACTGCTATCAGGCCCGCCACTGTTGAGGGTGCGGGCAGCCTCTGCAACCACTTGTCTGTCCCCGCTAAAGCCAGGTCATCGACTGACCTACATGGTAGGTGCCATTTTGAATCTGCTAGATTCTATGAAGTTTGGCATACAACAAAATGGCTGCCATAATATGTTCTAGTGCCAAACAGAATCAGAAGTGTCTTGTGTGGTTAGACCTCTAGCAGTGAGAAGCAGGACTTGGGATTACCAGACAGTCCCCTCAGCAGGCCTCTGGGTTCTACATGATGTGACCCAGCCAGTACTGCTGATTGACCAGAAAGTGAGTTGAGTAAGGAGCTGGGGAGCTAAACCGCAAAGAACAGCCAGGAGGAGAAGCTGCGCCAGCACCTGTGAGGGAGGGTAGCCAATGAGAGATGGGATTTCCCAGGTCTGTATGTTTCACTGGCTCATGGGAATCCTCTCTGGGGACTGGGATTCAACATGTGGCTTGGTAACTATGAGGGGGCCCCGGGGGGGGGGGGGGATTTTTGCACCAGTGCCCCATGGTTTCTAGTTATGCCACTGACTGTCCAGATGCTTCTGCAGAGCCTTAAAGAAGAGATGAATACATAAGTGAGTAGAAGATTTGATGCCAAATCAATTAATTCCAATGTTTTGTGAATAGACCCCTTAACGTGCCAATGTACATGTTCATGCAGTGAAAACTCAAAACTCATTTAGTGACAGATTTGATTTTCATTTACTTATTTATTTAATTAAATGCTAAAATCTCTCAGCAACAATTACATTCATTGGATGCGCCTTTACAGTACTTCAGTTTTAAAATGAGGCAAGATTGAACGTGGATGACCAACAGTTCCTTCCTTCTACCCGTGCACCTGAGATGAAGCACCATGAAGGTTTTGTGGAAGTCACAGTGCCCCCCACACTATCAGAGCAATCTGAGTAAGAGACACCCTGCTCATGATTGGCAGGATATATACATTTTATGCATTTAAAGTACAAAGATTAAGCATTTACTGCTCATTTGGCATTATATTTAAAGCGTATGCATTCACTGCAAATCATTGTCATGATATACAAACTTTATGTATTTGCAAATCATGATTGGCATTATATACAATTATTAAAATAGACCCTTAGCATAGATTACATTATTAGTTAGACAGTATGAACAATTTAGTTTAAATTAACCACAAGCCTTTATATGTAATAACAGGATGTAATAAACGGTTTACATGTTAGCAAATCTTTAAAAAGGTATGTTATTTGTTATATTGTTATTAATTAATGTAAAGTATATAGTGTGTATTTGTGGTGGTCATGGGTGTTTGAGAACACATCCATAACCACTAGCAATATTTCTTGAGTAGACAAACAAAACCTGTGATATACTGTTAGGTCACAATGTGAAAACTGCCTGTTGCTATACTATACAACAAGGGTTATTATTTGTTTCTTAATAAATTATTTGCAATCTTGCAAAGATTGTGCAACTTTATTTATCATATTACATATCATTATTCTAAAAAGATTTTTAGAAACTTACATTTGCAATCAAGATCCAAACAGTGTATTTTCTCTCTCTTCCAGGCAGTTGTATCCAAACGCTGAGGTGTTGTCATGGCAGCATGGTAAACACAAAGAGCTTTATTACTGTCTTTGTTATCCCATGGTGTGGACAAACAGGGCAATGGAATTCAGTGCAATCTACACTCATATCTCACATATACACTGATACACATGTATGTTGAGTGTAATATGTACCAACAGCTTTATTTTTAAAAAGTGGTTTTTTTTTAAGGAGCCAGAGCTTTTTTTGCACTTTTGTCATGTTGTTGGTTAAATGTAATTACGTTTTTAGTGCACAAATGATGTGCCATTATGTTAAGGATGAGTAGGGCTCTAAAAAAAAAAAAACTTTTATGCATTATTTAGTACCAGTAAAATAGGGGAAAAGAGAACGCATTTAAAAAAATGTCCTATGGTCATTTTCACACACTAGTTCAATTAAAGATATATATACCATAATTAAAACCAATAACAAATATAAAAGTTAATTTTCTTTATTTCCTATACAGCTATATATACACCTCAGAACACAAGTATCCCACGCAATATCAATGCAAAAGATTAATGCCAAACATTCAAAAACCTTTAAAAAAATATAAAACAATACAAGAATAGGCTGGACATTTTTGTGCTCATCTAATCTGATTTATTGTGAAGTAACACGAAATTCAAGCAGCATATAAATATATATGTGAAGCATATTAAACAGTCATTGGTGCAACAAGCAAGTGCAATATAGTGAAATAGTGAATAACGGTGTTTTGTGCTAAACGCTGTTAGTCCCTTAACAGGGGCGTCCAACATGCTGCCCACGAGCCAAATGCGGCCTGTCTGAAATGGAGGTGCGGCCCTCCTGAGATTGATGCGGTAACCTCACCTCCGTGGCATGGCTCCATATTGTGGTAACACTAGGGGTGCGTGCTAGGCCCCCTCACGCTCTGACACTCGTTGGAGCCCAGATGCATTCTGGAGCTCAGAAGATGGTGCCTGAACCATCCCCCTCCCTGCATTTAAAAGGTGAGTGAGCAGGGAGGGGGACAAGCAGCACATGGAAAAAAAAATAAAGAAATGTGTGAGGGTGTCTATGAGTGTACGGGTGTCTGTATATTGAGTGCCTGATGCCTGAACCATCCCCCTCCCTGCATATAAAAGATGACTAAGCAGGGAGGGGGACAAAAGGCACATGCAAAAAGAAAATACATGTGTGTGTGAGGGTGTCTGTCTGTGTGTTCGGGTGTCTGTGTGTATGGGTATGAATGGGTGTCTGAGTATGGATGGGTGTGTGGCGGTGTGTAAAGGGTGGCTGTGAATAGGTGTAATTGTGGCTGTGAATAGGTGTAAGTGTGACTGTGTGTAATTAATGTGAGGGGATTTTTTTGGCTGTGAGATTTATTGTGTATTGTGATACAGTAATCTGCAGTGTGAGAGTAGGGTTGCCACCTTTTGAAAAAAAGTGAGGGGCGAGCCACAACAGGGGTGGAGTCATAAAAGTCGGAGCCACACAAGGGTGGAGCCACTTAATGTTACATGATTCTACCAGACTGAGCTTCAGGCTCGTTGGTACAGGTACCAGGGGCCTGGAATTCATTTCTTGAAAAGCACAGGATAGCCTGAAGCACAGCGTAGTTAGGGAATCACTGATAATGAAGTGAGAAATAAAAGTACACACAGTCACAGTTTTGAAACATGCAAAACATTTATTTGAAAATATTATAAATATGTTTAATATTTTCAGATATTCAAGGATGTTGCTTTTTATTAAAACAATACTGAGCTCCCTCTGCAGCATTAACCCCCTCCTTTCCAAAAATAAGGTTTTGTTTTTTTAGGACTCCTCCTTATTTTTTGGCAAGGAGGGGGTTAATACTTCTGAGGGAGGCAGGGGGTGAGCACAGAGCACTGGTAGTCTGTATTTATTTATTTAGTGGATTCGAGTAGAGGGCAGAGGCGTCACTAGGGTTGGTGTCAACCGGTGCGGTAACTCATGGTGTCACCCGCCTTGATTTCCTCCAATACCATGCCAGACAGATTCCTTAGTAATGCCAGTCAGATGGCCCATAAAATATTCCATACAGGAGCCCCACAAATTATGTCACACGCAGGAGCCCTTTAACTATGCCACACACAGGAGCCCATAACTATGACACACAAGAGCCCCATAAATTATGCCACACCAGAGCCCCATAAATTATGCCACACCAGAGCCCCATTATTTATGTCTCACCTTGGAGACCAATTAATTATGCCACACACAAGCGCCCCATAATTATGCCACACAAAAGTGCCCCTTAATTATGCCACACATGGGGCCCAATAAATATGCCACAAATAATATGCCAATTATTTAATATTATATTTAATAAAGATGTTATTGAAAAATTGCATTCCTATTTTTTATTCCCTTCCTCTGCACCCACATTACACCTAAAGGACTTAACACAGCACCATACAGTACCCACAGAACTTGCCATGCACCTATATTGCACCCACAGCACTTGGCTTGCACTCATATTGCACCTACACGATTCGGCATGCAACAGTGTCACTTTGCCCCACAGAACTAGCCAGTGTCACTTTCCATATAGTACATGTTATTTTGCCCCACAGACTATGCCACAGAATCACTTTGCCAGTTAAAATATGCCAGTATTTAACCCCTCAATTTGCCAGGATTTAGCCATTCAATATGCCATGATTTAGCCACTCAATATGCCAGGATTAAGCCACTCAATATGCCAGGATCATTATGCCACTCAATATGCCAGTATTTAGCCCCTCAATATGCCAGGATTATTTTTCCACTCAATATGCCAGGATTATTTTGCCACTCAATATGCCAGGATTTAGCCATTCAATATGCCAGGATTATTATGATACTCAACATGCCAGGATTATTATGCCACTCAATATGCCAGGATTTTGCTCATTTATACCAACCCTCCTCCCCCTTCTCCAGTAGTACTTACCTTATTTGCTGCTCTGTCTCTGCTCTGTGTCCCCAGCCGTTTCCTCCGTGCAGTCTTCCCTCCTGCACGGAGGAGGGAACCACAGAGACCAGATGTGACGTTACGTCCGGTCAGGGCCAGTGCAAGTATTTTCGTCTACACAGGCGAAGGTGCATTTTCTGACCTGCCACGCCTACAACATCACCAACCCTCCATACATTTTATATATATAAAAGTATAATGTATAGTGTGGAAAATAAATACATCTAAATATTCAACTCGCATGCTCTAAATTTTTCACACATTGACACCCTAACACACATTTAAACAAAAAGACCCTTTCAGTCACACACACTTACACAGACACAGTGACACACACACACACACCCTTACACAGTGACGCACTCACACACACCCTTACCACTTGCACACACAGTGTCACCAATACACACATATCCTGAGACACACTATTTTGCCCCTCAATATGCCATTTAATATGCCAGGATTTTGCCACTCAATATGCCATTTAACATGCCAGGATTTTGTCCCTCAATATACCATTCTTTAGCCATTTAATGTGCCTGGATATTGCCCCCAATATACCATTTAATATACCATGATTTTGCCCCCCAATTAGCCATGATTTTGCCCCTCAATATGCCATTCTTTTGCCACTCAACATGCCTGGATTTTGCCACTCAATATGCCAGGATTTTGCTCCTCAATATGCCATTTAATATGCCAGGATTTTTCCCCCCAATAGGCCATTTAATATGCCAGGATTTTGCCCTCAATGTGCCAGGATTTTGCTCCTCCAATAAGCCATTTAATATGCCAGGATTTTGCCCCTCAATATTCCAGGAGTTTGCCCCCAATATACCATTTAATATGCCAGGATTTTGCCCCCCAATATGCCATTTAATATGCCAGGATTTTGACCCCCAATATGCCATTTAATATGCCAGGATTTTGCCCCTCAATATTCCTGGATTTTGCCCCTCCAAAATGCCCCTCAATATGCCAGGAGTTTGTCCCGCAATATACAATTTAATATGCCAGGATTTTGCACCCCAATATGCCATTTAATATGCCAGGATTTTGCCCCCCAATATTAAATTTAATATGCCAGGATTTTGCCCCCCAATATGCCATTCAATATGCCAGAATTTTGCCCTCCAATATGCCAGGAGTTTGCCCCCCAATATGCCATTTAATATGCCAGGAGTTTCCCCCCCATTATGCCATTTAATATGCCAGGATTTAGCTTTCAATATGCCAGGATTTTGCCCCCCAATATGCCATTTAATATGCCAGGATTATGCCCTCAATATGCCATTCTTTAGCCATTTAATGTGCCAGGATGTTGCCCCACAATATGCCAGGATTTTGCCTCCCAATATGTAATTTAATATGCCAGGATTTTGCCCCCCAATATGCCAGGATTTTGCCCCCCAATATGCCATTTAATATGCCAGGATTTTGCCCCTCAATATGCCAGGAGTTTCCCCCCCCCATTATGCCATTTAATATGCCAGGATTTTGCTTTCAATATGCCAGGATTTTGCCCCCCAATATGCCATTTAATATGCCAGGATTATGCCCCTCAATATGCCATTCTTTAGCCATTTAATGTGCCAGGATTTTGCCCCCCAATATTCCATGTAATATGCCAAGATTTTGCCCCCCAATATGCCATTTAATATGCCAGGATTTTGCCCCCAAATATGCCAGGATTTTGCCCCCCAATATGCCATTTAATATGCCAGGATGTTGCCCCTCAATATGCCAGGAGTTTGCCCCCCAATGTGCCATTTAATATGCCAGGATTTTGCTCTCAATATGCCAATATGCCAGGATTTTGCCCCCCAATATGCCATTTAATATGCCAGAATTTTGCCCCTCAATATGCCAGGATTTTGCCCCTCCAAAATGCCCCTCAATATGCCAGGAGTTTGCCCCGCAATATACCATTTAATATGCCAGGATTTTGCCCCCCAATATGCCATTTAATATGGCAGGATTTTGCCCCCCAATATGCCAGGAGTTTGCCCCCCAATAGGCCATTTAATATCCGTGACAATGTGTCGACACAAATGTGAAAAATCTGTGCAAATAAACAGCGTGCAAAACCACACAATGATCGTGCAATATACAAAATGTGCAAATGTGCATAGAACCTTAGCACATAAAAAATACCAAAATAGATGAATTCACAATGGAATCTGTGCAGATAAATAACCGTGCTGTATATAAAATGTGCAAATGTGCATATAGTTTGCTTTGAAACACACACAAACACAGATATTAGTCAATGTGTAATATGCTTAGACAACACACAAACACAAATATTCAATGTGCAATATGTGCAAAATAAGAGAAAATATAAAATGGTATTTATACTTAGAACCCTTAGGTTCCCTGGATGATGATGTGCCTGAAAAAAATGATACAAATACACAATGGTGCAGTATATCCCATAGAATCAAAGAAGCCAATTGCAGCAAGAAAATGACTCACAATTAAAGCTCCTAACAACCTAGGAGCATGGAATAAGGCACAATATTGTATGTTGTGGTATACTTTCCCCCTTCAGGGATTCTCTCCTCCAATTTTTCAGAGTACAGGGAAAACAAATCCAAACTCCAGATAGGATGCAGAGTAGCAAGATTTTTATTCCAAAAACAGAGTAAAAAAATAGTGAGAGTTATTAAAATAAAATCCAGTAAAAACGATGGACTTTAACTCCAGCACTCCTTGCGCCTCGGGGCTGGATAAGACTTCCGGGTTTGAAGCAAGGCACACACAGTGAATACGGTGGCTTCACAGGAACAAAAAAGTCACCCAGGCGTTTCGTCCTTTGGGCTTCCTCAGTGGGATAACAAGTCCCGGAAAGAGTTTTCTTTATATATGTCCGTCTGCTTAATGTCCTCTTACAGATCATTTTTTTCAAAATTAATCCGAAGTGTTAAAAAACCGTATCAGAAATGAACCCAATATGACAGTGAGGAAGAAGAAGGAAATGATGGTCAAAAGATCAAAGACCTTTTTTGGGACCTGAAAAAAGTCATGATATCAGATACAAAGAAATGGCTTGATCTCGAATTAATAGAAAAATACATTTCACATAAAATCGTCCCAAGGGGGCTAAGAATGGAGAAACTTCCTACAATAGGAATGGATGATGAGGAATTTATGAAATCCTGGCAGGACCAATTAGAACAATGTTCCTTAGGCCTAATGAACCTGATCACCATTAAACATAAAAAATATATGACCACTCTCCAAGAACAGATGGACAATATCAAAAAAGAATTGTTACCCTTTCAGGACACGAGTGATTTTATAAAACTAGATTCGGACCTCCAAAAAACACTTGATGACTTGGAGGGTAAGACAATGGTGAATAAAAAAAGATATAGTGAGGATTAGAAAAGGGGTAGACAAAGAGAAAAGGAAGGATAGGGATCAACCCCATCAAATGAGGAATGATGAATTTAAAACAAGAAACCCATCCAAAAGAGAGGATAGGATTACCAGGAACTATTCTCATATCAGAGGTCATAGATATGATTCAAGTTTAGATTCCTACTGTAGATATGGAGATGATGTGAGACATAGGGGTGGTGAATGGGGAGAGAGAAAAAGATGGGCTCAATCCCCCCGTAGGAGGTATGACAGGAGCCCGATTGTTAAATATAACAATCAGAGAAAACATTATAAACCATACTGGAGAAGCCCCCTAGATGATAATAAGATCATACAAAATAGAAGATTTTGAGATATTCCGACCAATAGTCCTTTTTTAGAGAGAGGCCCACACCAAACACCCACACCAGACAAACTAAGACCAAAACAAAGAGAGATATCTCAAAATCGAGAAGAAAACCAACTTATAAACCTAAGTTTAAGAACAAGAGATGTGGTAAAAAGAAAAAGGTGGGAACACGGACACGAAGAGGATGTAGGGGACAGAGAACACAGAAAAACAAACCGCAATTAACAACTAGCATATTTAACATCAGTGGAATTAGTCTCTCCAAAGAACAGGAGAACATATTGAATAAAGGTCTAACATATGCTCCAACAAAACCTCCTAATAAATTTCATCTCTTTATAGATGCTCAAAAATGTATAAGAAAATTAGCAACAAAAAGACTATTTGCCAAAAATAAAGACTGTATCGAGATTAAAGATTACAGTATTCCTAATAATAAGGAAATCACCCTCATCCAGGATAAATTTCCAATTATCCAACATACTTCACTCAGAGATAAATCTTCCTTTATCCCAATTGTAGAGAAAGGTGCAAATTTCGATGTTTATAGGAAACTAGTATTACGAGACTTAGAAGCCTTGGATACTAGAAAAATTTCGAATCACCATAATCTTACTCTTAAAGAAAAGGCAGCTTTAAAAGAACTAAAAGAGAATACATCCCTGATCATCAGATCTGCCGATAAAGGCGGTGGAGTGGTATTAATGAGTAGGGAAGGTTATTTAAAAGAAGCCTATAGACTTCTAGATGATAAGATCACATATCTCAAACTCCAAGGAGACCCCACATTAAAATTTTTAGCCATCCTTAATAACATCTTAGACAAAGGCAAGAAAAATGTGATTTTATCTAAACAAGAATATGATTTTCTGTCATCCCCAAACCCAGTGGTACCATATTTTTATTTTCTTCCCAAAATCCATAAAGACATAGAGAACCCACCTGGACGCCCTATCATTTCAGGCATAGATTCCATGTCCTGTAATTTATCCCATTATGTAGATACTTTTTTACAGAAATATGTCCCGAAGATACCGTCATATATTAAGGACAGCACGGACATTATAAATTCTTTGAAAACTCTAATGTGGAAACCAAATTATATTTTAGTCACAGCAGATGTCTCTGCTCCTTATACCTCTACAGACCATGATAAGGGCCTAGAAGCCATAAAATACACTTTGGAAAAGGATGAAACAATGGAAAAAACACAAGCAAATTTTATTATGGAATCCATAAATTTCATCTTAAAATATAATTATTTCTACTTCAAAGGTTCTTTTTTCCTGAAAAAACAAGGCACAGCAATGGGCACGAGATTTGCCCCAAGTTATGCAAATCTTTTTATGGGGGCGTGGGAATCAAAATATCTAGGAGAAAATAACCCATTTGCCATTAACCTTATCGTATGGAGAAGATATAAAGATGACGTAATTTTCATCTGGGAAGGATCTGAGACAGAATTGTCTAATTTTAAAACCTATCTTAATAATAATAAACATGGACTTAGTTTTACTTTCTCCCAAAGCACAGAAACCATTGATTTCTTAGATTTGAATTTTTATATTGAGAACAACCTCCTAAAATCCAAAACGTTTTTTAAAAAAGTGGATAGTAACAACTATATAGATAGACACAGCTGCCATCCCCAAATTGGGTAAATAATATACCTAAGGGTCAATTTAGAAGAATCAGACGGAACTGCAGCGATATCGAAATTTTTAAAGAACAAACAAAAACTCTTAAAGAGAGGTTCATTCAAAAACATTATAAAACAGAAATCCTAGATAGAGCAGAACAAAAAGTGGAAAAAATGGATAGGAATCTTATATTAATGCCAAAAGTGAAAAAAGAAGAGAATCCTCCTAAAGAGTATGGTATGTCCTTTATATCAGAATACAATACAACAGCCCCTCAAATTAAAAAGATTTTATCCCATCATTGGAATGTGGTCAAAGGAGACAAAATTTTGGCCCCTCTAATACCCAACAAACCTTCAGTCATCTTTAGAAGAGCTCCGAATGTAAAAACAACCCTTGCCCCAAGTGTGATTAGAACAGTCCCCAGAACAAATGGGTAAATTTGGCTTACTAGTAACAAAACCAATGGTTTCCACAAATGTGGCAACTGTAAATCTTGTTTACATCAAATTCGAAAAAGGACGGATTTTAAATCTAAAAGCACTGGCAAAGATTATAAAGTAAAAAGTTTTATTAATTGTAACACCACTTTTGTGGTATATCTAGTAGAATGTGGCTGTGGTTCCCATTATATAGGACAAACGAAAAGACCATTAAAAGTCCGCATCTTGGAACATCTGGGGATGATGAACAAAGAATGTGATAGATTCAAATATAGCTTACCGAATGATTGTCACAGTTGCCCTGAGGGCAACCCAGATAACATAAAATTCATGTGAATCGAATCAATCCCCAACACTTGGAAAAGGGGCAATAGATCCAAGAGACTACTCCAAAGAGAGGCTTTTTGGATATGCACCATGCAAACCCTGAATCCTAAGGGCATCAATATAGATTTTGAGCTAAAAGCATTTCTATAAGAGCTTCGTAGTGGGGAACAGTGTTTGTCCAGTTACATATATGTTTTTTTACATATATATATATATACCTTTTTTTTTTTTTACATACATTCTTTTTTTACATTTTTTATATACATTTTCTATATACATATACACACTTTTTACATATATATGTATTTTTTCCTATTTTATTCCATTTTAAATTATTTTCATTTTTTTAAAGATTACACTTATATATTGGTCACAATGAAGAATATATATATTTTATTGTCATTTATATTTAACTGTTTTTTTGATGTACCAAAATACCAGTATAACAGTGTTAATGTTAATACGAAGTGTATAGAGTTAATACTAAACCTATCTCTAATTCTCCATTCGGTTTATAGAATGGTATTAAACTCATTTAAACCCTTCATTCAGTTTATAGAATGGGGTTCGAGTTATCTCATTCATAATTTTTTCAGCTTATCTTTTTTAAGCCACTGCGCATGTGTTATCCGAACAAAGTACGAGTCCTCGTCATATGTAGTTCGGCTTAATAGATGCGAGCACCAAACTCGGATAGACTTTAATATAGTAACATAGTAACATAGTAACATAGTAATTTAGGTTGAAAAAAGACAAAAGTCCATCAAGTTCAACCCTTCTACCTATCATTTCTGCGTTTTGATCCAAAAGAAGGCAAAAAAAAACCCCTAAGGAAGCTTTTTCGAATGTTGCCTCCTAGGGGGAAAAAAATTCCTTCTTGACTCCAAAAGGGCAATCAGATTTCTCCTTGGATCAAAAAGCTCTATTATTAATGCTCATTCTATTATTAATACCCCTGTATGTTCTGCTTTTCTAAAAAATCATCCAGACCATTTTTAAATGCATCTATTGTGGTTGATAGCACTACCTCTCTTGGCAGTGAGTTCCATAATTTTATTGTCCTTACCGTAAAGAATCCCTTCCTTTGCTGCCTATGAAATCTTTGCTCTTCCAGTCTCAGGGGGTGACCTCTTGTTCTTTGTACATTTCTATTAATGAACAGGTCCCTGGAGAGCTCCTTATATTGGCCCTGCACATATTTATATAATGTTATCATATCCCCTCTAAGACGCCTTTTTTCTAAAGTAAATAAATGCAATTTTTTAAGTCTCTCTTCATAACTAAGATCCTCCAATCCCCTTATTAATTTTGTAGCTCTCCTTTGCACTTTTTCTAGTTCCTTAATATCCTTTTTAAGGACTGGTGACCAGAATTGTACTGCATATTCAAGGTGAGGTCTTACCATTGATTTGTAAAGAGGCAAGATGATGTCCTCCTCCCGTGAATCTATACCTCGTTTTATACATGCCAATATCTTATTGGCCCTTGCAGCTGCTGACTGGCATTGGGCACTGTTGCCAAGTTTGTTATCTACAATGATTCCTAAATCCTTTTCGTTAATAGTTTTTCCCAGGGAAATACCATTTAACGTATAAGTTGTTATTATTTTTCCCATAATGCATAACTTTACATTTGTCTATATTGAACCTCATTTGCCACTTTCTTGCCCAGTTCCCCACTCTGTCCAAATCTTCCTGTAAAGAAAAAACATCAAGATTAGTCTTTATTACCTTACCTAATTTTGTGTCATCAGCAAACACTGAGACATGGCACTCAGCACAACGTGGGAGATCATTAATAAACAGATTAAAAAGAAGAGGTCCCAAAACAGACCCCTGAGGTACTCCGCTCACTACCCTGGTCCAATTTGAAGCTTTACCATTTACAACAACCCTCTGTGTTCAATCCTATTTCTCTCAATTTGTAGAGTAACCTTTTGTGTGGAACTGTATCAAATGCTTTAGCAAAATCCAAATAGATCACATCAACTGCCACACCTAGGTCTATATTTTTACTGACCTCTTCATAGAATGTTATTAAGTTTGTTTGACAAGACCTGTCTTTCACAAAACCATGTTGACTTTTACTAATTATATTCTGATTCAAGATGTATTCTTGAGTGTACACCTTTAGCAATCCTTCAAATAATTTCCCCACTACAGATGTCAAGCTCACTGGCCTATAATTACCAGGCAGAGATTTTGATCCCTTTTTAAATATTGGAATGACATCCGCCTTTCGCCAGTCTGTTGGCACTATACCTGAACTGAACGAATCCCTAAAGATCATAAATATTGGTCTGGCCAGAATTATGCTTAACTCTCTAAGGACCCTTGGGTGTATACCATCTGGCCCTGGGGCCTTGTCTATCTTAACAGAGTTTAATTGCATAAACACTTTTTCCTGTGTCAGCCAATCCCATGTTTGTGGTGACTGTTCCGTAACTTCCGGTAGCAGGGGCTCATCCATCTGTTCTTCCTTAGTATAAACCGAAGAAAAAAAAGTATTTAAAATGTCTGCTTTTTCTCTGTCCTCACTTACCAAATTTCCCATTTGGGATAACAAGGGCCCAACATTTTCCCTCTTTAGCTTTTTTCCATTTATATACTTATAAAAAAATTTGGGGTTAATTTTACTCTCCTTGGCAATCCTTTTCTCGTTTTCCAATTTAGCCATTTTAATTGCCTTTTTGCAGGCTTTGTTGGCATCTTTGTATTTTATAAATGATAATGTTGATCCCTTGCTTTTATAATGTTTGAATGCCATTTTCTTGTTTTGCATTTCCTGTTTCACGGTACAGGTAAGCCACATTGGTTTTCATTTGTGTCTTTTGTATTTGTTTCCCAAAGGTATATATTGGGATGTGTACTTTTGTAATGTGTGCTTAAAGGCATTCCACTTGTCTTCTGTGTTTAGTCCAGAAAACAATCGTTCCAAGTCTAAATGTTCCATTGATGCCCTTAGTCCATCAAAGTTGGCCTTTCTAAAATTAAGTGTTTTGGTGGCGTAGTTACCAATTTGCTTTTTTGCATTAATCTCAAACGAAACCATGTTATGGTCACTATTGCCCAAGTGTTCTCTTACTTTGACGTTTGAGATAAGCTGCTCATTGTTTGTTATTACTAAATCCAGACAGGCATCCATTCTAGTTGGGGTGTCTACTAATTGTGCCATAAATGTGTTATTAAGCAGGTTCAGAAACTTGCTGCCCTTAGCGGAACTAGTTGTGAATCACATTTGCGCATGTGCAGTCTGAGCAGATACAATATGAGCTTCGTATTTGTTTCGTGTTTCCAATACACAAATTTGTTTTTCAATGCATGTAAGTTAAGCCGAATGATTTTGAAAAAAAAAGATCTATAAGAGGACATTAAGCAGACGGACATATATAAAGAGAACTCTACTCTGTTTTTGGAATAAAAATCTTGCTACTCTGCATCCTATCTGGAGTTTGGATTTGTTTTACCTGTACTCTGAAAAATTGGAGGAGAGAATCCCTGAAGGGGGAAAGTATACCACAACATACATCCAGGGAACCTAAGGGTTCTAAGTATAAATACCATTTTATATTTTCTCTTATTTTGCACATTGAATATTTGTGTGTTTTCTAAGCATATTACACATTGACTAATATCTGTGTTTGTGTGTGTTTCAAAGCAAACATTTTGGATATTGCACGATCATTGTGTATTTTTGCAAGCTGTTTTGCACAGATTTTTTACAATCACATTTGTGTCGACACATTGTCAAGGATTTTATAATTTTGTATTCAAGTGTCCATGCACTGAGCGCCTGATTTTTTCCTTGCTCTTTGCACCAATTACTTACAGTTTCGAAGCTGTCAGGCTTCTGGTTCTCAGTGGATACCCATTTTATACACACACATAGTTATCATATACCCTAGTGGCACTATTTTTGCTCGTCCTTTCCCTTTTTTCCACATGCCATTTAATATGTCAGTATTTTGCTCTCAATATGCCAGGATTTTGCCCCCCAATATGCCATTTAATATGCCAGGATTTTGCCCCTCAATATGCCAGGAGTTTTCCCCCCAATATGCCATTTAATATGGCAGGATTTTGCCCCCCAATATACCATTTAATATGCCAGGATTTTGCCCCTCAATATGCCATTCTTTAGCCATTTAATGTGCCAGGATGTTGCCCCACAATATGCCATTTAATATGCCAGGATTTTGCCTCCCAATATGTAATTTAATATGCCAGGATTTTGCCCCCCAATATGCCAGGATTTTTCCCCTCAATATGCCAAGATTTTGCCCCCCAATATGCCATTTAATATGTCAGTATTTTGGTCTCAATATGCCAGGATTTTTCCCCCCAATATGCCACTTAATATGCCAGGATTTTGCCCCTCAATTTACCAGGATTCTGCACCTCAATATGCCAGGATTTTCCCACCCTCCTCCCCCTTCTCCAGTACTTACCTCCTTGCTGCTGTCTCCCGGTGCCCTGCAGGTCCGGGGATGTGAGGGAAGCATTGAAAACTTGGACACCCCTGCCTTACCACAATACCAGTGCTTTAACATTTTATATATCCTGTGTTCTTTGATTTTTATCACATAGAGGAGAAGTGTTTTTCCATTTCATTTGGCAGCTGGAAAACTAAGTTTACACTTCTGCAGCTGAACCTGCAAGGTTTGATCATCTCCTGCAGGATCATTTACTAGATCATTTACTAGGCCATCTCTCAACACTGCCCTTTCTCTTAGATTACACACATTACTCGTGTTCCAGATTTATAGAAAAATACACGTATAAATATAAATCAAGGAGAATACAAGCGAGTAAAAATAATCAAACCAGCAATATATGTACCAATGTATTTTTCTTTCTTACCTGATAAAAGTGTTGCATTCGACTTTATAGAATATTTATTAAAGTACAGAAATACTGAAATAATATCTAGGCAATAAAAGGACACACAGTCTTTGGTTTCATAAATTCTTTACTGTATTTAGAAATGAAAGTCACAGCATTTCTTTTAAATATATTATGTTTATTAGATGTGCTAGACTTTGGGGAAAGTGTACTAAAAAGATGTGGGCCTAGTCATTTCCACCCTTTAATTCTCCAAGTGCTCTCTTGCAAAATTCTGTGAATACTCAACAGGGTTGCCAACCATCAAAAGTGTAAAGATGGTACATTATTAATGTTTAAAATAATACATTTCTGTAACACCTGTAAATGTTACGGAGGCTGAGATGTAGCACTCACAAAGATGTTACGAAATCTGACATGAAAGAGACAATGGAGCTGCCATGAAAAGGCATGAGAAATCATGGGGAGAAATGGGAGCAGGCAGCCACAAAGGACATACGAGGCTGACATGGAGTGTTAGGGAGGAGCAGGGAAGCAGAGAGCTTACACAGGGGAAGCACTGAGCAGAAAGACGTGGGTTTACTGAGGTGACATGGAAAGCAAGGGGGAAGAGATCACCCTCTGTCTGAACTGAATGAGCAGTACATCTGACTTGGAGGGATAGTGAAGAAAGAGCTGACATAAAGGTGGAGATGAGAAACAGGATAAGCTAACTTGGAAGGACAGGGGGTAATTTGGAAGCTGACATTAAAAAATCAGGGAATGAAGCAGTCATAAAAAAGTGAGGGAGTTGCAGAAATGAAGACGGTTATAGGAGCTGAAATGTGTTAACTAAAGTGTTTATGAGTGCAACTATATTAAACCTAATGTGGCTGACTACATACTGACAGTAGCTATACAACAGAGTAGTGGCCTACTATATAGTAAGTATACTGTACAGTATTAGACTAGGTAATGCATATTACATATAACTAGAATGCCAGTTAAAATAGTTTGTTACCGGTAACTATAGATGTCATTGTCAGTAATTAATCTTGTTCCATGGTTGGCAATCCTGTTGCTCTAGTGTTTTAAGTGAGCTGAGAGAAAAGGAAGGAAATACTAAAATGTGTGCATTTTCCAAAATTCACTCAATACAGAGACATGTATTACATTTGTATTCAACATATCATGTACATGTTATACTTTTTCAATGGTACATTCATATTTCCTTAACAGCAAAGAATAATCAATTTAAAAAATCATATATAAAAGCTCTGTATTAATTGCTAAATTAAATAGCTTTTAAAACAGTTTTGAAATATATCTGTATGTATCTATATGTATTTTACATAAAATATATCTTATATTCATTATTACATATCCATAGGTTTTCCTTTTTTTCTAACCACTTACGCTATTCATATTTATATATATATTTATCAGCTCTTTTACCTATTTACAACTAACGCATATAAGAAGTAATCAATTTTCTAGTGTACAAACATAGGATTACTTTTTCATTTCTTTTAAATATAAAGACAAGAAATGAAAATGACATGGGAAATAGACAACATATACATTATTTATAATTTATATATGCAAAGTTAAGACATTTTTAAATTATTGCACTTGCATATTTTGTTCGCTTTTAAATATATGTATATATATATATATATATATATATATACACACATATATACAGTATATACATAAATGTATATATATATATTTTGTGTGTGTGTATATATATATATATATATATATATATATATATATATATATATTTATGTATATATATTTATGTATAGCTAAATGTATCTATTTTTTCATAGCTTGGCAAACAGATATACATCTAGATGTTTGTACATGTATTTATATATATCTATAAGAATATAGATATACATATGCATATATACAGTATATGCCCATATGCATGTACACATACATGTATAAATATGTGTGTTTATATTCACACATGTATATATAAACATACACACACACAGTTCAGTACACTACATTTTTTTTTTTTAGATCAATAGATCTAAAATGTATACTGAAGTTTGTATTCAAAACTATATTTTACAGAACACAATTCCTATCATTAAATTCAAAATAACCCGTATTACTAAATATCAAGCACAGTTTTTGGTCAACACGCAACTAAAATAATTGCTATAGTAAATTATCTTGTGATCTATGTAGTTGGGAGATTTTATGTATTTTGATAACGATACCCCATAGTTACTGTTGGTCAAATTCATACAAAATGGAGTTGTTATGAAGTGTCAAATAGTCTTCCAATATCACAAGGTACTATAAATTTCCACTTTTCCACAACCATTCTAAACTCAGGAAAATACACTACCATTCTGTGAGATAGATCGAAAATACATAAACAGAATTCTGTCAAGTTATTAATTCATTTTTACTGACTAAAACGATATCATAAACATTGTGGTGACACCAGTGCAGTTTTATACATTGTGGTGACACCAGTGCAGTTTTATATGGAATTTACAGACAAAACGTATATAAAAATTAAGGCTGCAAAAATACATATAACGGGAATAAATGTATCAGTGATCTTCAATGAAAAACTGTGCAAAAACAGCAGCCAGGCTGATTGTCTTAAACCATAAAATACATAACACTTTTAGTTATATCTATGTTATAACCGAATGGTAGCAGCAGGCATTTACTATATTATAGTATCACAAGAAAGCTTAGCACAACTCCTACGTGTCCCTGCTTTGGATGGGCAGTCCCTTATTTGCACCCAAATTCATTTATCCATCTTTCCTGAATATATGGAAACATATTCACATGCATACACAATTCATAATTTGTTAGCCTACATTGCAGTCAGAGTAGTGGCAGGAAATATGTTAAAAATCTTACGAAACGCAGGCCCCACGAACAAAGAGTGTACAGATTCCGAGATATTAAAAAAAAATTAAATTGAAAATGAGGTAAAGAGGAATTTTTTTTAAAAATTCAGGGTGTATTATATCTCATTAAGGCCTTCAATAGGTTTATTCCACCCTTGGTCAAGTATGTTACTAAATAGGAAAAATGTTAGCAACTGACTAGGGTTCCAGTCAATGAATTGGAATGTAGGATAATAGTTGTTCTTTGTTGTATTTATGTTATTAGTTAATTTGTGCTCCCCTTTTGTAAACCTGATCTTAGAAATTAACATAAGGGCACTTTGAAAATCCTTGCCCATGGCCTTAGTTCTGCAGATATGGATATCTTTTCATCTACATATATGCCAACAATGTGCCTGGCATAAACTATTGACAAAACTGCATTCCTTACAGTAAGATAACTCAGCTTCCTTGTGCTTAACAGTGTCACTTCAAAGTAATCAAACTGCTAAATTTAGCCTGCTTGTGAAACTTAATCAGTGAGATCAATAGAACCATTTGTTAGATTTTAATATTTTCAAAAAGTTTCTTTATACTGAGTTAAGGATAGCAAACATTTTAGTTAGTATTTATGTAAAAAAAAAAAAAACAATTATAACATGTAGACTAACAGTCCACGATAACATGATTAAAACAACCAACGTTTTTGTTGACCTATGCAAGTCTAGACACGTGGGCATACATATCAAGTCATATTCTATGTTTCAAATATTGTGTTACAGCATGTGAAATTATATAAATATTTTTTGGATCCTTGTCCAGCAAGGAGTTAATGTTCAGCAAACTGTTTATTTACAAGAACAGAAAAATAGGACTATTAATTGTGAATGTGAGATAAGAATGAAGGACCTCAATTTTCAAAAACAATACAAGTTTTTGAAAGATGCTACAAAATTTACTGCAATACAAAAGAAAGTAAATATCCAAATTGCTAAATAAACCAAAAGTAATGCATGAGAAAATATTCTAGTTAAGCACATTTTAAACAAATAATGTATGAAAGGCTAATGTCTATCAGCACTATTTACGGTACCAAATCAAATTTGCATTCACAATTTAGAGGCCGAAGGCCTTTATTATTGTAATTTAAAGAGGAGGTAAACCCATGAATCAGACAGACTATTTCTGATGTAAAACATTGTCAGGAGGGTTGATTCTCACATTCAATATTATTTCATCCAAGCCATTTTTTTAAAGTGCTATTGTACTATTAAAAGACAAAAATAACTTCCCGTCATAGGATGCCAGCTTTTTATTAAAGTGGGAATCAAATTATATTTTTACCTTTTGCTAATAGAAGCAAAGGTTAAAAACCTGGTGCCATTCATCCTTAGTAAACCCAATATGTATCTTTAAAGATACACATAGGTGTTTCCTGCTCATGCCTCTTCAACTGAAGCAGAACTGATCTGAAGAATGTGGCGCCCTGGCACTGTCACTTGTGTTTGACTGGGGTCTGTTTGGTCTGATGGTCTAGCTCTCTCTGCTAATGGAGGAAGACACAGTTAAAAGACAACTAAACTTTATTTTTTCGCTTGTGCTTCTAATATAGAAGAACAAGTGGAAAGTTAGTTTTCTTCTGACCGGCAGCTGCTATGCTTCCCTACTCCATGAAAAACAAATTGTATATATGCAGGAAATTATTCATCTGCTTTGCATATCATGTCGCACTTGCTTCTGGTATTCAGAGTTGATATAAGCTAGATAACCAAGTCAAAATGTTGTAATATTCGAGAGTATGCATGCATTTTCTAATTCTTATATCTTAAAATGTACTGTTTTCCAATGTATTAATATTGCAGAACCAAGATGAAGTCAAAACGTTAGCAACATATCCAGAACTAAATTCAATCTACTGTTAAACAAATGATTTGACAAACCGGACAATTAATGCTATATATTTTGCCCCAAGACACCTTTTTAACAATGATTAAACAATGCAATCTAATGGCACAGAACACAGGCAACTAAATCGCCATTAAAGATTTGTAGGGGTCAAACTACAACCCTTAAGTTTTTTTTGGAAAATATTTCTCATAGTCCTGTGCAAGCTTCTTAGGAGTATTATGGGTAATGTGGGCCACTCGCCACTCACAGCTGGAGAGACTTCGTTTGTTATCCCTGATTTAGAGGGTATGGTATAATAGACAAGTTCCAAATTATTATTATAAATAATTAAAAAAAAAAAAAAAATTTTGAAAGCTAATAAAGCACCTCTGGTCCATAATGATGTTTACATATAATGTTTTGATTTACATCTGAAATACCAAGTTCTTTAGTTCATGTTTTTTAATATAACCTGTTAAGCCCTGCAACAAAGAAGCAGTCATACGTATCACATGCTTGTTGTAGCATAGCTAATGACATGCCCTTTCAAGTATAGTGCTGATAAACATAGAACCTTTTGTGAATATCTATTGCTAGAATGTGTCCATCAAAGCAGAAAGCACTTAAAGGAAAATTAAACTTTTCATCCCTTGCCTTGCACTGTCAGTTATGGATCCGAATTGAGCAGAAAATGTTCTAGAAAAGCACATTTTGTCATGGGTTCAGCAGAGGGGACATAGTTAAGTGTCCCATCTGCTGATCTCAAATAAAAAGGTCCTAGTTAAGGTTCCCTCCACTAAACCCATGTAAAAATGAGTGTCTCTCTCTGTACTAGTAGACAGTGACAGTCGTTGACCAGACCAGGCTGCACACTTCCCATGGATGCATAGCAGTTGCCAATCAGTGGATGAACTGGCATGTACTGTCAAAAGTACATGCCAGTTTATCATTATACTAAGGGCCACTACTTTTTCACTTTTGGGGAAAAAAAGTTTAGTTGTCCTTAGGGATAACCATCATCCTACCTTTTAGTTTTTTTTTAAATATTTTGTTATAAAGAAAACCAATTGTCAACATGAAAAAATAGAGAAGCAATCGCTAACTCCACCTCATGACTATTTTTTTAAATTCTGAACATACAGCTGTACGATCAAACATTCCAGAGAATGTGCATGTCGATAAAGGGACCTTGTTAACCTAAACATTGTTAATACTGTGAATGTAGAGAATAAAAAATGATAAAAAAATTATCTATGCAGTGTGTTAGCAAAATTTAATGCAAATGTATAAAATACGATGATATGTTTTAAATAGGTCTGTGGTGGTGTATCTTGCTTATCACACCACCTGTATCTTGATATGCAGATTGTTCATTTTACATTTAAGTGTAGTTCATCTGCATATCAAGGCACAGGTGATGTCATAACCAGGAGACACCATGGACATTTTTCATACACATTTTTCTCTTATTGTATGCCTTTGCTTTGCAAATCTTCTAACACAATGTATTCATCCTTTCCATCCTTTTTTTTATTCTCTACATTTACGGTATGAGCAAAGTTTAGGTTGCACGTCTAGATGCAAGTATTGCAGAAACACTTAAAAAGGATATTGATGAATGCATTTTTTGACGTCCGCTTTAATATGCATTAATATTATTATTTTAGAAGCAACAATAAAGTAGAAACAAAACTGAATGCCTTTCCTTCCAAACCTGGCTTTGCAAATAGTTTTTTCTTATTAGTTTAATATAGGTTTGTAATTCTTGCTATGGTGATTTGCCATCTGTGCTTGGCATTTTTATGTAAACCAAAATAACATTATTTACTGCAACTGATTTGGTGTCCACAAAAGATTATACTTTAAAACAACCACTATGTATCCGTTTCTATAGTTGGTAAAAGAGCACCAGGACATGTTCATGGTGAAATATATGAAAAAAAAGAGCATTTAATGCACTTAAAAAAGCAGTCACCCTTTTAGAATAGTTACTTCACATTTTAGTAAAGCATCATGAATCAAACGTCTAAAAAAAGGTTAAGTCCAGATTCTTTAAAAATAAACAACCAATGAAAACAATGGTTCTGGTTTGGTTTTCCTTGTCTATTGTGTGTCACAGAAATTGTAGTAGACACTTGCCAAATATACATTAGTCTAAGTATATCTAGCAGGTAACGTGTGGCTTTTTCTTCCATTCTATTAAGTCTTCAGTTGTTGTGTCACCACAACAAATGATTCCTTGCTTTATGAAGACCACTGCACTGTTAATCAGCTATCTTAACAGGAAGTGAGTCTGATGAGTCTGTTGCCAAAGAATGGGAAGGAATCCAGACTGTGGTATCTTCTCCTCTAGACACTTTCTCCCATTGGTTGAGGTTATCCCTAAAGACAAAAAAAGAAAGAAAATGTAAAATCCCAATGTAATTTTGCTATTTTGCTTACGGCCAAAGACCTTGCCTCTCACTACAAAAATAAAGTTGACGCTATCATATGTAACTTCATCTCCCGTTACTTGCCCCAACTTCCTCCTGCCTCGCTCCTATCCCCCAAGCCCCTTCTAAATATCTTCTCCCCTTTAGCTGAGAAAGAGGTAGCCGATCTGCTCTCCTGCTTGAGATCTACTACTTGTGTGCTAGATACTCACCTTGCATCCTCTCTATCTCCTCTTCTCTGTCCAACTCTAACCCATCTCATCAACCTCTCTCTGTCCTCTGGAATAGTACCGTCAACATTCAAGCAAGCCCAAATCATACCTGTTTTGAAAAAATCTTCCCTAGACCCCACACTTCCATCTAACTACCGTCCTATATACCTTCTTCCCTTCATTTCCAAGTTTATGGAGAGAACTGTCCACTCGCAGCTAACAGACTTTCTGACTGATAATGGCCTACCTGCCCCTTTCAGTCTGGCTTTAGACCCTTATAGCTACTGAAAGAGCCCTCACGAGTATCAAACCTGCTCTAAAGTCCACTTCTCAGTGATGAGCCTCTTAGATCTTTCAAAATTCTGTCTTTAACCTACAAAGCCTTCCACTCCTCAGCCCCTCTGTACACTGCCTCGCTCGTGAATAGATACTTCCCTGCACGACCTTTGCGCACCACAATGGGACTAAAGCTCACCTCTAACCTCATCACCCGGTCCCAATCATGCCTCCAAGACTTGGCCCCAGCTGCATCCTCTCTCTGGAACTCCCTTACACAGAGCATCCAGCTCTCTCCCTCCTTTTCAAACTTTTAAAAGTCCCACAAAACTCATCTCTTTAAATAAGCTTACAACCCAACCCACTAGAATACTAGTCATTTTAACTCTAGCTAATCCCACCTAGCTGGAACACACACAATTAATCTTTGGCCAATCCCACCTAGTGCCACCCATCCACATTACTGTTACTACAACTACATTCTCTCTGTCCTTTTCATTCCCTTGTGTGTTTCATGTACCCCATTCCCTCTAGATTGTAAGCTTGCAAGCATGTACCAGTCTGTTCTAGTTCGTCTAACTTGGTATGTAGTTCCCTACTATGATCTGTACCCAGCGCTGCATAAACTGTTGGTGCTATATAAATGAATGTTAATGTAATATTCAGTTTGCTGGTATACCTACCTATTTGTTGGAAAAATGTCTTCTTTTCACATTTAGAGTTTGGACAGTTGTTAGTACAGACTAAATGTTGCTGTTTTATTTCAGACCACTTTTAGAATACAAACATACCTCATCTAAATGCATAATATAAATGTAATAATAGTTGATTTTGGCCTTCAGAATACATCAATTAATGGGATGCGCTTCAGGGTATCAGTTTTTTTGTGTGTGTTTAGGATTTGTTAAACAATAAGCTTGATGATATTAATGCAGGGCTTGACAAATTTAATTAGATTTTAGGAGCCAGCAAAAGAATTTAGGAGCCAGACAATCACGCAAGCATACACGCAATTAATAAACACACACCCATATATACAAACACCTCACACACACCTACTTTACTTACACACATATATACAAACCTCACACACACCTACTTTACATATACACTTATATACAAACACATTACACACCTACTTTACATATACACATATATACAAACACCTCACACACACCTACTTTACATATGCACTTATATACAAACACCTCACACACACCTACTTTACATATACACATATATACAAACACCTCACACATCTACTTTACATATACACAAATATACAAACACCTCACACACACCTACTTTACATATACACATATATCCAAACACCTCACACACACCTACTTTACATATACACATATATACACATATATACAAACACACACACACCTCACACAGTCATTTCTTGTTTTCTTCTTAACGTGTCCCCCCTCCCTGCCGCTTTACCTCACTGCAGGAAAGGGGGACATTCGTGCTGCAGCCGATCTGCCTGCTGAGTGCCAGGATGTCACGTGACGACACCCGGCACTCAGACACGCGTTGCGCGAGGGGGAGGAGCTTGCAGTCTGTGCGGATGGCACAGACTTTACCCACTCGCGCTCCGAAAAAATTATTTAAAAAAACCGGATGGCAGCGACAAGGGGACCACGAGGCTGACGGCACCCAGGCACCAGGTCTAATTTCCTGGTCGCCATGGTGACCTGGCGCCTGGGGTTTGTCGAGCCCTGTATAAACATATATTTGTTAGGCATGATATTTGGCGATCCCACCATCTCTCTACTTTTTAAATTTTACTCCATTTTATAGTTTTGGTTCTTATATCTACCATGTTTGAAATATGCTGTGTCTTCTGGTGCTGGAAAAATTACCTGGTCGTATCATGTCGCTATTTCCTTGGAAGTTAAACTTCCACAATTAAACCCTAACTGGTCTTGGAAACTTAAATGAATACTGCACTTTTTTAACCCTTGTTTCCTTGAAGGAAGCAAGGGTTAAAAAAAACAAGTCCCTCTAGTTTGGCGTAAACCCACTGTGTATCTTAATAGATACAGCGGGTTTACTATCTGCTTTGTCTTAGATCTGAGACACAGCAGTTCCTGGCTATTGCGCGCTGACAACGTCAGCATACACAGCCAATCAGAGTGGGGGCTTGCCTTGCAAATTCATAAATCGATATGTGTTTTGGGCAACACTGTATTTAGCGCTAGGCCTCAGTGTGCAACGTGGGTTATGGGGCATGTCCTGAGTGTGCAACATGGGTTATGGGGAATGTCCTGGGTGTACAACACGGGTTATGGGGAATGTCGTGGGTATGCAACGTGGGTGACGGGGCATGTCCTGGGTGTGCAACGTGGGTGATGGGGCATGTCCTGGGGGGTGCAACGTGGGTGATGGGGCATGCTAGAGTGTGAAACATGGGGGATAGGGCATGTTCTGGGTGTACAATGTGGGTGGAGGAGTGGGGAGAATTTAGTCTGCCTATGGCGGCACAAAACCAAGATACACCATTGCTGTTGGGCTGCATTACATTTTTTTTTACTTAAAGCAAATTTATTAGCAGTAATACAAAAGCAGTATAAACCAACTTTACACAAACAAGTCTACGTATTTCTAAGTTTGAGTATCTGGGTAGTAAAGTCAGTTGGGCAACATTTGACCCATGTGCCACTTGATGGACATCTCTGATTTAGAAAAAAATGTATTTTGACAAACATCTGATCATGGAAAAATACCAAAATGACTAATCTTTTCAATGATATAGATTGAAATTCTACTCTCTAAAAAAAGGAGGGAGATGTATGTTATCTAATCCACACATGTTTCTTACCTGCATGCTTGAAGAAGTGGTCGTGTGGAAGGAAAAATCTGTGAAAGAGTTGTGTAACAAGGAATGGCTACGGCATTGTAGAATCCCATCTGTAAAATACATTTGAAAAAACATCCTTCAATTTGAATATTATATTGATTACTTACCATCCAAACCTCCACCTATGTGCATGAGGAGAATTACATTTAGTGTTTATAATGTGATCAGTGGCTTCATAATTACATATGAAACAGAATTAAAATCATATTCTTAGCTCTACATGTTTTCTGTATTTTCATGGCTAACACAGTACTATAGTTGGTCTATATAAACATAAAAGGGTCAATGAATGATACACAACATCTGAAAGTACCTAGATATGATAAGAAAAATAATCCTAATGTAATAAAATAATGCATCCAACATATAGCGGAATAACTAAATTGCAAACACATGGGTTCTTTTAAGTGTAGCCAACACACATGCGAGTGAGTGACAGTGCTCATTTTCTCCAATAAATATATAGAAGTGCTGGCTTTACCACTGTTACATCTTATAGCTTATATGCATACCTGTCCCTGAGGAATTTCATCTTGTTTATCTCTGTCCATCATTGGAATAGGTGAAATGCCAATTCTCTTCATTTCATCACCCTTAAAAGATAGAGTGCAAAAATGTTTAACCAAAGTAATATTCAAAATGGTCTTTGAAAAAGAGAAATCATTTTGTGAAACTGCTGCTTCAGTTAGATAGTCGATGACTCCTAATGTGTGTCAATCATTTATGACGGGAGGGAGGAAAGTATTTGGAAACCTTTATGGGATTGCTAATGAGAATGAGTTAGAAAGGGAGACAATGAAGTAGGAGTGAATGTGAATGCTAATGCTCTTGTGAACAGTTAGAAAGGAGGCAATGGTGTCAATGCGTATGCAAATATAAACAACTATGAAGTACGAGTCAACCCGTATTCAGACTCATCCAAGCTGTATTCAGTACAGCCATTTGTAACGCACGGGGTCCAGGATGGTAAAGGGACCCTGAGCGCCTGAGATCAGGAGCTACAGTGCAGTGTGGAGACACAGGACCTGGTGCTGGGTAACTGCAATCGCTTGGAGGTTTGGGACCCCAAGCCTTTGCAGCCACAACACGGGCCCTGTGAAGCAGCTGCTGTATAGCTCGTGATCTCGGGCGCTCAGGGTCCCTTTACCATCCTGGACCCCGTGCGTTACATATGACTGTAGGCACTCAGGGCATCCCACTGAAGGGGCTCAGGGCATCCCACTGAAGGGACTCAGGGCATCCCACTGAAGGGACTCAGGGCATCCCACTGAAGGGACTCAGGGCATCCCACTGAAGGGACTCAGGGCATCCCACTGAAGGGACTCTAAGACAGGATATTCCACTGAAGGAACTCTAAGACAGGAATTTGCAGAAGCCACTCTGGGGCCAACTGGGCAGGTGCCGGTCTTATGGCTAGACTAAGGCAGAAGCCACTGTGGGGCAAGGCTAAGCAGGAGCCACTAAGGACAGGGACTAGGGAAATGCCACTACTGTGGCCTGGAACTAGGATATGCCGCCGTGTGGCCAGAACTGAAATGTGCCACCATGTGGCCGGGACTAAGATAAACAGAATACAAGTAGAACAGAACAGAACCGAGGAACAAGAATAACAAAGACGCAGAACAGAATAGCAAATGCAGGAATGAAAGTGAAAAAAGCCTGGATACAGTTTGGATGAGCCTGAATACTGGTTGACTCGTGACAGTATGACACTATAGTAGGAGGGGCAAGCAGGCAGCAGGAGAGACGCAAGATATTGGCACTGTAGCGTTCGAAAGACATGCTGAAGATGTATAAGTACGTTGTTTGTTCAAGCACATTAGACTAGGATAAAAGGTGCGCATTAGGGGAACACTTTTCTGTGGAAAATTTATATTTTTAGTGTTTAATCCCTCCTTAACCCACAGGTGTTACATTTAAGCCTCCTGGCCATTTATGGATGGATCAGACAGGAGTTATCTCTGAGCTAGGAATAACTATGCCAATATCTATACATATGCCCACATAGATTATGGAGCTTGCTCTTATATTGGATGAGCACTGAAAGAGATCTCTGTAACCACAAGAACAAATCTCTGCCTCTAAGCTTTCTAACAGGTGATTTTTGGGGCTTGGATTAGAATGAGCCACATTCTCTTCTTTGCTTTCCCTTCCATTTCCTACTCTATTTCTTCCACTTTACCTACCCTGTAAGTTAACTCCCTTTTGTTCTCACTTACCAAACACAATGTAAATTGCTGATGTTAAATAAATACATTTTAATGTAATTTGTTACTCCCATCTCTTTTTCTCCATTAGCCTGCTTGTAAGAGCCTGCTGTCTTACACTGTGAGTCTCCTTCATCTTGAAGGCACAACATCCAGAAGAGGCAAATATATTTCAACTTGTTTGTATGTTACACAAAAAAAAATGTTATAAAAATAATTGTCACAATGACACAATCTAAAAACATACCTCTGCCCAGAATTCTGCATATATGTCATCAGCTATCTGCCTTGTTACGGGCCACAATTTTGTCACAGAGCATAGATCACACGCTGTCATCATTAAGCCAATTAGACGATCTCTGGAAATAAATGGACAGGTTTATTTATTGGATCTAATATGTTACAATATTTATTGTATCTAATATAGTTAAGTATTTCAACTGGTAACGTAGTAACAAATCATGAAAAGTCTACACATGTGGTTCAATTAAAGTGTTACATTTATGGAATATATAAAGGTAAAAACTAGGAAAATGTTAAGAAAACATATTTTATTAGTGAAACATGTTTTAATTCTACATTGTCATTTTGTGAGCTGTGATCTTCCCACATTATGGGTGCCTGTACTTCTAACCAAGTTTGTTATTCCCCTTTAAACTCTATACCATGAGATGTGCAACATTGTTGACACTATATAAATACATGTTATCAGAGGCGTCACTAGGTTTGGTGTCACCCGGTGCAGTAACTCATGGTGTCACCCCCCCTGGATTTCCTCCAATACCATGCCAAACAGATTCCTTAGTAATGCCAGTCAGATGGCCCATTAAATATGACACATACAGGAGCCCCACAAATTATGTCACACACAGGAGCCCTTTAACTATGCCACACACAGGAGCCCATAACTATGCCACATACAGGAGCCCATAACTATGCCACATACAGGAGCCCCATAACTATGACACACAAGAGCCCCATAAATAATGCCACACCAGAGCCCCATTATTTATGCCTCACTTTGGAGCCCAATTAATTATGCCACACACACAGGCGCCCCTTAATTATGCCACACATGGGGCCCAATAAATATGCCACACATGGGACCACCATTAATTATGCGACACACAGACTATAAACACAGACATCTCTCTATAACTATTTGGATTTATACTTATTTGAATTATTTAATATTATATTTAATAAAAATGTTATTGAAAAATTGCATTCCTATTTTTTATTCCCTTCCTCTGCACCCACATTGCACCTAAAGGACTTAACACAGCACCATACAGTACCCACAGAACTTGCCATGCACCTATATTGCAACCACAGCACTTGGCTTGCACTTATATTGCACCTACACGATTTGGCATGCCACAGTGTCACTTTGCCCCACAGAAATAGCCAGTTTCACTTTCCTCATAGTACATGTTATTTTGCCCCACAGACCATGCCACAGCATCACTTAAAATATGCCAGTATTTAACACCTCAATATGCCATAATTTAGCCATTCAATATGACAGGGTTATTTTGCCACTCAATATTCCATAATTTAGCCATTCAATATGCCAGGATTTTTCCCCCAATATGCCATGATTTTGCCCCCCAATATGCCATTTAATATGCCATGATTTTGTCCCTCAATATACCATTCTTTAGCCATTTAATGTGCCAGGATTTTGCCACTCAATATGCCAGGATTTTGCCCCCCAATATGCCATTTAATATGCCAGGATTCTGCCCCCCAATATGCCATTTAATATGCCAGAATTTTGCTCCTCAATATGCCATTTAAAATGCCAGGATTTTGACCCCCAATATGCCATTTAATATGCCAGGATTTTGCCCCTCAATATGCCAGGAGTTTGCCCCCCAATATGCCATTTAATATGCCAGTATTTTGCTCTCAATATTCCAGGATTTTGACCCCCAATATGCTATTTAATATGCCAGGATTTTGCCCCTCAATATGCCAGGATTGTGCCTCCCAATATGCCATTTAATATGCCAGTATTTTGCTCTCAATATTCCAGGATTTTTACCCCCAATATGCCATTTAATATGCCACAAGTATGCCCTCAATATGCCAGGAGTTTGCCCCTCAGTATGCTCATTATTCCACTCTCCTCCCCCCTTCCCCAGCCAGTACTTACCTCCTTGCTGCTGTCTCCCGGTGCAGGTCCGTGGCTGTGAGGGAAGCGTTGTGCGCTCCCTTCCAGCCGCGCGGATCAATAAAGTTTGTTTTAAAAAAAAAGTTTCAACAAACTTTATTGGTCCGTGCGGCTGAAGGGAAGCGCACAACGCTTCCCTCACAGCCACGGACCTGCACCGGGAGACAAAGCAGGAAAGAGGCAAGTTTTTTATTTTCTCGCGCCCCGCCCCCCTTACGGTAGCGCCAGCCGCATTGATTTTTTTTTTCTGCCAGCTGAATCCAGCGGATGCGGCTGTCAGAAAAAAAAAAAAAAAAAAGTTCAGCAGCGCAATGCAGGGGGTGCCGGCAGCACGGGTGTCACCCCCGCTGGAGGTGTCACCCGGTGCGGTCCGCAACCCCCCTCGGTTATTGTAATGTGAGACAATTGCTAAAATGGTCAAATAAATATACACATAAATCTCTTTTTATGGGTTAAAATGGGAACAGCTATACCTAAATGTTCTGTCAAGTTGATTTTTATCCTTTCTATCTTATCCTTGACCTTTCACATCTTCATTCTTTACCCCTTACTCATGGGACCTTTCATGACACAACTTCTTGTCTTAAAGTGTTCTGCATCCTCAATCCAAAATAGTGAAACACTACCAGATGCATCAAAGTTAGTTTGCGTGAGCATCTGCAACAGATCTCCTGCTGCATCCACTTAATTATCTGTCTGCCAATTTGGAGGCTAAAAGTGTGAACCTGGGACAAAGTTTTTGGTTGCTTTGCTGAAGATCCAATAAAAACTTGTTAAACATTTACTAATTTATATTCACCTACGTTTTATTGATTGCTTTCTTTACTTTTGTTGCAGTATTTAACTAGTTGAGTACCACAAAGACAAGTAACATACATGTTTAAAACTAAGGAATAAAGTACCATTTTACCTGTGTGCTTGGTTATTAAAATTTAATGCTCCTGTTTGGTGAAGGTCTTCCAAGTGTTTTCGATTTCCAAAATACAGTGCAAGGTCTGTGGCAATAATAGCTTTGCGGATGATCTCCAGGACTTGCTCATATTCACTGGAGTCCAGGTTGGAGAAGATATTGTGCCCTTCCAGCTATGTGGAAAAAGAAAACACAGATCAAAAGCACAATGTCCCACATTTCTCACTGTAATGCCAGTGAGTATGTGCATTTATTAAGCTATTTATTAAGTTTTTATTTCTCAGCTTCTACTGCAGTTCATGAACTAGCATCATGTTTTTGTAGGGCAAATGTTTTATGGCAAAGGTATCCAACATACAACCTATCTGACAGCAAGATGTGGCCCAGCTACCCATGATCACAATAGTTTCATAAATATGCAGCTTTGTTTGAATAAAGCCCTATAAATGTGTAATTTTGTTTGAATAAAGCTAAATAACCAAATATTTTATATGGCAAACAAACTATTCTTCATCATTACTGTAAATAATAAAAGGGGTTTATGCATTTCAAGGATGAATCTGGGGATTTACATATCGAGACTTTTTGGCATCATTTTCATAGCATGTCTAAAATTGCCACTAAAAATATTTTAATACAGTTGTACTTGAAAAGCTTCTAAATTTAGACAAATCAATTCAATGTCTCTTTTCTCCTTATGATTCTAGACATAACATATTCCCTTGATTACAAATTTATGAAACTTTTGTATCATCATTCTTCGAGTTCTTCGAGTTCCAGTAAAAAGCGTAATCAAGAAAAAAAAAAGTGACCGAAAATTATAGGAATGGTAGAAATGTTGCCTAAATATTCCCCGATCAAAAGGATCAAGATGGCTTGCAAGAGGATCAGGGCACATGCACAGGGTCATATGTTCATGAACATGTGTAGTAACAATTTTGCCTGGGTTTTTTTTCAGACTGGAGTGATGGAGCTTGAAATTATCAGGTACAAGTATCTATAAGACTATAAACACCCTTTTACAAGTTTTAATCAGAGAGAAGCTTGCTTAAAATGTCTTTGGAATGGTGCTCCTAGAGTTAGACATCCAGATTTCTTTTTTTTTAGAACCTCATGGAAAACTGAAAGGGAGGGCAACCTCCAGATGAACAAATCAGTGTAATGCAGTTGTGCTTCCCTTACCTGCAAGATCGACACAGTCTGAGAGAAGTGGTGTTGTTCCATTGTTGACGTTGAATACAAAGCTGCTAACGGATGATCAAACTTTTGTAGATAGCTGTTTGTATACCCTCGGTGATCCAGATCATGACATAAACATGCAATCAAAAGTCCTTGCCTCTAAAATATTAGCACACACAGAATAATATTATACACTTTTACAACAAATCTTTCATTTGAACGTTTTTATTATTGGCAGCATTATTTTAATCTGTTTAATTATTTATATTTGTGGTAAATCGTACAACAATACCTGATGGTGTTGTATATGGACAGACAATCTCTGCACTCTTTTATCAACCCTGCATCTCTAGCTGGTGAGAGACTTGGTCAGCATGTTTAAGCAAAGGAACCTCTCCCTATCACAATGCAACTGGTGTAGCAACTATCTTTGAATATTCTCTTTGTGGCCATTCTCTTTGAATTGTATCTTGACCAGGGCTGGCGCCACCAGTAAGGCGACTTAGGCAGCTGCCTAGGGCGCATCTTAGCTGGGGGCACCGGAACCCTGCTTAAAAAAAAAAAACCGCTCCGCCTTACTTACCTCGTCACTGCTGCTCTGTCTCCGGTGGAGGTCCGTGGCTGTGAGGGAAGCGTTATGCGCTCCCCTCCAGCCAATGCGCATTCAATAAAGTTTGTTTAAAAAAAACAAAACTTTACTGAATGCGCATTGGCTGGAGGGTAGCGCACAACGCTTCCCTCACAGCCACAGACGGGCAGATGAGAGCACCGGGAGAGCAGCAGCGACGAGGTAAGTAAGGGGGAAGGGGGAGGATCCTGGCATATTGTGGGGGAAAATTCTGGCATATTGGGTGGCTAAGTCCTGGCTGGCATATTGTGGGGGGAAATCCTGGCATATTGGGTGGCTAAGTCCTGGCTGGCATATTGTGGGGGAAAATCCTGGCATATTGGGTGGCTAAGTCCTGGCTGGCATATTGTGGGGGGAAATCCTGGCATATTGGGTGGCTAAGTCCTGGCATATTGTGGGGGAAAATCCTGGGATATTGAGGGGCATAATCCTGGGATATTGGGCATAATCCTGGCATATTGTGGGGCATAATCCTGGCATATTGAGGGACATAATCCTGGGATATTGAGGGGCATAATCCTGGGATATTGAGGGGCATAATCCTGGGATATTGAGGGGCATAATCCTGGGATATTGAGGGGCATGATCCTGGCATATTGAGAGGCATGATCCTGCATATTGAGGGGCATAATCCTGGCATATTGAGGGGCATAATCCTGGCATATTGTGGGGCAAAATCCTGGGATATTGAGGGGAATAATCCTGGGATATTGAGGGGCATAATCCTGGCATATTGAGGGGCATAATCCTGGGACATTGAGGGGAATAATCCTGGCATTTTGGGTGGCTAAATCCTGGCATATTGAGGGGCATAATCCTGGGATATTGAGGGGAATAATCCTGGCATATTGGGTGGCTAAGTCCTGGCATATTGTGGGGCATAATCCTGGGATATTGAGGGGAATAATAATATGATAATGAGGGGGGGGGGGGCGGCAATTTTTATTTTGCCTAGGGCGGCAAAAATAATTGCACCGGCCCTGATCTTGACTGTATTGAATGTTCCACTTGAATCAATGATTCATGTTTGTACGGATGCACCTTTTTTCGCTTGTCAATTATTTTGTTTCTTTACAACTCATGTTGCTTTGTAAAGTCACAAATCAAATGAAGAAATCACTAGTTCTCTGGCAGCTGACCTGCATTACTATTAGTGGCAATCAACATAATTCATCTTTGCTGCACTGTTTTAATTGTGATCTAGTTACTTTTATGTTAACATTTCCTTTAATATGAGGTGTCCAATATTTTGTCCACCCCTGTTTATACTAAAAGTAACCAAACGGAACTATCTGTGGCTACAAACTATATTGGTAGCAGAAATATTATGACTAACTATTAGAGTTGAGCGGACACCTGGATGTTCGGGGCTGCAAAAGTAAGTAAAATGTGGGTAAGAGTAGGACAAGTGCCCTGCAAGCAAATGTGGATAGGGAAATAACATAAAATACATACAAATTACAAATACAGCAGAGCCATAAAACAGCACTAGATGGAATCTTTGATTTTAGCTTTGGAAGAACATAAATCTAAATCTAAAGCATGGCTGCCAGGAGGATCAACAGAATTATCCATTTGAGTGAGGGTTGGAGTGCAGGGTATTCTCTTTCAGTTTATACTAAGTGATCCATAGGTGGAGGAGGCGGTGACCGTGGTGGTGTAGGTGAAAGCGGCGCTGGAGGAGGAGGTAGCCAACACTGTTTTTTATTTGTAGTTTTTTTGTTTATTGGACTGCAAAAAATGCACTGCAAGACGTAAATGTACTATTTAGCACAACAATTATAATTTTTTAAAGTGCGCTGTAAGCAAAGTATTGGACTGTTCTATTTGACTCTCAGATAAGAAGTGCAGGCCGTAAATGTACTATTTAGCACAACAATTAGAATTTTTCAAAGTGCGCTGTAAGCACAGTATTTGACGGTTCTATTTGACTCTTAGATAGGAAGTGCAGGACGCAAATGTAATATTTAACACCAACAAATTGCAGTATTTTAAAATGCCTAGATGTTGCCGACTGAGCTAACAGAACAGGATTAAAGTCATGTGCCTGGCACACATGCAGTTGCAAGTGCACTGCACTCTCTGTGGCACTGGGCTCAGGGCAGGGTACAAATATGTAGTATAGCACCCACTAAAACAATCACTGTAATTTGAATAATCGCTGTAGTTTGAATAATCGCTGTAGTTTGCAGATTCAACACCAGAATTTTTTTGAATCTGTCCCTCACAGCTGCAGCATCCTCTCCCTACACTAAGAAGAGCTCATGTGATGTGCGTGTTCGTAACTCCAGCTTATACCGTATTTGCTCGATTATAAGACGACCCTGATTATAAGACAACCCCCCAAACTTTGTATATTCCTTTAGGAAAAAAACTAAAAGCCTGAATATAAGTGTAACTTGTATATATGTAAATTGCTTTTTAATATTTAATAAAAAATTGATATTATACAAATGCATTTCTTGTTTTTATTTCCTTTTATGTGCCAATGCGGCCTCTCTCCCCCTCCGTCAGCTGTCTCTCTCCCCCACCCAGCGTTGTCTCTCTCTCCCTCCCCCTCAAACTTCTCTCTCTCTCCACCTCCCTCGTCTCTTCCCCTCTCCCCTTGTCTCTCTCTATCCCCCCTTTTCTCTCTCCCCCCCCTTTCTCTCTTCCCCCTCCCTCCCCTTGTCTGTGTCTCCCCCCTCCCTCCCCTTGTCTGTGTCTCCCCCCTCCCTCCCCTTGTCTATGTGTGTCACCCCCTCCCTCCCTCCCTCCGCTTGTCTGTGTGTGTCTCCCCCCTCCCTCCCCTTGTCTGTGTGTTTCTCCCCCGTCCCTCCCCCCCCTGTCACTGTGTGTCTCCCCCCCTCCCTCTGTGTGTCTCCCCCCCCTGTCTCTGTGTGTCTCCCCCCTTCCCTCCCTCACCCTCACCTTGTTTCTTTCCCTGGTGGCTAGTGGGGGCAGCCGGGGGATGTCTGCACGATACGTGCAGACATCCTCCATGCTGCCCGACACCTCCGTCTATTATGAAGGACAGCTGGTCCGTCATAATAGACGGAAGTGTCGGGCAGCATGGAAGATGTCTGCACGTATCGTGCATACATCCCCCAGCTGCCCGATTCTCCTGGTGGCTAGCGGGGCAGCGGAGGATGAGCGCAGACCTCCCCTGCTGCCACCCGGCACGACCGCCGGGACTTTTATGATGAAGCCGGAAGGACCCGGCTCTGCGGGGGACCTGGATCCCAGTCTTATAGTCTGATCTCGATTTGAGGTCAGATTATAAGACGACCTCGAATGTAAAACAAGGGGTATTTTTCAGAGCATTTGCTCTGAAAAAAACCTCGTCTTATGCTGCACTGAACAATCACAGCCATGCCATTAGTAGACATGGCTGTGATGGCTTCTAAGGGCAAACGAGTCAAACGCTTGTTGATTGGCTGCCCTGCAGCCTTTCAAAATGCACCATTAAATCGCCGAACTCCAACCCGAACATACAGTGAAATGTCCGTGTTCGGGTCCGGGGTCCAAAAACCGTAATGTTCGGTACGAACCCGAACAGTGCGGTTCGGGTTCGCTCAACACTACTAACTATATGATAACAGTAACTACCTTTATGGAGTTATAAAATAAAAAATAAAAAAAATACTGAATTGGAGGAACGTTAGTCCCCATTCACCCAGGGCACCTACAATCCATGGCAGTCCTTGTACTGCTCTATTGCGTACAGCCTTCCCAGCATAAAAGTTGCATAACACTGTGACAGTACTTTTTTATACAATATTAAATAATATGTTGGTCAGATCAGACAAACGAAGACACACGTCTTATAATTCAAACAAACTGACATACTTAAAACAAAAACTGTATGTGCTTCTCACCCTAATGAAGTTGGCAACAAATATATAAACATAGTATAAATGAGAGGTTTTGGATATATGATTTGGCCAAAGCATAATTAAGCTCACCCACCACATCAAGGCACACTCTCAATAGGGTGAGAACCTACTCTCACCTCCTATCTAGTGGGCAAACAAAGCAGTTTATACTGCTACCAAATCCTATGTAATGTGTTGGAAGAGGTGCAATTAAACCTCCTCCCAATTAACCCTTTACCAGCAAGCTGCAATCAGACAATGATGAGCCAACAACCTCAAATATGTACAAGAAGGGAAAAGATAAATGTTGGTGCGCTAAGCTAAACATCATTTTATACATTTATATTATTTGAGCCTGTAACTAGCTAAGTGCACCAACATTTTTCTTTTCCCAAATTTACATACTTCATTAACATGCAGTGACATTTTTTTACTACATGCTAAAAAATTAACTTATTTATTGTTTTGAACACAAGATGATGTACTTTCGTTAAAAGTGTGTAAATTAAAACATACCTCCAAGTCAGTGAATAGCTCTGGATTACTTTGCATTATAACATACATGCAGTGCGATACTGTGACTGCATGTTTCCAATTATGATAGGGCACACGACGATAATTCTTTTTCACAGACATGGTGAATCGACACAACTTTTCAAGTTCAAAGCTTGATAAAGGAATAGAAAACAAACTAGATTAGACAGGAATAGCTTAAATTTATATAAAATCAACTTGTGAAACAAACTGTCACAAAGTGAATTCTGATAGCCTCCATGACTGGGGTTCTTGGAGTGGCCTGAGGGCCAAACATCTCCCTATAGCAGCGGTGGAGAACCTATGGCAAGCGTGCCACTACTGGCACGCCGAGCCCTCAGCTGTGGCACGCGGTCAGTTTCAGATCTCACCGCTTATCTGCTCCGTTGCCCTGGAGGTGCAGGCATCAGAGTAATAGATTGGCGCCGCCAGTCATCTGCTTCTTCTCCAGATGATTGACGCATGCGCGTTCTGTGAAGAAGCGTTCAAGTCGGAAAGCAATTAACTGTTTGCTTTCCGACTGGAACGCTTCTTCACATAACGCACACGCGCCAATCATCTGGAGAAGAAGCAGGTGATCCGGCAGCGCCCGTCTATTACACTGATGCCTGCACCTCCAGGACAACGGAGCAGGTTACCGGTGAGAGTTGAACCTGTATGTGTGTGTGTGTTTGTGAGTATAAGTGTGTGTGTGAGTATAAGTGTGTGTGTGAGTATAAGTGTGTGTATGAGTATAAGTGTGTGTGTGTATGAGTATAAGTGTGTGTATGAGTATAAGTGTGTGTATGAGTATAAGTGTGTGTGTGTATGAGTATAAGTGTGTGTGTGTGTGTGTGTGTGTGTGTGTGTGTGTATGGGTATGAGTGTGTGTGTGTGTGTGTGTATGGGTATGAGTGTGTGTGTGTGTGTGTATGAGTATGAGTGTCTGTATGAGTATGAGTGTCTGTGTATGAGTATAAGTGTGTGTGTATGAGTATAAGTGTGTGCGTACAATACTCCAAGTGAGGTCACACCAGTACTCTGTACAATGGCATGAACACTTCCCTCTTTCTACTGCTAATACCTCTCCCTATGCAACCAAGAATTCTGCTAGCATTTCCTGCTGCTCTGTTACATTGCCTACCTACCTTTAAGTCCTCTAAAATTATTACTCCTAAATCCCTTTGCTCAGGTGTTGAGGTTAGGACTGTACCAAATATTCTATATTCTGTTTTTGGGTTTTTATGCCCATGTGCATAAATCTTGCACTTGTCCACATTAAATGTCAGTTGCCACAGCTCTGACCATTTTTCTAGTTTAGCTAAATCATTTGCCATTTGGCTTATCCCTCCATGAACATCAACCCTGCTGCAAATCTTTGTATCATATGCAAAAAGACCTACTTTGCCAACAAATAAGCCCATCAACTTATTTGTCTTTACTTTACTGAAGTAAAACGTCTTCCTCTGTAAACTTACATGCATCAAGACTCATTAGTCTTTTTCCCTAAATTAGGTCCCTTACCCTCATTATCATTTGTAAACACTGACAAAAATATTCATTAAGGCAGTCTGCTAGGCCTTTATCCTCTTCTACATAGCTTCCTTCTTTTGTTTTTATTCTAACTAATCCTTGTTTTACTTTCCTTTTCTCGTTTGTGTATCTAAAAATGTTTTATACCCCTTTTTCACTGACTATATTCTCTTGTGTGTTCATTGGAAGCTCTTATAGCTTGCGTTGCCTCTTTCTGCCTACTCTTATAGATCTTTCTATCTTCCTCACTCTGAGTTTTTTATAATTACTAAATGCTAGATTTTCATTTTTTATTATTTTGGCCACCTCTGCAGAGTACTACAGTGGTTCCTTCTATTTTTTTGCTCTTACTGACAAGCCTAATGCAATTTTCTGTTGCCTTCAGTAGTGCAACTTTTAGATAATCCCATTTCTCCTGGACTCCATTTAAATTGCTCCAGTCAGATAATGACTCCTTTACACATAATCTAATTTTAGAATTTTTTCTAAAATCTAAAACTTTTGTTTTTGTGTGGTGTGACTGCGTCACTGTTCTTATATTAAACCACACTGACTGGTGATCACTAGATCCTAAAATTTCACCTACAGAAATATATGATAAATCCTCATTTGTGAACACTAAATCTAATATGGCCTGCTTTCAAGTTGGCTCCTCCACTACTTGTTTTAGAGATAATCCCAGTAGGGAGTTTAGGATATGCGTACTCCTGGTGCAAGTAGCTATTTTGGATTTCCAGTTCACATCAGGAAGATTAAAGTCACCCATGATGATCACTTCTCCCTTCATTGTCATTTTAGATATTTCCTCAACTAGTAGATTAACTAACTCCTCTATTTGTCCAGGGGGCCTATAAATTACACCTACCCGAGTTACCGTATGATTACCAAATTCTAACTTAACCCAAACTGACTATGTTCGCCTCACTAACTTGTATTACGTTAGATTTTAAGCTATCCCTTACATACAGGGCCACCCCTACCCATTTCTTGTCTTCTGTAGTTTTCTATATCTGTAGCAATGCTGGTTAATTACTGTTTGGTTTCTGTTGTGTTGTATTTTAATATGTCAGTTATGTTTACTATGTTATGTATATAAAACTCTGTTTTCTGTTCTAATAAAGTTTGTTGTTCATTCTTGCTGTACCTAACTGCTAGTGGTCCTGTCTGCTATTTGGGTACAAAGAGCAAGGCTCCAGGAATGACTTGCTGGGTGGATGCTGAGCTACAATGGGCAGACGTGCTACTGGCCTTGGGTAGCCTTTCCGTTACATAGCACAATACTTCTGTTTTCTATGACGGACCGCTGGAAGTGCCGGGGCAGCACAGGAGGATGTCTGCTTGCATGTGCAGAAAACCACTGGGTGCCCCATTCTCCTTGGTGGCTAGTGGGGCTGCACAATCCGCACAGACATCCTCCGATGCTGCCTGACACTTCCATCTTCTATGATGGACCGCCAGAAGGTCATGTGACCTCCCAGCTTCTGTCATAGAAGTCCCAGCAGAAGTGTCGGGCAGCACCGGAAGATGTCTGCGTGCATCGCTGCATGCGAGCAGGATCCAGGTCCCCTGCAGCTCTTGTCTTATATTCGAGCAAATAAGGTACGGCCATCACAAAGTATGAGTCAGGGTCATACATATGAATATGTGAGGAGGAGAGAGACATACCAAGACTGCTAGAGATTAAAAACTCCAAAAGCTTTCTGGAGTACACTGAATGGGTGGGGATTGGGAATCAAGGGGCATAGTAAACACCATTTTGCATGCCTACATTAAATCAGGCATATTGTAGTCATTTTCAGTGTGTTGTACAAAATATTTTGTCTTGGCTTTCATACAGTAAGAGGAAAATTATGTAAAAAATAAAAAAAAAGCATGGCTCACTTTCACAGAACAATAAAAAGAAACTGTAAGTGAAATGTAGGCATCCTACCAGTGTTTACCACAAGACTGATGGATCATATAAACATAAATTGCTGGCCACAATTCTTCAAAGGGATGTATATCAAAGTGGTATCTAAAACATAGTGAAAAAATAAATATTATTTTTTAGTACTATTAAATTGAGTCAAATATATCATGATTTACACCTTTCCTCAGATATAAAAAGTACAGTTTTGACAATTCACAGATTACTTCAAGTTTTGTGCAAGCATATGTGATTCAAAAATCATATAAAATCATTGGGAGCAATATTGTGTCAATGGATATAAACAAAAAATTGTCTTGTTGCCAAACTCCGGCCAGGATGTGTTAGTATGGCAAATACAAGAAGTCAATCATTAATATTGCTGACTTCAGGTTCTTCTAACACAACATTTTGCCAACATACTAGAGTTTTGTTGTATCTTAAATACAGACAAACTAAAACGTAGTAGAAGACAAACAAGGCTAGTCAAGAACAATGTGTGCTACCTACTTTAAACATTTAAAGAAAGTTTATTCTTTTGGAATTCCTTCACAACATTTGCATTTACTATTTACAGTGCCTTGCAAAAGAATTCACCCCCTTGGCATTTTTTGTGTTTTGTTGCCTCACAACCTGGAATTAACATGGATTGTTTGAGGATTTGCATCATTTAATTTACAGAACATGCCCACAACTTTGAAGATGTTTTTATTATTATTATCATTATTGTGAAGCAAACAACAAATAGGACAAAATAACAGAAAAAGTCAATGTGCATAACTATTCACCCCCCTAAAGTCAATACTTTGTAGAGCCACATTTTGTGGCAATCACAGTTCCAAGTCACTTTGGATAATTTTCTATGAGCTTGCCACATCTTACCACTGGGATTTTTGCCCATTCCTCCTTGCAAAACTGCTCCAGCTCCTTCAAGTTGGATGGTTTGTGCTTGTGAACAGTAATCTTTAAGTCTGACCAATGATTTTCTATTGGATTAAGGTCTGGGCTTTCACTAGACCATTCCAACACATTTACATGTTTCCCCTCAAATCACTCAAGTGTTGCTTCAGCAGTGTGTTTGGGGTCATTGTCCTACAGGAAGGTGAACCTTCGTCCTAGCCTCAAATCACGCACAGAGTAGTACAGGTTTTGCTCAAGGTATATCTATGTATTTAGATCCATCCAACTTTCCCTCAACTCTGACCAGTTTCCCAGTCCCGGCTGCTGAAAAACATCCCCACAGCATGATGCTGCCACCACCATGTTTCACTGTGGGGATGGTGTTCTTTGGGTGATGTGTTGGGTTTGCGCCAGACATAGCATTTTCTTTGATGGCCGAAAAGTTCAATTTTAGTCTCATCAGACCAGAGCACCTTCCGCCATACATTTTGGGAGTCTCCCACATGCCTTTTCGCAAACTCAAAACATGCCATTTTGTTTTTTGCTGAAAGTAATGGCTTTCTTCTGGCCACTCTGCCATAAAGCCCAACTCTATGGAGCATACGGCTTATTGTCGTCCTATGTACAGATACTCCAGTCTCTGCTGTGGAACTCTGCAGCTCCTCCAGGGTTATCTTAGGTCTCTGTGCTGCCTCTCTGATTAATGCCCTCCTTGCCCGGTCCATGAGTTTTGGTGGGCGGCCGTCTCTTGGCAGGTTTGCTGTTGTGCCATGTTCTTTCCATTTGGTTATGATAGATTTGATGGTGATCCTGGGGATCATCAAAGATTTGGATATCTTTTTATAACCTAACTCTGACTTATACTTCTCAACAACATTGTCCCTTACTTGTTTGGAGAGTTGCTTGGTCTTCATGGCAGTGTTTGGTTAGTGGTGCCTCTTGCTTAGGTGTTGCAGCCTCTGGGGCCTTTCAAAAAAGGTGTGTATATGTAATGACAGATCATGTGACACTTAGATTGCACACAGGTGGACATCATTTCACTAATTATGTGACTTCTGAAGGTAATTGGTTGCACCAGAGCTTTTTATGGGCTTCAAAGGGGGTAAATACATCCGCACATGCCAATTTTCTGTTTTCTATTTCTAAAAAATAGTTTTATGTATATATTTTTCTCATTTCACTTCACCAACTTAGACTATTGTGTTCGAATCCATCACATAAAATTCAGTTTGATAAAACATTGAACTTAAGGCTGTAATGTAACCAAATAGGTAAAACATCAAGGGGGTGAATACTTTTGCAAGGCACTGTACCTGAACAATCCTTTTTGTAAAGTAATAGTTTCTTATATTAATTCTAAGACTTTTTTAAAAGGACCATGAAAAAAGGTGTAAAGTTAGAAAAAAGTAAAGGAACCAATAAATTGTCTGTCATGAATGGCATACTCGCACATTATAGTATTTCAAATATTTGTTTACAGTGTAATAATTGGAAACTGACATGTCAGGAAGCCATTGATATCTTGATGCCTGCATTACAAGAACCATTTCAGTGTAAACAAAAAATGTATAGTTTACAGTCAAGAACACCGCAGTGAAGAGAAAATCAGTGTATTTACATTGACTTATCCAACTACTATTTTGGCCTCCATAATTACTGAACACATTTTTAAGGCTGTTTTTATCTAAGAAAACTAGCAATACACTTCATAACTCACAGTTCAATCTCTTTACAGAGAGGTGCTGGAAGGTTACAGTTCATGAGATTCTGCCACTCGTCTGAGGTACAGATGCTGTGATATGACAATTTCTCCATAGTCACTCTATAAATGCACTCAGAATGACGTATTCTGTGGTACATCTATGGGAAATAAAATTGAATGGATTTACTAAAATTATTGTGTTAGTAAAATTGACATTTTTTTTTCATAGAATTGACAATTTAAGAAAATGTTGGGTTTTACTCATACTCAGCAACTTTCAACTTCCAGGTTTCTATATAGTATTTATATTTTATATATACACACATATATATATTTTCTGCTGTTATTGCATGAAAGCCCCACTGTGTCTAGGGATATCCATTTTTGGTCCCCTATTTTGTTGTGGGCACTCTCATGCTTAATCACTTTATTAATATACTATGTATAATCATAAGCCTGTAACCAAAACTTATGTATCAAATTTATTTATTTGGTCTTTTAATCTGTTCACGCTGTAGTGTTTGTACAAAATTAAAAGTTAAGTTGGTTTTGGAGATTATCGCTTTGTATTAATTTAACGTTGGATGGATAAGTTAAATGGCTATGATGGGAACCCAATATCTCACTTGATCACAATGAGCCAATTCAGACTTTTAGTTTATGGTCAAGAGAATGACGTTTAATCTGGGGCAATGGAGAGCCAGTGGAAGAACTGCCAGATTAGGGTGACTGATGATGCATGATAGGGAAGATGTCTAACATTGGTTTGACAAGGCGCTAGTGTTGGAAGGGAGTATGAAGTATGATCAATATCATGGAAGGTTCCACAGTTTTGTACTGGAAGGATGTTGCAGAGGTATTCACAAGACTGTATGTTAAGAAGGTATGGTCAGAATGGAATGGAAGGAGATTGGAAATTGAGGCAGTGTACATTTGCATTACCTGTAAATATTGCAAGGTTTACTTAATCATAACACAAAGACAGAATACATGTACGGTTACATTTAGATAGAGAAATCTATTTGAACTTACATTTGCACAGTGTAAGGCCAAAGCACAGAAAACAGCAAACATTTTGAAGTTGTTCTCATCAGTTTTAGAGAAGGCACTTCCACTTAGTTTGTTCACCATTTGTACAACACCTATAACACTTCCTCGGCTTACAATGGGCATACAGAGAATGTTCCTCGTTGTATATCCTGTGTAGACGTCTACTTCTCTGAAGAAGAAAAACAATACAACAATCAACTATGGTTAATTTTTAAAAATGGATATGCGACAATTGTCATAAAAGACATTAATGTTTTTAATCTGATTCCCAATTTACTATTTCTGCATGCATGGTTTAATTATACTGTTTGGATAAATCAACAAAACCTAATTAAGACCTCTAACATAACTTCAGTATAGTAATGGATAGCAAATTAATGCACAGTATCATTCTCTAGCTTTGCCTGTCTCAGATTACAGTACATTACATACGTTCTGGAAATATATGATTAATGTATCTGACAGCTTCAACATTTAAAATAAAAAAACAACAACAGGTAAAACATTAAAACATTTAATCTCCATTACCTATTAAATCGTGGATCTGCATATGCATCAGGAATGTTAAGAACTTCACCCGTTCTTGCAACCTGACCAGCAATACCCTTTTCAATGGAGAATCTGCACAAGTAAAATAATTATAAAAATGCTTACTAGTGGTGAGATAGTAAAGCTGGTTGACAAACCTAAAATATTTCAACTAAAATGCAGTTTGTCAGAAAATTACAAATTCTTTAGCATGGGAGCAAAATTACATTTCGCACTGCATGCATAGGCATTTATTCAAATCTCATTTTTATTCAAGCTGCCATTCAAAAAGATTTATGTCTATTGTTTTTAGGTTTCACAGTACTGAATTTAACAGCTAATACATTATGTAGAGGTGATGCTATGTACATGTCAGTGACATTGTAGAACACATCAAATTTGTATTTTCTCCTTCAGAACTTTATCTTGTGTGGTGGGGAAGGGGACCAGAGGTTTACATCTATCATCTGGGGTTCAGAGGTAGGAGAATACATCTATCATTTTTGGACCAGAGATGGGAGAATACATCATCAGGGAATCAGAGGTAGGAGATCTCCTCTCTCATTTGGCAACAAGAGGTAGGAGAATACATGATCTGGGAACCAAAGCTAGGATAATAAAGAAAATATTCAAGTTCAATGAACACAGAAGGTAATAAATAAAACTCACATTAAAGCTGTTTAAAATTTTATTGATTTTATTTAGAAAGTTTTTTGCCAGGAATAATACATTGACATTTTAATACTTTTCAAATGAGCGTGCATGTACAGTAACACATTTAAACATAAAAAAAACTAAATACACATAAAAGGATGTTCTCAACAAGACGTGCAATATAAATTAATATCTAAAAATAAAATACAAGAAAATGAATATCCAAGGAGGTTGCACATTAAAATGTATTGGATAAAAAAAAGGTTAAAACAGGTGCTTAGTCTCCTGTAGTCAATCAAAAACTAGGTGTACGCAGGGGCGTTGCTAGGTCTTCGGATGATCTGGGGCTAGAGCCCAGATGAGCTCTGTCACACACACTGCGTCTCTCTCTCTCTCTCTCTCTCTCTCTAACACACTGTCTCTCTCTCACACACACCGTCTCTCTCTCTCTCACACACACCGTCTCTCTCTCTCACACGCACCGTCTCTCTCTCTCACGCACCGTCTCTCTCACTCACGCACCGTCTCTCTCACGCACCGTCTCTCTCCCTCACGCACCGTCTCTCTCTCTCACGCACCGTCTCTCTCTCTCATGCACCGTCTCTCTCTCTCACGCACCGTCTCTCTCTCTCTCACACACTGTCTCTCTCTCTCTCTCTCTCTCTCACACACACCGTCTCTCTCTCTCACACACACCGTCTCTCTCACACACCGTCTCTCTCTCTCTCACACACACCATCTCTCTCTCTCTCACACACACCGTTTCTCTCTCACGCACCGTCTCTCTCTCTCTCTCACGCACCGTCTCTCACTCTCGCACACACCGTCTCTCACTCTCGCACACACCGTCTCTCTCTCTCGCACACACCATCTCCCTCTCTCGCACACACCGTCTCCCTCTCTCTACCTCTCTTGCACACACCGTCTCTCTCTCTCACACACACAGACACCCTGAGACACACTCACACAAACACCCTTACACACACACACTTATACAAAACCCTGACACACACACGAAGACATCCTGACACACACATTGAGACACCCAGACATACACATTGAGACACGCACACATTGAGACACAGACACCCACACACATTGAGACACCCAGACACACACATTGAAACACACACACTGAGACATCCAAACACACACTTACACACATTGAGGCACCCAGACACACACTGAGACACACACACACTTACACACACTGAGACACCCACTCACACACATTGAGACACCCAGACACACACTGAGACACCCACTCACACACATTGAGACACCCAGACACACACTGAGACACCCACTCACACACAGACACCCAGACACACACACCTAGACACCCTGACACACACACCTAGACACCCACACACAGTCACACATTTTTTTTTTTTACTTACCTTACAGTTGATCCGTCATCCAGGACCTTCTGCCGGATGTCCGTCCACCTGACATCCGGCGAGCAGCTCACACAGCGCGACGGGGGCGGAGCTTGCACCCGTCGCGCTGTGCTCTGTATGGCCAGAGCATCTCGAGGAGGAGAGGCTAGGGAGAGAGCTCCCTATAGCAGCCTCTCCTTCCGATTGGCCCTCACCCCCACGTGAGGTTAATCCTCCGATTCTGGGACCATGTCCCAGACGGAGGAAAGCTCACCGGGGGATTTTTTTTTTTTTTTAATAATTATAGCCCTGGAGTCTCGGGGCTAAAGAATACTTTAGCCCCAGAATCTCCATTCGGGGCTATGAAGGGGGGACTCGGAGCTATAGCCCCAGTAGCCCACCCCTAGCGATGCCTCTGGGTGTACGTATCCCTAGATGTAAACTGTAAAAAAATATAGAAGTCCGTGCCAATCACCTATTTAACATCTGTAATGTAAGTGTTGTTAACATGTAATGTAGGTGCACCAGCTAACTAACACACACACCTCAATTCAATCAGGTTGAAAAAAGTTTTTTTTGTTTACTAAACTGCTTGATCGAACATTCCAAATCAGTCCTTTAGTAAATAATAACCGATCCTCTGTATTTTCCACTTAGTAGTAATATCTGGTGGTTTGAAGCATATGACCAAGATGACCGACCCTACTAAATCTTTCTAACTGCTCTGTGACATTCTACCCCTCAACATTATCCCATGTGCCTTACCTTATGAACACATTGAACGCAACCCAACCAATTGAAATGTATTACTTATGTTCTACCCTTATATATATATATATATATATATATATATATATATATATATATGTATATATATATAGAGAGAGAGAGAGAGAGAGAGAGAGAGAGAGAGATAGATATATATAGAGATAGATATATATAGAGAGAGAGAGAGAGAGAGAGAGAGAGAGAGAGAGAGAGAGAGAGAGAGAAGAAAAGAGGACAGAGGAGAAAAGAGGAGGGAGGAGAGAGGAGAGAAGAGGAGAGAGGAGAGAAGAGGAGAGAGAAGAGAGGAGAAAAGAGGACAGAGGAGAGAAGAGGACAGAGGAGAGGAGAGGAGAGGAGGAGAGAGGAGAGGGGAGAGAAGAGAGGAGGAGAGAGGAGAGGGAAGAGAGGAGAAAGAAGAGAGAGGAGAGAAGAGGACAGAGGAGAGAAGAGGACAGAGGAGAAAAGAGGAGAGAGAAGAAAAGAGGAGAGAGAAGAGAGGAGAAAGAAGAGAGAGGAGAGAAGAGGACAGAGGAGAGAAGAGGAGAGAAGAGGAGAGGAGAGGAGAGGAGAGAAGAGGAGAGAGGAGAGGAGAGAGAGAGATCAAAACAAATTCCACGCACTCACAGGACAAAAAAGTATTGTGTAGCATCACAGCACCCAGGCTGAGACTTGTTCTACAACGTGAAGCTGGGTGCATCAAACTTTGGATTTTTTTCTATATATATTTATATACATACAAACACACTTTATATGTATATTATATATATTTACTTATTGTGTACATTAATTCATGAACACTTATTATCATGCTAACATTTCTTACCTGATTTCTTTGGTCTTCCTGAACACCGGTTTTCCTTCATCTTCTTCACCGATATCGAACAGATCAGAATACAGCTCTTTGTTTTTGTGGTCAACCTGGAAGAGTGCACATCGATCTGCATTCACCAGGTTCTTTGCATATATCTGTAAAGAGCACTCAACATTAACATGTATGCAAAATAAACATGATTGTCTTACATTGTGTAAAACAGTTTAAGCATTTCAAAACAAATAGCATACAGCTATAACTAGAGGAAATGTAGTATTAAAGTATGACCTGAGTAAATAATAGAAGTTATAAATAAATCATTTCATCTTAATTTTTATTATTAGCAGTTCTATATGAAAGGTCACATGCATACTATCTGAGGGCTGTTATTTTCATAGCTCTCCAAACAGTTAAAGGGACTATTTCAGCAAAAAATGAAAGGGTTCATTTTTTATTTTGCATTGTTGATTTCAGATTTGTCTTTTGTTTTTGTTATGTGAGTTTATTTTATGAAATATTTTACTAAACAAGTGTGATTAGTCACCTCCATTTTGTGAAATATAGTGTTTTTTGGTGCCACTCCCCAGTGACTTTACAGCACTAGTACCTCCTTTTGGGGCTGGGGACACAGAATGCCTTCTATAAGTCCGAATTCTGATCACAGACTTGCATTGAATGAGAGGGTAATGTAACTATTACATCACAAGGGGCGGAGTTATGATCTTGTTTGTTCAGGTCAATCTGCTATCTCTTGTTTTAAAAAAAAGTTGTATACAGCCACCTCGTCTGGCCCACTATGATACACAAGAGCCAGTAAGAGAGCAGGGGTGTATCTTATGACATCATCATGCAGACTCTGGACAGAAAGTGAGACTTTATGGAAGAATTTGGACAATGTTGCACCATGGGTAAAATTCTCAAAATGGATGGTGAGGACAGATGTCTAATTTCATTTAATTCAACTTTTATATGCAATTAATTGAAACATAGAAAAAAATATGTCTTGTATATGTGTTTGTTTCAAATGCATGGGTAATATAGTTACATCTTATGTTAGTGGTAGTATCCCTTTAAATATAATAGACATAAGAAGCATAAAAGCAGAGGTTGTGAATTTTGGCAATGAGGACAGTGTTTTGGCAAGTGAGGGTAGCAAGTCTATGGACCATGGCTGTAGGTTTTAAGTGAGCAGTTAGCATAATTGTTATTAAAATTCATGTACTACAACCTAATATTTTGACATAATCAGATTAAACATTAAAATATGGATTATATCAGCATTTTCCAAACAAAACAGATCCTTCAATGTATTATACCAATACATGTTTTTTTTCCTGGCTACACTTAGACATATTTCAAAACTGAAGCTAGCACAATAAACAAATTAACTAATGTTGACATTCTATAATTAGTTAATTATTAACTCCAGTTTCATACATAGTATGACGCCTATAAAAATTCAATTTGGTAAAATAAACAAAAAAAAAATCTGTTTAATAAAATGCAAAAAAAAAATATTTCTTACCATTATATGTTCAAGTAAAGAATCTATTGCAACTATATTATCAAAGTATGTTCTGAAAAAGAAAGCAAGTATTAGTTTTAATGGAAAAATCTATCAAAAAGTTGTGTATTATATCAGAAAAGAAATGTTCTGCTTTAGGTTTGTATATGCTCTTTATTTATATATCTGCTGTCAAACTCTTTATTAAAGAAATGATAAAGATACTTGAAGGGGTCGGTGGCATCCTGCAGCAGGACAAAAAATGATGTGTGCTCATCCATCCAGCCTGAAGCGGGGATGTCAGCATGCCACAGTTAGGGCTGCCACGCAGCTGATATTTTACCAGCACACTGTTAAATTTGACTTGAGGCCAATGTGAAGTCTATGGAGACAATAGTATCACTGGTATTTCTTTGAAGAAAAAGTGGCAACACTAAGTGAAGCAAAATTTCAAAAGCCTTTGGCACTGTTTCAAAGAAAACCCAATTTAGTCCAAGCGCTGCCTCTCAGCTGAGGCTTGCCCAGCACAAGTTGGGGGGGAAAAAAGTTTAGTGGCTCTTTAAGCAAAGTCAGATCTAAAAATATAATTCAGCAGGGCGAATGCAGTGATGAGGTTCAGAAAAGAACTTAACAGATTTCCCACCACGATTTGCTACTCCTTCATTGCAGATCATCTGCTCACAATGTAAAGCACATACAGGAAAGGAAATGTGTGACCTGCATGCAAGTAACAGATGACACTATAAATTGGATAACCAATGGAATATTATTCAGCTTTACAATCCATATATTGTGACTTACTTGGAAACATCAAGTAGGAAGTCATTTAGTTCGGTCTGTTTTGCCAACCCTCTACACACCTAAAGTATAGATTATAGAGGACATTAATATTACAAAACTGAGTGTGTGTGTGTGTGTGTATTAAAAAAATATGTATATCTGATCCATACCAAGAACCAGTTAGGAGCTAGTATTTTGTTCATTGTAAACAATTGTAAGAGATTAAACAAGGCTTGGCTATGATGCATCTAAATATAGCTCAGTGTTGACCAACCAAAGACTTACTTGCACTTGATGTATTGCTACTGATGCCCATGCCAGATTTGCTGTTGCTACCTTTACAAGACAAGATAAGTATACAGTTAGTAAGAGCTGTGTAGTAAACAAGGAATACAGTAAACTAGGAAACAAAACAACTCAAAAGAAGTTAACAAACTGTAAAACTGAATAAAGAAAAAAGGTGCATATAACAACCTTTTTTCCTACTTGGATGTTCAAAATTATTGTTGAGATTCCCCATATGAGAACAGGTAGATTAAACAGTCACTTTTATTCATGTGAGGATGAAAATAAAAAATGTGTAGGTTTGAAGCAATATATCTACAGATAAACAAATTTTATTTCCAGGTGTCTGTATTTATAGTGTATATTCTTCATGCTTATCCTTGAGCACATGTTGTTTCACAGATTATTGTTGTATTAGTAATTGAATAAATAACACTTAAAGAATTGAACTTCATATCTGCAATTAAGTAGGATATGGGTTGAAAAAAGAGGGAGTTTTTTTGTCTGTTTTTGACATTTTCATGTACAGAAATGTGTAGTTTAAGTCAACAGAAAAACAACAAGATTAGGAATGTGGGCAATAAATCAGGATTTTTTTAAAAATATGACCCATTTTAGCACTAAACTTTGCAAAAATTAGAATCTAGATTATTTTCAAAGGTTCTACACTACAGTAACATTTTAAATAACACTTAAGAAGAATGTCTAACTGCTGCAAAGCTAGAAAATCATGCACACATGAATGGGTATATGCATGAGAAATGTCAAAAAGTGTTTATGAAATAATTCTTACAATTGTGACAATTTGGATCAACAGCGCTAAACAAGGAACATGATGGATGCAATAGATTTTTCAACCTAAACTACTATGTAACTAATAAGCTGAGCTAGTATAGAGAACAAGAGCATACCTGCTGGTGACACAAACGGAAGGCTTCTTTTCCCCAGTGCCGATGCAGCTCCAGGATAGCAATTAGATCACCAATTGCAGTAACTATTGGTAAAGAAAGAACAGACTGGATACGAGTCCCTGAGTCCAGCCCAGTACCTTTGGGAAAACGCTCATCCTAACAAATTTAAGAAATAAAAAAACAACACAAACAACTAGATAAGTATACAAAGTATACAATATCATATTACTTGTTTTTTCCTTTTTTGCTTGATTACTAATCACAGGATGTATCAGTCCAAAGAAAAAGCATAACCAGTGACCATTTTCTGGGGTTTCAGTCGACCTATGGTCATGGGAGCTGTATTTTGTATTTTTTTGATGTCACTTTCTTTTCCAGGTGTTGACCAAGGTCATTTTTTGTGCCAACCCCACCACTAACATCCAGTACTATCTTTTCTTGCCACCAGTAAAACAAAAAGGGGAATATATCTGGGTTATAGCCTTGCTAATATGCCCAGGTATGTAAATGTCTGGAGCAGAACTGATAATAGAATTCCAACCTACAAAGGTATGAAAAAAGCAGGGGTGGGGAACCTGTAGCCCCCACCAGATGTTGGAGGACTTCCCCATACTCCTCTGCCAGCCTCTAAGCTGAAAGAGTATTATGGGAGATGTAGTTCATCAGCAACCTGCAGGACACAGATTCCCCATCCCTGTATTAAAGCATGCTCTAATACATACAAAACATATAATTTTCAGTTAAAAAATGTGCACACCCAGCAAATATATATTCCATAATAATAAGATATGATAACAAATTAATGTTAATGGAACATTACCATGAATTAATCATACGGCACTTTTTAACTAATCTAACTTATGCCTGAAAGCAACAATTAGATTTACCCCCAAAATATCTTCTACTAACAGGGTGTTTCTGGTTTTGGCTACATGTGCAGATACTGTGGTTCCATATTCAACGGGTCCAGCAGGAGTTAACTGTGACTGTCCTTCCTTTGTTCCAGTTGGCGTGAACAAACATAGGCTCTAAAGGAAAAAGTGCAGAAAAAAGGATTACCACTGATTCAGGACAATCATGTTTAGTTTGAATTTTTAGAATACTGGTGAAAGAGTTCATATAGAACCTGCATTTCAGAACGTTAATAGAAACATTGTACAGACAGGGATTTGGTATGTAACTAAAAAGATTATTTATGGTAAAAGATGGCTTGTTTAGCAGAGATAAAAATTTGTCCCTGGGAAAAAAATAACCCAAAGCATCCATTCGTCCGAATAACGAAAAACTAACAAAAGCCAAAGGAACGAATGTTAATTGTCCATTCGGATGCCGCCAGCCACTCTAACATGACAAATTCAACAATTCATCTCAGTTGCGGCTTAAGTTATAGTATATAATGCTAATAGCATACCATAAGCCAAAGTTGAGTTTATTAGTTACATATATAACTTATGCAGAAAATGAGATGAAAATTTGTCGAAATGTAGCCGAATTAACCTACGTTCGAATTCCACAGATAGAGTTGTCAGACAGTCAGTATTCATTATGCATACCATTATGCTTGTCAGTATAATAAATTAATACTGACTGTCTGATGACTCTGATCTGATCTGTGGAATTCATTCATTCGGCAATTCAGCTTCATTTCAACTAATTTTCGTCTCCCTTTTTTTTTTTTAATTAAACTGTATATGTAAATGATTTGGGTCTTGTCACAACAATTTGACTTTGGAGGTCGACTTTCATGTTAGACTAAGTCAAATTTGGCACCTAAGTTTGACTTAGGAAAAAAAAAAAACAGGCCCGAATTTTCCCCATTGAAAGTAATGCGAGGTGAAATGATCAAAGGTGTTTTTTGAGACATTTACAACTAAAGTCGAAATTGAGTCTATTAGTTACATACACAACTGAAGTCGAAATTGAGTCTATTCACTAAAATTTTACTTTGGAGTTTTTTTTCACACTCACATATGTAGTAGTACCCTTTCATATCCAAAGTGGACGATGGTGCACTGACAAGCAATGTGGTCATCTACACTGTGGACCAGAAACAGTACATGATACACATGGCATGAGGGCAGAAGGTATGAAACAACAGCTGTTGATGGTGAACAACCTATAGCTGGCATGACATACCACATGAGCTGTTATGCCAGTTTATAAAATTATATATTTTCCTGTATGTACATATGTATACGAGGCCATTCCCTACTTTGTATTGTGATGTGTGTATATTGGATTACATGACTTGGTGCAATGACGCATTTAATCAACATTTATGCAATAATATTTTAATTAAAAAAATCAAATCCAGAAGCTAAAATAATTACCACAGCAAATATAAATACATTTTTATGTTTTTCACTATATTATGTTATATATAATAACATAAATACATTTATTTATGTTTAATTTATTTTCAATTTTAATTAATATTAATTTATTTGATTTTTATTTTACTACATTTTATTTTACATTTTTTAATTACTGTATTTGCTTAAATATAAGACAACACATGAGACGACCCCCCCGCCCCCAAAAGAAAAATACAACTTTGTATATTCATTAAGGAAAACAAGAAAAAGTCTCAATATAAGACTACCCTAAAAAAAGTTATACTTAAATATATATATATATATATATATATATATATATATATATATATATACGTAAATATTAACATTAACTATTTTTTTCATATTTAATAAAATGATGGTATGAAAAAATGCATTTTTTTCTTTTTCTTTCCTTTTATTTGCCAATCTTCCCCCCAGACTTAGCCAATGAATCCCCTCCACACAGCCAATTGCACCCCAGACTTAACCAATGCATCCCCTCACACAGCCATCTGCCCCCCAGACTTACTCAATGCATCCCCTCACACAGCCATCTGCCCCCAGACTTACCCAGTGCATCCTCCCACACAGTTATCTGCCCCCAGACTTACCCAATGCACCCCCCACACAGTTAACTGTCAATGCATCCCCTCACACAGCCACCTGCCCCCAGACTTACCCAGTGCATCCTCCCACACAGTTATCTGTCCCCCAGACTTACCCAATGTATTTCCCCACAGCCACCTGCTCCCCAGACTTTGAACATGCTGTCTCTGACCCCTACCCCAGACCAATGCTGCTGCACCTCCCACCTCAACCCTTCAACAATGCTGCTCCTCCCACCTCTCCCCTTAACCAGTGCTGACCCTCCGACCCTCCCCTTAACCAGTAACCCGGGTGGCTAGTGGGGGCAGCGGGTGGATGTCTGCGCGATGCAGATCCTCCGATGCACATCCTCCAATGCTGCCTGCCACTTCTGTCTTCTATGACGGACCGCCAGAAAGTCATGTGACCTCCCGGCTTCCGTCATAGAAATCCCGGTGGAAGTGTTGGGCAGCACAGGAGGATGTCTGCGTGATGCCACAGGCTGCTTGCAAGCTGGATCCAGGTCCCCTGCAGCTCTGCGGGGGATGTCAGCCTTATAGTCAGACCTCGATTTGAAGTGATCCAAATGGGGTCTAAATTTTGAGCTTTATGTTTCAATCTGAAAATCAGAGCTCTGATTTGTGATCTAAAATCTGAACTCTCCGAATAAAACCCACTGTGTTAACACATACAGTTTCAATTCTAGATTTTCATTACATTATGCAGATAATGTGGAATGACACTTTTTTATTCTATTTCCTTTTTTTGTGTAATTTTTACTGAATTAATTCATATTCTTAGAAAAATAATAAAGGTGTTGCGCAACAAATAAATTATATGAACTTAAAACCTAATTATATGGTCAGGTGTGTCCTACCCCAATTTATCCCTGGCTCTGGTGTGTAGGTATAATGAGATTGGAAGTCTTCTCCCTTCCCAAATAGCACCTCTGCAGAACAATGTGTATATTGAGGTTTCCCAGATCAGAATGATATAGGGAAAAAATAATATGCAGAAGATAATATAGCATGTACAAAAAAAGCATTTATTGCCCCATTTCTAAAATCTTCTCACTGGTAATAAAAAGGTAAAGTGCACATTAATATAAAACAATGATGTCACAGAAATCCAGTCAAGTAAAGTCCCAGGCACGCTCCGTCAACCCTCCGATGTGTGCTGCTGAGATCGCTCCCTGGTTCTGTATGCCACGCTGCCTCTCGACACACCCCACACAGACACATTTCCCCAATTGGATGGCTTTATCAGTGCGATCAGCTGCTTGTATCTCTCTTTACTCACTCTGGCCACCACTGTTATTCTCCGGTTGACGGAGCACCCGCAGATGTGCTATTCGGGAAGGTAGAAGGTTTCCAGTCTCATTTTGCCTTCATACCAGAGCCAGGGATAAATTGGCTCAGAATATTTCCATGGGGGGAGGACACACCTGAACCGATTATTATCACCAGATAAACACAGTGTTTGTTTCTCGATTTTGTTTTACATATTACTCTGTGTGAAGATCAAAGTTTTGTAGATAAGTTCATATCATTTATTGCGCAACACCTTTATTATTTTTCTATTCATCATTTTTTAAGTGTGCTGGGAGGAGAGGGTATAGAATTTGTTTTTGCAACATTTTCTTCACATATAAAGTGCCAGTGTATTTCACCTCATATATATATATATATATATATATATATATATATATATATATATATATATATATATATATATATATATAGTTATTTTAATCTCCAGACCACTATCATGGTATCAACCTATCATCTGTGGAGACATATCTACAATACGTGGAAATAGTAAAGGTATTGTTTTCTTAACTGTTTCTTTTAACCCCTACAGGACAATGTTTTTCTTTGTTTTGATGTTCATTCTGGATAATAGCTATTTTACAACTTTAGCTATATGTGCATTAAATAAAAGTGCCTGCTTGCTTGCTTTTCACATAGATCACATCAGTAAATGCAAAAAATAATGATTGATCCTGGTCTTCCTGAATGTTAAGGCAACTAGGATCAATCAATCTCTCTCCCCAAATTTGGGGGAGGATGGCTATGAATTATGATATGACCCATGACATATCACAAAATCCTGTGCAATGGCTGAGACAGCCTGTCTCAGCTATTGCAGGCTACGACAGCCCCTTTTCTGGGTGTTTCAGACTTGCCTCCATCAGAGGTATCCTGAAACACCCTCACCCAATTTGCATAGGTTGAAGGGGCATAATTGACAGCTCACTGACAATTGTCACTGGCCGGGCGGTCCCATCAGCCATTTTGCCTTCACTCGTAAGGATTCCAGGAAAGCCAAAAATAGCGTGAATCACTGCAAAAATGCAGCGATTGCACTATTTTAAAGGCAGCCCATACATGTACAGGCATTGTCACCAATGCATTGCATTGGGAGCCCGTTCATGTACGGGTATTGTCGTGAAGGGGTTAAAGACCTCAGTTCTTTGCAATCCCACCAAATGTGTAGAAAGATGACAATTTCATTCCTACAGCGCCAACAGAGATTTCAACAGAGATTTTGTCCAGAACCTCCCACAGATGCTTAATTGGATTGAGAACTGGGGAATTTGGAGGCCAAGTCAACACCTTGAACTCATTGTTGTATTCCTCAAACCATTCCTGAACAATTTTTGCTTTGTGACAGGGTGTATTATCTTTCTAAAAAAGGCCAAAGCCATCAGGAAATACCGTTTCCATGAAAGGGTGTACATGGTCTGAAACAACGCTTAGGTATGTGGTATGTGTCAAAGTAACATCCACATGAATGGCAGGACCCAAGGTTTCTCAGCAGAACATTGCCTAAAGCATCACACTGCTTCTGTTGGCTTGCCAACTGTCAGTGGTCATAATTTTATGGCTGGTTGGTGTATGTGCAAGGTAATACAGAATACTTTACTTTCTTTCTCTCGTTTTTTTATAGTATAAGAGCTTGTTTACTTTCTGTTTGTGGTTATATTAGTATATTATTTTAAATTAAGTAGGTGGCCTATCTTCACATTTCACGTTGCTCTGAAGACGCGGATCATGAAAACAGGATCATGCACACCCACTTTTTGTGGGGCTCCTTGTAGCTGCTCCTTTAGTGATGTAATTTAGGGTTAATTGGTTTAGGTCTCTCTTCACCGCACCTCTTTTGAACACAAGATGCAGGAGCCCTGGCGGCATCTCTGATGGGAGCTTAAAAACATAACTGAACTGGCACTGAAGGCACTTTACGAGAAAACATATTCCTGAGGGATGGGATGGGATCCCGGCAAAACACATTGAAGAAGATTAGCTAAAGACTATTATAAAGACTTTGGGTCATACTTATATGAATTCTGTTTTTGGCTATATTTGCATGTAATTGGACATGTGAAGGGGTGCTATGGTAAATCCTGGGAGTGTAATGTAGTGATGGGGCATGTCTTGGGGTTCTGGGGTAATTCCTGGATGTGTTATGTGGGTTTTGGGGCATGTCCTGGGGCACTGGGGTAAGGCACGGGTGTGCAATATAGGTGATGGGACATGTCTTGGGGTGCTGGGTAAGTCCTGGGTGTGCAATGTTGGGGAAGGGACATATGCTGGGGTATGTTCTATGAATGCACCGTTCGTGCTGGCTGGGGTAAGGCACGGGTGTGCAATGTGGGTACTGGCCTGGCCTAAATGCGCAAGGTGGTGCTATGGCAAGGGATGTGGGGGTAATAATAACAATTTATGATGGTGGACCTGTGTAACATTAAACATTGTCTACATGGACATAGACTCTTCCTTCTCTAGCCATTCACACTTCTGTCCTTCCCAGTAAGTCGGTCTTCAAGAGACATCAGGTACTCTGAAATATGTCACCTCGCAGAGCAGGCGGTGCATGTGTCTTCTAGTGCTGGCCTGTGAATGAGTGCCTGCACTATTAACTTATAAGGACATACTGCAGTAAATTATTCAGATTTTAGCTTGTGTATATAGCTTTTGTTTTAATGCTTTATTATATTTATTTTTTTTGGTGCTGGTTTTATACCTGGTAAGTTTATAGACATTTAGACAGCCACATTGTCTTTTTTTGGGGGGTTAACTTCATGACACCAATTTTTTTCTTTAATATTTGCATTAAAAAGTGCTTTGTGTCTTAGCTTTTCCTTGCCAGGCTAACAAAAAATACAGACTGAAAAATATACTAATTGTTGTTTTCCTACTGCTGACATAGGCTAATTAGAGAACTTGGCCTTTTATAGTAGGATTACAATTTAAAAAAGAAAAAAGTTAAACAGCACCAACTGCAGAAAGATTTTTGTTTTGTTTTTATATTGCAATATTAATTACAGCTTTTTAAAAAGGCAAATCTTTTTTTCACTTGCCAAAAATGTAATCCAACCAGCTAAGTCTCTGCGTTCAAGCACATCAAGGGCTAAAAATGCATGGCATGTTCCTTCTGTTCTTCACACAAACATTTAAACTGGCACTATAATTGTATACATCTGGCATATTGACGTCAATGCTGCATACAAGACTGCCCCAGTAGTTCTGTTTTGAGGAATTTGGGAATGTGTGCTTTGTTCACCTCTTCTTCTAATGGTCTGTTAATGTTAGCCAATTGTGTCACATAAAATATTTAATTACAAAACAAATTATAGACTTTACAAAGTAAAATCAAATTTTCACTGTTTAATATATTAACATCTATACACACTAGCTTGAATATGATTCAAATAAGCAGATAAGGGCAAAATTACAGATATTCAGCTTCTACTAAAGTATATTCTGTTACACAGATATATTTTACATTAAAAAAAAATGCATATTCTATGAAAAGTAGGCATATTCCCCTATTCATTATTGCCCATGCAGAATATGAATGGCAAGATATATTGCTTTAATAGCAAAATGAAACTGTTCAACAATTTTGTCTCACTAGCTATGGTTAATCAACTTGTAACTCAAGAAAAAGTGTAGTTTTTGTCGTTAAGGGAGTTTCTCCCAGGACGTGCTTGACACGTCCTTTGTCGGCAAGGGGTTAAAGTTCATAAAGGAAAACATAATATGATTTTTCTTCTAATACCATAAACTTGTTTGCTAAAAATTACTAAATGAGCTGTAAGGCATACACTTGGTGTAACAAGGCAAAATCAGAAATATTATATAAAATGTCATATCATGTCAACATCAGCAGTAATGTATAAACTTGACATATCATGGCAAAAATCTGAAGTAATGCAGAAATTTAGCTTAACCTGGAAAAAAAAAAAAATCTGAGATAATCTATAAACTTGGAATATTATGGTAAAAATCATCAGTAATGTGTAAACTTGGAATATCATGGCAAAAATCTGAATGAATGTATTGACGTGGCATATCAAGGCAAAAATCATCAGGGCGTGGCATATCATGGCAAAATCTGCAGTAATGTGTGAACTTTGGATATTTTAGGGGGAAAAAAGAAAAAATATTTAAATATAAGACTACTCTATGCAAAAAAGTTTTCCTAGTTCATTTTATTAAATATGAAAAAATATTTTTTTCATATTTAATAAAAATGATAATTTAAAAAATGCATTTCTTTTTTTCTATTTACCGTATATACTCGAGTATAAGCCGAGTTTTTCAGCACATTTTTTTGTGCTGAAAAATGTCCCCATCGGCTTATACTCGAGTCAGCGTCTGAAAAAAAATAAAAATCTAAAACTTACCTCTTTGCTGCTCTGTCTCCCGGTGCTCTGAAGGTCCATGGCTGTGAGGGAAGCGTTGTGAGCTCCCCTCCAGCCGCGCGGTCAACAAAGTGTGTTTTTTTTAAACAAACTTTATTGATCCACGCGGCTGGAGGGGAGCTCACAACGCTTCCCTCACAGCCACGGACCTTCAGAGCACCGGGAGACCGAGCAGCAAAGAGGTAAGTACTGGGGTCTTGGGAAGGGGGGGAGGAGGGTGGCATAACGAGCATTCTAATGGGCAATATCCTGGAATATTAAATGGCATATTGGGGGCAATATCCTGGAATAATAAATGGCATATTGGGGGCAATTTCCTGGAATATTAAATGGCGTATTGGGGGCAATATCCTGGAATATTAAATGGCATATTGGGGGCAATATCCTGGAATATTAAATGGCATATTGGGGGCAATATCCTGGCATATTGAGATCAAAATCCTGTAATATTAAATGACATATTGGGGGCAATATCCTGGAATATTAAATTACATATTGGGGGCAATATCCTGGAATATTAAATGGCAGATTGGGGGCAATATTTACCAGTAGCTTCCTCATTTCCCACCCTAGGCTTATACTCGAGTCAATATTTTTTCACAGTTCTTTGTGGTAAAATTAGGTGCCTCGGCTTATATTCGGGTCGGCTTATACTCGAGTATATACGGTACTTTCATTTGATGGTCTGCCCTGGCGTGCCACTGTGGGCCCATTTGTCCCTCACATTTGCCATCTCTACCACCCTGCCCACCCAACAGATTCTCTCTGCCACCCTGGCCCCCCAAACAGCTGCTTTCTGCCACAATAGCCCCATAGAAAGCCATTCTCTGCATGGGCATCCGCAGAATTTTTTGCAGGGGGGGGGGGGCATATTTTTACTGTCATTATATGCCATAATTTAGCCATTCAATATGCCAGGATTAAGCCATTTAAAATGCCAGGATTAAGCCATTTAAAATGCCAGGATTTAGACATTTAATATCCCAGGATTTAGCCATTCAATATGCCAGGATTTAGCCATTCAATATGCCATAATTTAGCCATTCAATATGCCAGGATTTAGCCATTTAATATGCCAGGATTTACCCATTTAATATGCCAGGATTTAGCCACCCAATATCCCAGAATTTTGTCCCTCAATATGCCAGGATTTAGCCACCCAATATATGCCAAGATTTAGTCACCCAATATATGCCAGGATTTTGCCACTTTATGCCAGGATTTAGCCCCTCAATATGCCAGGATTTAGCCCCTCAATATGCCAGGATTTAGCCCCTCAATTTGCCAGGATTTGCTCATTTTTTGCCACCCTCCTCCCCCCATTCCCCAGTACTTACCTCCTTGTTGCTGTAGCTCCGGTTGTTTTCCACGGGCAGCATTAATAAAGTAAAAAAAAAAAAACGCGACCAGAGTTTCCTTCCTCCGTGCAGGAGGGAAGATGCACGGGGGAAACGACTAAGGTTAGTGTAACAGGGAGCTTAACGGCAGCGTTAAGCTCCCTGTTACATCAAAGGCAGCGGCGGTGGAACTTTTTTTTTCTTCTTGAAAATCCCACAAACAACCTCTCTTTGCCACTCTAGCCCCAACAAACAGCTTCTCTCTGCCACCATAGCCCCCCCAAAAGCCTCTCTATGCCACCCTAGCCTCAAAAAAAACCTCTGTTTGCCACTCTAGGTCTACAATCAGCCACCCTAGCAGCTTTCTAGGAAAGAAACATTTTGGTGTGCTAAGCTAGTCACAGGCTCAAATAATATAAAATGTATAAAATGAAGGTTACCAAACATGTGCGAGCATGCTGCAAATACAGTGTGATTGGCTGTACAATGTCAACAAAAAAACAAAAACTGTCTGCACCTCTCACACGAATAATGTTGGCAACAAATATATAAACATAATATAAATGAGTGGTTTGGTTATATGAATTGGCCAAAGCATAATTAAACCCACCGGCCACATCAAGGCACATTCTCAAATGGGTGAGGACCTACTCTCACCCAGTGGCGTCCCGAGGGGGGGGCGGGGGGGGCGGACCGCATCAGGTGACACCTCCAGCGGGGGGGGTGACACCCGTGCTGCCGGCACCCCCCCCCCCCCCCCCCCGCATCGCGCTGCTTAACTTTTTTCTGGCAGCCGCATCCGCTGGACGCGGCCGCCGGAAAAAAGTAAAAATAAAAATAATCACAGCAACCGGAAGTGACGTTACGTCACATCCGGTGACTGTGTTTCCCTCCTCCATGCAAGAGGGAAGACTGCACGGAGGAGGTGTCGGTCCGGGAGCAGAGAGCAGCATCGGTAAGTAATGGGGAAGGGGGGGGAGGAGGGTGGTTTAAAACGAGCAGGGCTTTGACTGGCACTATATTTCTGGGCTCTGGTTGGCACAATATTACAGGCATCTGACTGGCACTATATTACTGGGCTCTGGCTGGCACAATATTACAGGCATCTGACTGGCACTATATTACTGGGCGCTGGCTGGCACTATATTACTGGGCATCTGGCTGGCACAATATTACAGGCATCTGGCTGGCACTATATTACTGGGCGCTGGCTGGCACTATATTACTGGGCATCTGGCTGGGACAATATTACAGGCATCTGGCTAGCACTATATTACTGGGCTCTGGCTGGCACAATATTACAGGCATCTGGCTGGCACTATATTACTGGGCTCTGGCTGGCACTTTATTACTGGGCATCTGGCTGGCACTATATTACTGGGCATCTGGCTGGCACTATTTTACTGGGCATCTGGCTGGCACTATATTACTGGGCTCTTTCTGGCACTATATTACTGGGCTCTGGCTGGCACTATATTACTGGGCTCTGACTGACACAATATTACAGGCATCTGACTGGCACTATATTACTGGGCTCTGACTGGCACTATATTACTGGGCTCTGACTGGCACAATATTACAGGCATCTGACTGGCACTATATTACTGGGCTCTGGCTGGCACTATATTACTGGGCTCTGGCTGGCACAATATTACAGGCATCTGGCTGGCACTATATTACTGGGCTCTGGCTGGCACTATATTACAGGCATCTGACTGGCACTATATTACTGGGCATCTGGCTGCCACTATATTACTGGGCATCTGGCTGGCACTATATTACTGGGCTCTGACTGGCACTATATTACTGGGCATCTGGCTGGCACTATATTACTGGGCTCTGGCTGGCACTATATTACTGGGCTCTGGCTGGCACAATATTACAGGCATCTGACTGGCACTAAATTACTGGGTATCTGGCTGGCACTATATTACTGGTCTGGCTGGCACAATATTACAGGCATCTGACTGGCACAATATTACTGGGCATCTGGTTGGCACTATATTACTGGGCTCTGACTTTCACTATATTACTGGGCATCTGGCTGGCACTATATTACTGGGCTCTGACTGGCACTATATTACTGGGCATCTGGCTAGCACTATATTACTGGGCTCTGGCTGGAACTATATTACTGGGCATCTGGCTGGCACTATATTACTGGGCTCTGGCTGGCACAATATTACTAGGCATCTGGCTGGCACTATATTACTGGGCTCTGACTGACACAATATTCCTGGTATCTGACTGGCACAATATTACTGGTATCTGACTGGCACAATATTACAGGCATCTGACTGGCACACTATTACTGGGCTCTGACTGACACAATATTCCTGGTATCTGACTGGCACAATATTACTGGGCTCTGTGTGGCACAATATTAGTGGTATCTGACTGGCACAATATTACTGTTATCTGACTGGCACAATATTACTGGTATCTGACTGGCACAATATTACTGGTATCTGATTGGCACACTATTCCTGGTATCTGACTGGCACAATATTCCCGGTATCTATAATTGTACAATTTTCAATCATTGAAAAAATTGTGGGTGTTTTCTTACATTTTTATTATGGGGGGGGGGGTGGGGGGTGCCACACTCAGGGTCCGCCCCGGGTGCCAAATGCTCCAGGTACGCCCCTGCTCTCACCTCCTGTATAGTGGGCACACAAAGCAGTTTATACTGCTACCAAACATTTATTAACACCTTAACATTTATTTCTATAGGACCAACAATTTACATAGCTTTTTTGTTATAGAGCATAGACAGTTAATGATTTACAGCTTTCACTTTAGTTTCACACCTTTTTACAAATAAACATAAAATGATATATTTGTGCAAGTATACAATCCCCAATGGGACGAAATCCTCAACATACAGGCTGCAGCCAGAAATCCAATGTATCTAGAATATTTTATCAGCATCTGTTACCACTGACATATTTGTCTCATTAAATTTAAGTACATAAAATAACTATATCTTGTTTATTAATTGAGTACATTGGGCGGAATTAATGAAATTATGTCAAGCTCCAAATTCAATTACCCACAATGAAAGACTCGATTTAATTGAGTTTTATTGAATGCTACATAAACACGGAACACATCACAAGTGTTTATTTCCCGCAGGTGGTATCCATCTCCAGTACATCCCACGTAAATGCTGGGATGTAATCTTCCCCCTGCAGCTCACTGCACATAAAAGTGACCAGACAGTTCACTCTTGATATGGAAAGTGCACTAAAGAAAAAAAATGGTGATGAATATAAAAGGTCTGTAATCTGTGGGGCTAAGTAAACATAGTATCAGGATAAATCAGATGTCCAAGTAGAATCTGATATTGCTAGAAATCCACCACTAAGCTTTTCAAAACAAACAGATCACAAGTGGTGAGTAATGGTATCCATCATATTGTACAAGCTAAGATCTCACTTCCCCCAATCCAGATGTAGAATTTTGTATGGGTGGGTAAACCGGTGACTCTGTGAATGGAATCCCCAATATTCTGATTGTAGTCTGATCCTTTTCAATCCAATTTTGTTATTCAAATTACAGTACCAAGCATAAAGATTACATTACATTAAAATTTCATTATTCCGCCCCAACAATTTATGTAGCACTACGTCCGGAGCCAAGAGGGGGACTTCATACAAAGTTAGACGCACAAGAAAAGACAAGGGGTGACAGGTGCCTCATCTGTTATGGCCCAAGTGGCCCTGCGGGCATGTAAGGGCCTCCTTAAAAAAAAAAAAAATAAGTTTAAAAAAAATGACAAAGCTTGCCGGCAGAGACGCTTGCTGGGAAGATAAAAAGAGCTCATCAGCCTCCATGCGGTGAGCAGGCAGCATGGCGTCTATGCACTGCCCACGAACACAGATATCCTCCCATGCTGCCTCCCGTACTCCCACAAGTCGGAGGACAAAGCTCTGGGGGTCACGTGACCTTCCATCGCTCAGACTTCAGATCATACAGGGATTGTTGGAGATGCAGCATCATTGGTTCCCTGTGCTCTTGGGCAGTGCACAGACAGAATGCTACCTGCCACTAGACACAAGGTAGCTGTGGTTGCTGACCGGGGTAAGTGCAAGTATGTCCTGGGATTCCGGGGTAAGTCCTGAATGTACTATGTGTGTGATTGAGCATGTCCTGGCTGTGCAATGTGGGTGATAGGACTTATCCCAGCGCCCCAGCACATGACTTATGATTAAGCGTGCATCCACACGAAACGCATTAAGTTTTCCACCCTGTTTCTGCTGTTTCACATGTACCTTCATTTCTGCAAATAAACATCACCTATTTTTCAACTTGGATTCCTGAGTGCGGATTCTTCTCTTCACCATTTCTTAATTTATCGCCCCAGCACATGACCTAAGTCTGTAGTGTGAGTGCATGTGGGGCATGTCCTGGCGTAAGTCATGGGTCTGCAATGTGGGTAATGGGCCATGTGCCGGGGCATGTCCTGTGGGTGCTGGGGCATGTGTTGTGGATGCAAAATGGGTGCTGACTGGGGTAAGACCTGGTTGTTCAATGTGGGTGCTGGGGTATGTCCTGGGTGTGTAAGGACAATAACGAAAGGAGAAATGGAGAGGGGGAGGTGAGGTCCCAGATCATTTGGTGTGAAATGGGCCTCACAATTTTTGATGGTGGCCCTGTGTAGAGAGCCCTGCTTGCATGCTTACAATAGAGATGTTAACTTGCTTGCCTAGCTCATAAAAACTTTGTTGGAAAGCTCTTGCACTAATTGAGATAAATGAATCCTAAGTATGTATTTTATTTGTTAACTTGCAGAGTTTTAATTGCAGAGCAACTGGATGTACCAGCCCTTTATACCTTCAGTAGAACATTTTTAAGGAGAGTGTTTATTAGAGCAAGTAGTACAGTCATCTGTAACAGATGAGCGGAATATTTATTTATACATAATCCTGCATGTTGTTCTATGTTTATTTATTATACATATGTTTAGGGGTTATTTTTGTTATCATAAGAAGACTGTTTTGATGACCTGTGTACCAGGCTGTCGTATAAGTGGTTTTTACAATGTGACACTGTGTCTTCACACATTTTTTTAACATTGTTTGTAATATTTAGGTGGATATAGAACGAGGTGTGGTAAACTTCTCAGTTTGGTCCAGCAGTCCAAATGTATCCTGTGGTGCTGTAGATCTCAATTCTTATGCTTTATCTGCAATACTTGTAAGTTCTGACCTTGAGTTAATACTTGGTGGAAGGCATTTTGTAGTAGAACAGTGATGGCTGGATAGAGATAGTCATGTTTTTTGTTCAGTGTTAGACAGTTGAATTTAAGAAACAGATGAAGTTAGGAATGACATCTATATGATCTGGGAGGTTTTGTTTCTTTTGGATTAACCACAGTAAACATAAATTAATGATTAATTTAATGTGTATCTGGTATTAAGCTCAGTTACCATGTTACTGGTTAACAAAATTACACTTTGTTGAATCTAAGAAACCCAACAAAGACAAGCTGTACATTAAGGGGAATGTATCCATACATTTCTCACCTTATTAAACACAGAAATACGTATAAACATGGATTATACGTTCATGTAATAAATGTATCCATTTTCAAAACACTAGGTGGAGCTCAATACTCAACTGTGTGTAGAAAAATAGATTAAGCTGTACATTACACAGAAAAGAACAACTTTCATTTCTGTATCCTGACACTAAGGAAGCTTTTGGATGGGGTGGATTGGGATAACGTGGACCAGATTGTTCTTATCTCGCATTCAAGACACTTTCGGATAATTAATGTCCTGTATAGCAATCCCATACTTTCTATCTGTTCATGGTAGGTGACCAATATACATTTTGCATACAGAACTGCATTCGGCCGGAATGCTGTTTGTTAATATGATATTAATGAGATTCATCTTTGCAGATGACAAGCATGATTGTGCTTTCACTATTCTGTCCTCTTATCTAATTTATATAAAACCCAACAAACCCTTTCTCAACTATCCAGCTTTAAAAACAACTGAAACCACATATTAACCCGGCCCAATGACAAACTGGTTTTTCGTAACTTTCAGGGTCATACTTCCTGTATTACATATTTAGGATTCCCCATTTGAGCCTGCACACACAGTTAAGGCTATTACAGTTTACTGTACATTTTCTGTTAGCTCTCAGCAGAGAGTTGCTGCTCTTTAAATTCCTTATGCTTATCAATCTGACTACACATCGCTAATTAAATCTCTGTCAGGATATTTGTTCCAGTGGAATCGGTAAAGAACATGGTTTCTAAAATACTTGAACTTATTCCACTCCTCTTTCCCAAGGAGACTACCATGATATTGAAGCTCTTCACGCAGCTATATATGATTTCACAGGTTGTCACGGAAAGCACTGTTTGTCTCAGAATCATTTCCATGTATTCTGAGTCAGATGGGGCTGTCCAGAAACTAGATATTTAAATGGCCAATTCAACTTGAAAATTACCTACCATTTTTTAAATATAATAATAATAATAAAAAACTGTATGCATTTATTAACATTTCCATATCTATATACTAAATAAGTAATCTAGACACAAAGTTCAGGGTTGGGGCTTATATTGATCCTCCCACTCAGTTCTCCAGGACAGCTGGATCCTGGGAGGAGAAGGAAATTCTCTCAAGAAATAATTGTACAATGCTTTGCACGTGAACTTGTCCCCAGTGGTGGTGCTACCATATAAGCTAATTAAGCTGCTGCTTAAGGCCCTTCACATCCTTAGTGGAGACAGTTATGGAGAGGGGTCAAAAGCCCACAGGGATTGATGCCTTCATGTTTTGAGGTGTGGGCCCTCAAAACCTAGAACAGCAGTATTTGAGTGCCCTTTGGATGATCCTGCCTTACGCTTATGTTTAAACCCCATATGCTTAATGCTTCATTAACTTTAAATAATTGGCTCATGCTGCATCATCCATGTGGCCCAAGACTGGATTCCTTTCTGTTGCAATCTACTTGACATTATGTCTCTCTCACCAATTACTTTTTTCAATCTTGGTTACATATGAGTTATTTTTATATTGTCATGTGTTGCTTTTTTCACCTGGTGATACACAACATCATTATAATAAATAAAACCATAAAGTTTTATTTAAAAAGAACACTTGCATTTGGACAATGCTTCCTCACTATGGTATTTCTACTCTGGATAAGGGGCGCAGTTTTTGTAGTTTTTAGTAATCCTAAAGAAGCAAACTTTTCAAAAGTTTTGCATTCCTTTAAAAAGATGTATATGAACAAAGATGTGAACTTCTATACTGGCAGTCCACTTAGAAGTCTCTCCTCAAATGTAAAAAATACATAGGTTAAAATGCCTTTTGGTTTTATCCACTTCTAGGTCAGATACCTGTACATTTAATAATGAATCTCATGTGACACACAGTATAGCAAACACTATAAGCAAACTTACATTATTGCATTCCCCCAGGAAATATAGTGCAAATCCATCTGCTTTTGTAGCTGTAAAGACAATACAAGAGGTTAAGAGTTAAAATCTTCACTTTTTCTGAGGTCAGCAGTGTCATGCACGTTATACAAAAAAGGCACTACTTAAGAGTAGCAAGGGGCACGGATGGATATAAGAAAACTGGGCCCCAGGGCAGTATGGCCCTATGGGTCACTAGCAAAAATATATATATTAATTGAGGGGCTAGTAAGGCGTTATTTTTGGATTTACAGCTGCTATGTACAGATACCATAATACTTAGTGACTGGCACTGTGGGAACTGTAGTTCAAAACTGTAATAGCAGCAAGGCATAGAAGCCAAGATGCAAATGATTGTTAACTTGCAATGCAAACTGCTGTGGAATATAGTATCCATGATTCTCAATGAGCTTTTGCAGCTAGGTGCTAAAGGTTATCCATCAGTGAATTAGTGCTTAACGTTGCCATAGAGGGAACAAAACAAAAAAAAGCACGGCACTGGGATGGAACAGGAGTTAATTTGTCCCTTCTCAATCTTAGCTGTGCTTGCACCTGATTGCCAGTGTTTGTGTGCACAGTAGGAGGGCAACAACAGGAGGTCTGTATTTATCAGACATTTCTTAGTGTTCCTTTGTGATCCTGCATGGTGCTTGAGGAGTGAAATGCGCTGACTCATCGGGCATTGGGTACTGAGAGTGCAAAACAACTTAGGGGGGTGCAGTGGTGATTGCTCCATAACTAGACTCTAGTTCTCTGCCCCATCTGGCCTGCTCTCAAGTATAATTCACATTGCATGCAGGACTAAAACCAGACCGTAGTATTTTAAGTCATTAATGCGGTACCTCTTCCTAGCTCCTTCAACACTACTATTCCACTATGAAACCATATCAAAAGGGGGCACACTTTTCTGTTCTGGCCTTGGGCGCAGTTAAAGCTAACTATGGTTCTGCTAGTCTGACTATTCAATCAGTTATGGATGAGAGCATGCATCTTGGGTCTATTCATTCGAGGAGGTCAGGTGCCGAATTTGAGTTTCAAACATAGCTTTGTTCACTTCACCTCCCATTACTTTCAATGGAGAAGCACCGGACTTGGATTTTTTTTCTAAGTAAAACTCAGGTGCCAAATTTGACTTAGTCTCAAAATGAAAGTTGATCTCCTCGAGCTATTCTCAGATTTTTGTGAATAGACCCATCTGTGCTTGCATCAGCAAATATCAATGCCAGTGAAATGGCTGATAGGCAGCCTACCCATTAATGAAATGTAGATGGGAAAGTGTTATGGAGCAGAGTAGATGGGCAGGCATTACAGATGGGTGCCCCTCTGGTGTCCCTTAGAGATGCCAGTGCTAAGTCATACAAAATGTACTTACATGATAAAGTAAACAAAACATGACAGCAGCTAATAAAGCGGAATATGATTTGTGTTTCAGCTGAACATAAGTATTTTTATTGATGGAATAAAAACCCTGCTTCGTACTACTATAAAGGCCCTACTGTACATACTGATTTGTACTTGTGGCACCCAATTAATACAATGGGCAATTAATACATGACCTCTGCAGCAGTAGCCGCACCACCAACTGGTGGGCGCACAAGAATGAGCGTCAGGAAACTAAGTTCCCTACAAGGAGTGCAGAAGAGTCTAGTACGGTGCGTAGACCCTTGTGTACCCAGGGCAAGGGTCAGAGACAGAGGAGAAGTACACCAGCAGCTACAACCACACGCAATGAAGATTGGAGGAGGGGTACCATTGTTTAAATAAAAAAAGTGGTTTGGCAGCTTCTGTGTGTGTGTGTATGTGTCTGTTTAAGTGTGGCTCTGTTTGTGTGTGCAAGTGTGACTGTCTGTGTGTGTTTGTGTATATTTGAGGATGTGTATGTATGTATTTGTATTTGTGTATGTGTGGCTGTGTGTATGTATGTATATTTGTGTGTGTGTGGTTATATGTGTGAGTATTTGTGTATGTGATGGCTGTGTATATATGTGTGTGTATTTGTGTATGTGAGGCTGTGTATGTATGTGTGTGTATTTGTGAGTGTGTATGTATGTGTGTAAGTATGTATGTGGTCTGTGTATGTTTGTGTGTAAGTGTGGTTGCGCATGTATGTGTGTATGTGCGGCTGTGTATGTATGTTTGTAAGTGTGTATGTGTGGCTGTGTGAATGTGTGTGTATTTAATGTGAGGTGTTTTTTTATTTACTGTCCTTTTTATTGCCGTGAAATCTGTTACACACTCACACGATGCATATTACTGTGATTATGTTTGCTATGGAGTCTGTGATACACCTACATGCTGCACATTACTGTTATATGTATAAACAATATCTCAATTGTCAGACTTTCACTAAAAGGTGAGTTGCAGGGAAGAAGTATATTCCATATCACCAATTTAACTATACATTGCGGAGGGACAACCCTGGTGAGTTTACCCTGCCAATCAAAGTCACCAGGTTTGTCCTTGCACAATGTGTAGCTAAATTGGGGAGATGAAATGTACATCTCATCTCAACTCACCTAATCTCACTTCAACTCACCATTTAGTGAATAGCCCCCAAAGAGGCACACCAGTGTGGGAGAACCTCAGCAGAACATGCACCCAAAAAAAAGAGTTGCAGGAGAAAAGTCTTGTGTGTGTGTGGTTATATGTGTGAGTATTTGTGTATGTGATGGCTGTGTATATATGTGTGTGTATTTGTGTATGTGAGGCTGTGTATGTATGTGTGTGTATTTGTGAGTGTGTATGTATGTGGTCTGTGTATGTTTGTGTGTAAGTGTGGTTGCGCATGTATGTGTGTATGTGCGGCTGTGTATGTATGTTTGTAAGTGTGTATGTGTGGCTGTGTGAATGTGTGTGTATTTAATGTGAGGTGTTTTTTTATTTACTGTCCTTTTTATTGCCGTGAAATCTGTTACACACTCACACGATGCATATTACTGTGATTATGTTTGCTATGGAGTCTGTGATACACCTACATGCTGCACATTACTGTTATATGTATAAACAATATCTCAATTGTCAGACTTTCACTAAAAGGTGAGTTGCAGGGAAGAAGTATATTCCATATCACCAATTTAACTATACATTGCGGAGGGACAACCCTGGTGAGTTTACCCTGCCAATCAAAGTCACCAGGTTTGTCCTTGCACAATGTGTAGCTAAATTGGGGAGATGAAATGTACATCTCATCTCAACTCACCTAATCTCACTTCAACTCACCATTTAGTGAATAGCCCCCAAAGAGGCACACCAGTGTGGGAGAACCTCAGCAGAACATGCACCCAAAAAAAAGAGTTGCAGGAGAAAAGTCTTCTTCTGCGTGTTTTCTCCCCTACTTAAATAGTAATAATATCCTCCATTTTAAAAAAAAACAACTAAACAAACAATGTATCTTCCACATTCAGTTTATCTAAATGCAATGAAAAAGAAAACTTTGTTTGGTTTGATATGAAAGACAACCAGTTCACTTAACATGAGCAGATGACTATAAAACTACAATGTCCAGATAGAGCTGCAAAACGTACTATCAACACCAGGGACACAATCAGAAATTTCAATTAAAGAAAAAAGATTCTGGGCCACCCCATTCCTGTATTTCCCTCTTGCTCTCATCCCTACCCTCCCAATATACCCTCCAAACTCAGGTATTTGTATATCATGCCATTAAGGTTTAAATGCACCCGAGAACATGCCCCTTCATCCTCATTGCACATCCAGGACTTACCCTTGCACTCCAGGACATGCCCCATCGCCCACTTTGCAAATCCAGGATTTACCTCTACCCACTAGGATATGTCCCATCCAGGGCTGGCCTTAAGTGTTCCGGCGCCCTGTGCGGGCTTCCCCCGTGGCGCCCCCCCCCCCCTCTTTCACCCCCCTATGTATGTGTCTCTCTCCCTTCCCATGTTTGTCCCTTTCCTCTTCCTTGCCAGTCTGTCTCTCTCTCTCCCCGCGCCCCGTCCCCTGTTCTGTCTCTCCCCCCGCCCCGTCCCCTGTTCTGTCTCTCCCCCCCCGTCCCCTGTTCTGTCTCTCCCCCCCGTCCCCTGTTCTGTCTCTCCCCCCCCCCGTTCTGTCCCACCCTCCCCCTGTTCTGTCTCTCTCTCTCCCCCCTCCCCCTGTTTTCTCTCTCTCCACCAGTTCTGTCTCTCCCCCTGCCCCTGTTCTGTCTGTCTCTCTCTCTCACCCCTCCCCTGTTCTGTCTCTCCCCCCTCCCCCGTTATCTCTCTCCCCCCCAGTTCTGTCTCTCCCCCCTGCCCCTGTTCTGTCTGTCTGTCTCTCTCACCCCTCCCCTGTTCTGTCTCTCCCCCATCCACTGTTCTGTCTCTCTCTCCCCCCTCCCCTGTTCTGTCTCTCCCCCATCCACTGTTCTGGCTCTCTCTCCCCCCTCCCCCTGTTATCTCTCTCTCCCCCTTGCCCCTGTTCTGTCTGTCTCTCTCTCCCCCCTCCCCCTGTTATCTCTCTCTAGCCCTGTTCTGTCTCTCCCCCCTGCCCCTGTTCTGTCTGTCTGTCTCCCCCCTAACCCTTGTTCTCCCTCTCTCTCTCTCCCCCCTCCCCTACCTTTGCCTGCAAAGTTAGATCCAGGGAGGGGGCGGAGCTAACCAGCACATCGGTGTAGCTCCGTCCCCACCGTGTGAAGCAGAGCACAGTCTGCATTACGGGGAGCCATGGGCAGCAAGAGAAGGTGCTGCTCAGCTCCCCATGCTTAATGCAGGCATGGGGAGCCGAGCAGCACTTTCTCATGCTGCCAGTGGCTCCCCGTGAAGCAGACGCTGCTCTGCTTCACAGGGTGGGGGCGGAGCTACATCGCTCAGCCGGTTAGCTCCGCCCCCTCCCCGGATCTAGCAGAGCATGCCAAGCAGAGGGCTGGTGAGGGGGGGATCTTTAGATCCAATCCAGTGCCTCTACCGATTTTTTTTTTTTTTTTTTACTTTTTTTGGAACGGGAGGGCGCCCCCAGGGGTGTTGCGCCCTGTGCGCTCGCACAGGTCGCACACCCCTAAGGCCGGCCCTGGTCCCATCACCCACATTTCACATCCAGCGCTTACCCCTTCACCTGAATTGCACATGCAGGACTTACCCCTGCACGCTAATACATGCCCCATCTCCCACATTGAAAATCTAGGACTTACCCCTGCCTAGGGTTGCCACCTGGCCGGTATTTTACCAGCAGGCCGGTAAAATATTGGCATCAGGCCAATGTTAAGTCTATGGAGACAGTACTAAGGCCGGTATTTTTTTGAAGAAAACCTACCCCTGCCCCAAAACATGTTCCATCACCCACATTGTACATCCAGAACTTAACCCTGCCCTCCAGGATATTTGAAACATTGGTTATTTTAGCCTGTCTAATAACAGTGAATTATAATCTGTTGCAGTCTATTTTGGACATCACCATTTTAGTTTTCAATATGAAAAGACATCCTCAGTTATCTTTGATGTGTATAACAAAAAGGTGATATTTTTTATAGGGTCAACTCTGGTAACTTTAATTTTCCTTGGAACGATCGGAGCCTGGAAATCCAACCCAATTCAGATGACTTTGGTGCTACTCAGGAATCACTGTAGTGGGCATTGTGGCCAATTTTGTGTCGAAATTTCTGCTAAGAGAAATAGTAGCCTCTATACTCCCCATATTCTTCTATGGGGAGGACTGACTTGTGTCAGGAGCACTTCGGCTATAAAAATAGACCGTTGGTGTCAGCAGAAGGGGGGAGACATGATGAAAAAAAATATATGAAACCTGAGGGGGGGGACTCCTTTGCGTGCCAGCAGAGTTGGCAGTATAAAAATCACTGGCCAGCCCCCAGGCACACAAAGGGTGTAAGTGGAAGAAAAAAAATACCTCTAATTAAAGTCCAACGATGCCCTGGATCCTCAGCTTCAGATCATGGAATAGAAGCCATCCAAAAATAAAAATTAATCTACCTAAAAAATACTGCTGCACTCCCACCAAAACAAAAACAATTCAGCCCTATCTCTAAGCATCAATCCTCAGTGGATGATGGATGCAGGATGAAAAGTCAGCCTTGTAGGGCAAGGTTTAATTTTGATTAAAAAAAAGTAGGCAACTCATTGCCAGAGTCTAGACAAAACCGGAAAATAATGTCCCAATTTGCAGGAAGTAATGAAATACGCCAGATCCTTAAAAAATAGCATTTATTGTATCAAAATAATAAAAAGCAGTACACAGAAGCCCATCCTCGATGGAACCACCTTACGTGTTTCAATCTGGCAGGACTTAATCGTAGGTCTTGTGGATCATTGACAGAGCCTAACAGGAAATCAGAAGCCTTCGTATTGCGTTCCCTGCCATAGACATAGTTATTAACTGGCAAACTGAAATGTCGGGGACCTTATTTCATTATTGGGTGTGGATTCATTTATATCCCAGAGTGCTACTAAAAGCCTACCTTTTTTTTTCCTTATTACATTTTTTAATTAATCTTATTAAAAAAATATTACTTTTATATACTGAACCCAAAGCAAATGGAAAAGAGGAAAGAACAATCTCAGGCTTATTTATTTTACGTATTACTTTTCAACCCAAAGCAGCACTTTGTAAAGAAAAACACTGCTGTCTTCTGTGACACTGAAAGGGCTATGGTGTAAACTGTATTTTATACAAGCTTAGGTTTCAGTACATATTTTTGTATGATGGAATGTTTATTTCTGGCATTATTTCTGGTATGTTTTTTGGTGACAGGGAAATGGCAAACAAAATGGTAGAAAATATTGATCAAGAATAGAAAGGCACAAAAGAATCAGAAAAATAAAGAAATTACCAACGTAACCAAAAGGATGCAAGCCTCCAGGCAGTACCCTCACCACTACCTAATATGAACAACTGTAAATAAAGAGCTGAGCTGCACCCAACATAAATGTATTAGTTCCAAAAAATATAACAAATCAACAAATAAAATCTGTAAAAATAAATAAAAAAGGTGTACACCTGGATGCAGGAGATTAACACCTAATTTTATATTTCACTCGTATATGCAATTAATTCAAACATAGAAGAAAAAAAAAAAAGTAATACATGCACAGGTAATCTAGTTACATCGTATTTTTTTATTTATTTATTTATTTATTTAGAACGTGTTTTACCAGGAAAAATACATTGAGATTTCTCTCGTTTTCAAGTATGTCCTGGGTATGCGGTAGTGTCCCTTTAATAAGGCAAACTCAAAAGGCATAATAACCAAAAAACAATGTTGTATAAAGAAATGGGATGGTACCTCAACGTTTCAGCTATATTAATAAGAAAACCAGTATGTGGTAGAAATTACTAAAAAGGAGAGGGGAATTGCTGGAGGGGTGTTCCCCAAGTCCTCTAAGAGATTTGAATGATGTTACAGTAGTACAGATAGGTGTCAGTATAAATAATAATAGTATCTATAAAAATAATACAGTGATCCAAAGACACTTATCCAAACAATACAAATACACTTATATGGCACCAATGTTCAACTTCTGATTGAAGACAAGCTGAAGCGTTTGCCCACAAAGCATCCATTGGTGAACAAAGCTCAGAGCAAGTCTCTGGAAGTTGCTATTTACTCAGAATGTGTGAGGATTGATAAAGTAAAAAAGATCCTATATTTGATTGGGGTTTAAAATGGGTTCCCAATCAGGGGTATCACACCAATAAAGTTGCGGTTAGAACAGAAAGATGGTCTTTATGTCACTGTGATATGTAGCTCAATTTTACAGCAGATCATAGCAATAGTTGTGCATACTATGCATGACGGTTTTAAAAAGGACACCTTGATGCAACTGCTGCATCCAGCATATGACAAGACTTTCAGATACCCTGGAGCAGGCGTGGAACATAACTGACAGGATAAACAGGATGCTGCAGGCTAAGGAAAACAGACTAAGCAGTGTAATAGTAAATCAGGACAGAGCAGAAACAGGAAAAACATAATACAGAGTATATGTGCTAAGGAAAAAAGCAGATAACTAGAGCAGAAGCAGAACTAAACACAGATACAAGCAGGGCAATGCAGAAACCAAACTGAGGTTAAGAAATACAGGGAACAGGGCTAAAGGACATATACGTACAGGGCAGAGGCAGGAAGGGTACAGACAAAGGGCATAGTAACATAACTTAAATAAGAGATGTAAACAAAACTACAGGTACAAACAAAGGATTAACCTAGAACTCTGAGATGGTAAAATATGAGGATTTAGTTACACCGACTGGCCATTAGATGATAAGCTTACCACCAGTGTCAGTGTTCCTCACAATTATTCAGGTCCCTAACAATCAAACTAGGATTGGATCAGAGAAAGAGAAAACAAGGCAAGATAAGAAAGGGAACAGGAATAACTGGATCCATCCTCTGTGAGCCTGCACACAGGTTGTAGCATGACAATATATAAATGTTGTTGCTCCATTAATTGCAACAGTGTAATCTGCAATATCTTTTCTCATCCCCGGTCTGGGAAGAAGTTTAAGATTTTGGAATATCTGAATTGTCAGAAGGACATTGTGATATATTTACTCAATATTTTTACTAATCATCCACTCACCACTAGGATTGGTGAGCATAAGATCAATTTCCATGTAGGCTATTTGAATTACCCATCAGCACACCATTTTGTAGAAATGCATCACTCCGTCTCCCAGCTGCAATTTCAAGCAACTGAGAGAGTGAAGGGCCCAGGTGCTCGTACTGACAAGATTAACTTTCTTAAAAGATAATTTATAGTATAGTAAACAAATAAAAGTACCATTATTCACTTTATTCAAAAAAACACCATATACTAGTGTGAAATGTCTCTTTTTGGTTTTTAGAGCACATACAAAATTATTATTTTTTTAATACAGAATAAATTCTCACAGCATATCAAAACTCATGGCAATAATAGTTTTTTTTTTCCCCTTGACAGAATGGTGCAAGCAATAAGGCACCCAAAGACACAAGAAACAGTGTTCAAATGTATACCCTAAATGATGTATCTCTCTCCATTTATCTTGCTATCTTTACACTGTACTCTGTATCCAAAACTGCATTCCATAAACTGTCCTTATGAATGTGTACAAAGCATCTGTACCCAATAACTCAGAGTACGGGATGACTAGTGGTGTAGACTTGTTACTGTCCGTATCAATGTCTAACATTAATAATGGTGGTGAGGCTGTTTATTTGGAGTTTTCTTATTGATAGAATAGCAGAATAAATGCTATTTACTTCAGGTATTTGAGACACAACACATTTTCCCCAAAATAACTCCATAATTCCTTAGTTGCATTAGTGCAAATGATATTTTAAAGCTGCATGACACAGCAAATTTCTTGTCTTCTATCTGCATTCAAGATCCTGTACTTTCAGCAACAAGCCATTTGAGATAAAGAAGAGATAAATGGATCAGTGTCCCGATACAATATCAAATAACAAGAACAATTTCAAAGATCCCAGAGTAGGCTACATCAATAAAAGAGTGGATGGTTTCTATCTACCTGTTTTGATGATGTCACTTAATTCATATAGAAGTAACTTATTGTCTCCACCAGCATCAAGCCGCTGCTCCATATAACTGTTTAGCTCGTACACTACTCCTTGCATATTTGAGTCCTGGTACTGCTGGAGAAAGAGGAAGAAAGTTAAAGTTTGGCTGAGGGAATCGATTGTATGATGAATTGCCTTAGTTAACCAAAACTACAAAGACCAATCTCACCAGTGTTTTATGTAAATCCGTAATCCAACAAGGGAATGCAAACATTTAAAACTTCTAAAGCTTTATAGTAATGACATGAAATACGACATTCGGCATCAGGGAACCAGAATGCGCTGTGTAGTGCTTGTGAGCCTGGGGAATTTGCAGGCCAAGTCAACACCTTGGATACATTGTTGTGTTCCTCAAAACATTCCTGAACATTTTTGCTTTGCGGCAGGAAGCATTGTCCTGCTTAAAGTGGCCAATGCCATCAGGGAATACTGTTTCCATAAAAGGGTGTACATGGTCTGCAACAATACTTGATGCAGTGATGCTCAGCCAGGATAAAAGGAAACTTTGGCTGGGGATCATGGGAAATGTAGTTAAAACTCACTCTGCTAGCCAGTCAAAAGTCTCCCATGTTGCTTGCTGAGTATCATAGAAATAGAAGTATACTGCAGAAATAAATGAACACTACACAGTTTTATGGCCAAATATTTATCTTTATTTAAAATAAAAAAATATTTTGCTGCCCTTTTCATCAAAAGAAAAAAAAATGTGCTGCCCCCCAACACTATTATTTAAGATTGTGTTGGCCATTTATGTCAAAATAAAGATTGTGTTGCACGCCCTAAAAATAAAATGTCCATGTCTAGAACAGAGATTTGTAAAGCAAAGGAGTTAGTAATACAGCCACGCTGACCTGAGGGCACTAAATAAAAGCCCAGCAGCCATTACTACCGTAGACCTATTTCTTTCCTATTAATAGATAAGATAAGAAAGTATTCAGGTGGTAGAAGAAAAGGGAGGGAAGATTTTTAGAACCCTCCATCCCTTGGAAAAACACCCATGCAGGTGACATTCATAAATGCCAAACCATTGTAACTTTCGGCAGCTAATAATTTTCGTCCTAATTTTCGTCAATTTCATGTTTTCAGTGACTAAAACTAAACAATAACTAAATAAAATCTAAGTTAAAACATGAAAAACTGATGAATATGTGACTAAAATGTTAGGTAATGGACTATTGCATTTAATTATTTGGACTTCTGGTTCTGGTTCCCATGGATCTCTGCCAAAGCTCAGTCCCCTGACTATCTGCAGCTGGATTGGCTGAGACACAGGCTCCTGTGCCTGTCTGCAACCTGGAACAGTGCCCTGCAAACTGCAGAGGAAGAGAAGACTCCTCCATCTGATACCTGGTACTGTCACATGATGGTTTCCCCTTCCATCTCCCTAGCAAGTTAACTGAACACTATGTAACAGCCTTCTCAGACCTGTTCCCTCTCTCACGGATGGAGATTTAGTGGACTAAAATCTACTGGAGATTTTGTAGAAACTAGACTAAAACAAACAATTCTGATGACTAAAATACAACTAAACTAAAATGGCATTTTACTCAAAAGACTAGGACTAAAACAAATTATTAACAAAATTAGCACTGCGCCAAACCCACTTATATCACAACCAAATTACAGATCTATACTTCCTCCTCTTGGTGCCGTCACCCAAGTATGGTCAGGGAATTGAGATGGGAATTCCAATCTTTAAGCCAAAGTAGCAGAGTAGGAAAAACTCTCCAATGCAGCTGAATGGACTATTACTTTGGGTCCTCAGTTTCCTGCAATTCTCTCTTTATTTTAGTTTATTTGACATTTGATGTTTTCTTTTCACTGATTTTTCTTATTTAGTCAATTTATAGTGACTGATCTAATCCATATATACATGCAAAACAATTTCTTATATTGATCATGTGCACATCTGAGTGAGTATATATGAAAATCTGCCTGTATCAGAATCATCACTGTATACCCATAATTTTCTATTGGGTGCAGTCAGTGCACATTTTGAATTTTCTTATAATCATTACATGTATGATTCTCTATGGCAGTGATGGCTCACCTTGGAACTCCAGATGTTTTGGAACTACGTATTCTATTAATCTCAATCAGCCTTAAGTAAATGAAGTGTTATTTTGGTGTATACATTGTATTGCCAATTGCACTGTATTTGCAACACACTCACATCTGTTTAATAGGCATTATAATAGACATGTCGAATATTTGAGGCTGTGACATGCTTAGTACAGTAACATTTTTATATTCCCTGCTTGAGTTTAATTGGATATGTAGTTCGAAGAGTAACCATTACTGCCCTATGGTGTATTCTGCATTACATGGTTCATCTATATGCTCATTTTTCATGCATACAATCTGCTTGAGTCAACAAACATATTAAAATATTTTCTGAATTTTTATACTTGTATATATACTACTATTAAATTATGTAAATGGCAGCTTCAACATGCCCTAATTGATGTACTTTAATATTCACAAATTGTATTAGGATTAGTAAAAAAAAAAAAAATATCTAAAAAAAGTTACACAACCCTCACTTGTAAAATATGTATTGATGCAATTAAGATATGAACTCTGTGACCTCTCAGTGGAAAGCAAAATTCCAGTTATCAAACACATAGAAAATTCTGTAATTGTCCCAGTGCAATCTTGTTACATCTGGCAACGTTTCCTCTAGAGGTCTGCAACAGTCAAGGGAATGGTCTACTCTGTTCAGGATGAATCTTCTCCCAATGACTAGCAGGAGCCAAAAGGCCAGTGAGATAGAGCAGTTGGTGGGTCTAGAGCAGGGGTCCTCAAACTACGGCCCGCGGGCCACATGCGGCCCGCCGAGCACATTTATCCGGCCCGCGGGGGGTGCCGGCACCCCCCGCTCGCCGCTGTTTACTTTTTTTTTTTTTTTTTCTTGCAGCCGCAGAAGGCTGCAAGGAAAACGAAAAAAAAAAAAAAAAATCACCGCGGCCGGATGTGACGTTTCGTCACATCCGGATCCGGTAACTGTTTCCCTCCTCCGTGCAGGGAGGAGGGAACATTGCGCGAGACGTCCGGCCGGGGACACAGCAGCTGGAGGTAAGTGATGGGGAAGGGGGGGGGAGGAGGGAGGTATAACGAGCACTGTAATATTCCTGGTCATCTGACTGGCACACTATTCCTGGGCATCTGAATGGCATAATATTCCTGGGCATCTGAATGGCATAATATTCCTGGGCATCTGACTGGCACAATATTCCTGGGCATCTAAATGGCACAATATTCCTGGGCATCTGAATGGCATAATATTCCTGGGCATCTGACTGGCACAATATTCCTGGGCATCTGAATGGCATAATATTCCTGGGCATATGACTGGCACAATATTCCTGGACATCTGAATGGCATAATATTCCTGGGCATCTGAATGGCATAATATTCCTGGGCATCTGAATGGCACACTATTCCTGGGCATCTAACTGGCATAATATTCCTGGGCATCTGACTGGCACTATATTACTGGGCATCTGAATGGCATTATATTCCTGGGCATCTGAATGGCACTATATTACTGGGCTCTGACTGGCACTATATTACTGGGCATCTGAATGGCATAATATTCCTGGGCATCGGAATGGCACACCATTCCTGGGCATCTGACTGGCACACTATTCCTGGGCTCTGACTGGCATAATATTCCTGGGCATCGGAATGGCACACCATTCCTGGGCATCTGACTGGCACACTATTCCTGGGCATCTGACTGGCATAATTTTCTTGGGCTCTGACTGGCATAATATTCCTGGGCATATGACTGGCATAATATTCCTGGGCATCTGACTGGCACTCTATTTCTGGGCATCTGAATGGCATAATATTCCTGGGCATCTGACTGGCACACTATTCCTGGGCATCTGAATGGCATAATATTCCTGGGCATCTGACTGGCATAATTTTCTTGGGCTCTGACTGGCATAATATTCCTGGGCATCTGACTGGCATAATATTCCTGGACTCTTACTGGCACTCTATTCCTGGGCATCTGAATGGCATAATATTCCTGGGCATCTGACTGGCACACTATTCCTGGGCATCTGAATGGCATAATATTCCTGGGCATCTGAATGGCATAATATTCCTGGGCATCTGAAAGCACACTATTCCTGGGCATCTGACTGGCATAATATTCCTGGGCTTCTGACTGGCACACTATTCCTGGGCATCTGAATGGCATAATATTCCTGGGCATCTGACAGGCACACTATTCCTGGGCATCTGACTGGCATAATATTCCTGGGCATCTGACTGGCACACTATTCCTGGGCATCTGAATGGCATAATATTCCTGGACATCTGACTGGCACACTATTCCTGGGCATCTGAATGGCATAATATTCCTGGGCATCTGACTGGCACACTATTCCTGGGCTCTGACTGGCATAATATTCCTGGGCATCTGACTGGCATAATATTCCTGGGAATCTGACTGGCATAATATTCCTGGGCATCTGTTTGGCACAATATTCCTGGGGTCTGACTGGCATAATATTACTGGGCTCTGACTAACATAATATTACTGGGCTCTGACTGGCATAATATCCCTGGGCATCTGACTGGCACACTATTCCCATTGAAATACTGGTAAGTTTGTTGATTTAACTTTACTTCATTTTAAATATTGTATTTGTTCCCGTTTTGTTTCTTCACTTCAAAATAAGATATATGCAGTGTGCATAGGAATTTGTTCATAGTTTTTGTTTTTACTATAGTCCGGCCCTCCAACGGTCTGAGGGACAGTGAACTGGCCCCCTGTTTAAAAAGTTTGAGGACCCCTGGTCTAGACAGTTTGTCGCTGCCATTTCACAGCTGACCATTCAGTGCAGCAGTTTGAGCGCTGAACTGTCAGCGCTTACAAATACATTACTAACCCCCCTAATAAATTAATAATTCCTAAAACTAACTAGAGCCCTAATACAAGCCCTAAAACTAACCTATCCAGGCAGGGTCGACTCAATCCTTCATCTTTGGAGGTCGATAATGGATTACCATGAATTGGGTAATAATAACACCTATTACTTCAGTTGCCAAATCAGTTAATTCCAAAAGCATGTGCTAAAAAGTCCACATGAGTCCACTGGGAGAAAAGGTGCTATTTAAATAATACCATATTTGGTCAAATATAAGACAAGGTTTTTTTCAGAGCAAATGCTTTAAAAAAGTCCCCTCAATTTGTATTCGAGGTTCGTCTTATGATCAGACCTCAAATCGAGGTCTGACTATAAGATTGGAAATCAGGTCCAATGCAGAGCTGCAGGGCACCTGGATCCCCCTCGTGCGCAGACATCCTCCACTGCTGCCCAGCACGTTTGTCTGGACTTCTATGACGGAAGCCGGGAGGTCACATGACCTTCCGGCAGTCCTTCATAGAAGTCCCGGCGAAAGTGCCAGGCCGCAGTGGAGGATGTCTGAGCATATCGTGCAGACAACAATGGCTGCCCCCACTAGCCACCAGGGAAGATTTCTATGATGGCGGTCCGTCAAAGAAGACAGAAGTGTCGGGCAGCAGCAGAGGATGTCTGAACGTATCGTGCAGACATCCTCTGGCTGCCCCCACTAGACAACAGGGAAATTGGGTAGGTCTGTTGGGAGGGAGGGGGGGTTGAAGAGGCAGCATTAGCAAGTCTGGGGGAGGGCGGGGCAGAGGCAGCATTAGCAAGTGTGGGGGAGGGAGTGGGGCAGAGACAGTTTGACAAGTCTAGGGGAGGGAGGGGGAAGAGGCAGCATTGGAAAGTCTAAGGAAGGGAGGGAGCAGCATTGGCAAGTCTGAGGGAGGCAGCATTGGCTAAGGCTGGGTAGGGAGGGGGAGGCAACACTGGTTAAGTCTGGGGGGGTAAGGGCAGCATTGGCTGGTGGACAGATGGCTGTGGAGGAGATGAAAATAAAAGGAAAATAAAAATAAGAAATTTTTTTTTCGTCGTCTTATAATCAGGGTCGTCTTATATTCGATCAAATACGGTAGTTATTTTTATGGTTATTTACATACAGGAGATTGTAGAACTTACCCTGCTGACGGCAGTAGAAGATAAATCTGAAAGAAAAGAAAAAAAGAGGTTTTGATTAGGAAAGAATAGATTTCCCATTCTATTCTATATAATTTTAATAAATCTGAAGTCATTTGGATCACTTCAGTGATCCGAATGGACCCTTAATTCGGGTTACCCAGGGATCACCAAATCTGCAAGAAAAATAAGCCATTGTGGTGCATCAATAAAACATCTAAAATAAAAAAAACTACTACACAAGTCATTCGTCTTATGTGGTATACTTTTTGAAATGCCCTTGTGGAGTTATCTACAAAGGTTAGACTACCTGACAGGTCAAGATGAGAATTGGGGAACACAAGACATGTTCAGCCCTTAATTTTAATACAATATCCAAACACTCAGGTGGCAGGACAAGAACCTAGATTCCAAGTGACTGATGATGTCCCCCCACTACGATGTGGTGGTAACATTGAAAAAAGGCTTAAACAAATTAGACTGTGTACATCCAAGGAAGCTCAGTTAGGATTTTGAGCTGGTCCATTTTCTCACACAGGGACTAACCTATGCATTTCCCTTCAAGTACCAATGGCTGAGAATGTCTGGTTTTACCCATGGGACCTTTGACCTTTCCTTCTAGCCTTTCATTCTGTTTATCCTCCACTGTACGGTTTGGACTATCTTTTGGATTGATGGTCTCTGCTTTACTTCCATACACCCTTTCTTTGCCAGACTGGCTTGAGGTAAGTACAAAACTATGTAAGGGGTGGCCAAAAGAAGAAGGACAAACAGCAGCGAGGGTTAAAAAAAACAAAAAAACACACCATATTTATAGGAAACAAGCCGAAAAGAAGAGCATTAACCCTGTGAAAGGCCAAAGGCTATTATCTCAATATTCTAGCAGTGATATTCCTTGGTAGACGTCCGGGAACAAAGCCTATCTGATCTGGACTTGAAAAAGCCTTAGCCTGAAGGCGAAATGCATTGTGTGTGTAAGGAGAGCACCTTATGAGGACACTGTGCACTTTCTACATGATCTTGAACTTCATGCACTTGTGCTGGATATTGCATTTTTTTTATATTTTTTATATTTTCTTTTCCTTTTGCATAACATAGAGAGGATTTCCTCATTCAAAGGGTAATCAAAGTGTGAAGTGTTTGGGAGAAGCACGCTTCTTTTTTATATCTGATCTGTGTTAACCAGCTTGGGGATGACCTTCATATATATATATATATATATATATATATATATAATCTATCATGTATCATGTAAAGTCTTCTACTTTTTTACAATTTGAGTGTACTCCCTTCCTTTTTCTGCTATCCATAATTAATTATATACTTACACTATTTACATATTTTTTCTGTAGTAACCGCACATGTATGCCAGTTGATATTAAACCTCATTTCGTATAGCAACATGTTCATATAAAGCCTTGCTTTGTTTCTCAGTTAATTAGCAGATGTCAAAAAATTGGGTATATACCGTACCTGCGCCACTAGGGGTCAGTGTGGAAAAATAGAAATGACGAGAACAAAATGTAAATATAAAGAGATGCTATATAAACACCAACAGGGGCTGTTCCCAAAGCTCGGGAGAAAATACAGAATGTGCTATAAGTGATATAAACACTTAAATAAAACTAAAAACTACAAAACAAGGGGGAAAATATGGTAATAAATACAATGACATAAGATTCAAAACTAATCCCCATAAAAAACAGGATGGCTGGACAAGTAATGTCTTCAAAGTTATCAAAGGTAATATGTGGGTTGTACACAAAGGGAATCACATGAAAGAATAGGGGAGTGTTAAAACGGGAAGATGTTAGCACAATGGGGGAATGGACTCCGATATTCCAATTGACAGCAGTGTCTACCCAGCACTCCTTACATGAGATCACCTCCTAGAAGATCACCTTGTGTGTTGAAGGAGTAGGAGGGGTTTAGGACCCTACAGCTACCCGTTTAAAGCTGTGTTTGTGATGATGTCAGATATGGGAGGGCACACAAGGGCTCAAGAAACAATTGACAAAATCCTGGGAGAAAAACAAGCAGGGTAATGGTTTTGCAAACAACAGAATAAAGGCAAGTTGTTTAAAAATCAAGAATAAGGTAATCTGACACATTCAAGAGTACTACACACTGATAAGAATTTAGAAATGTCTTTGTGGAACAGCACCTTTAATGGCAATATACTACGATTAAGGTTTGATTTATTAAATTGAAATTTATTGCTGCATCACACATGGTGTTATTGATAACTTGCTGCCTATGCATGTTGCTGGTGATAGTGTTTTTAACAAAGATCTGACTAACTCATTATTACATTCTTACAATAAAAATATTTTAACCTTAAGCAGTCTTCTGTGTGCACAAGATCTCAAAGAACTCAGAGAGACATTTATGTCCCTCACAATAAATCACTGTCATTTTATTTTAGGTGATTTACTTAACATTTTATGTTACATATTCCGGCAATAATCAGAAGCAGGAAGACTTAAGTATTTTTCCATTCCATAAAACATTCATAGTAATGGCATTCAAAAAACTCATTATGAGAGCAAGATTCCAACCAGAATATAGGAGAAAGCAGGGTACAATTAAACCTGTGCACTGAAAAATATGTGTCTTCAAATATGATAGTTATATATATATATATATATATCTAAGATCCAGATCCCCTGCAGAGTTGCAGAGGACCTGGGAACCTCCTCGCAGGCAGCGCCAGAGGATGTGTGTGTGCTGCACAGCAATCCTCCAATGCTGCCTGACATTTCCGCCAGGGCTTCTATGACAGAATGCAGGGTTCACGTGACTTCCCAGTGTTCCATCTCAGAAGCAGTGCAGACAGAATCAGAGGATGTCTGTGCATAGCAAGCAGTGCACAGACATTCTACAGCTACCCCACTACATACCAGGGAGAGTGCTGGGAACCATTGGCAAGTCTGGAGCAGTATTGGCTAGTCTGGGGGCAGATTGGCAAGTCTGGGGGCAGATTGGCAATTCGGGGGGAAGAATGTCAAATAAAAGGAAATAAAAACAAGTAATCAATTTTAATTTTTCAATCCTATTTATATTAAATATGAATAAATGTTTATATGTGAAGTAAAGTTTTGCTGTCTTACATGTAGGCTTTTTTTTTCTCCTAAACGAATATGCCAAGTTTGGGGGGTCATCTTATATTCGAGAAAATATGGTAAATAAATCAATTATAAAAATAATAAAGAATTGTATTCTTTGACTTAAAGAGCATCTAACCTTTTTTTACACTTGTGCTTCAAATTAAAAAGAACAAGTGAAATGTCCAGTGGCCCCAGTTGAGGGCTGGCAGGAAAGATAGGCAATTGTCCCCAGGTTGCTCTCTAAACAGGCCAAACTGCACCACTCTCCATTTCTAAATAGACCAGTACTATAGCACTTTCTATCTTTCTGTTAAATTGTCGATCTCTGTACCAGGGCCAGGGCCACACTGGCCTACCAGGACTGGCGGCTGCCTGAACTGAGGCCTCTGCCACTTTAAGGTTGCCGCCACTTTTAGGATGCGGCTGCTTTAAGGACTGTGAGATACAGATACGGCAACAATAGTGTTCTCTCATACTCTTGTGAGCGTAGATGTGATGTTGCCTTGCTGGATATGACTGTCATATCCAACTTCTTTTCCCTCCAGCTCGAACTAGTGACTTTAAGAAGATCTGGTTGTGTGCTGATGCATGTCCTAGGTGCTGGGGTAAGTCTTGTGAGTGCAATTGAGGTGCCAGGGATAGTCCGGTGAGTCCAATCGAAGGGCAAAGTCCTTGGTGTGAAATGCAGGTGAAGGGCCAAGTCCTGTGTGTGCAATGCCGATGAAGGGCCAAGTCCTGGGTGTGCAATGCACGTGAATGGCCAATCCTGGGTGTGCAATGCACGTGAAGGGCCAATCCTGGGTGTGCAATGCACGTGAAGGGCCAATCCTGGGTGTGCAATGCACGTGAAGGGCCAATCCTGGGTGTGCAATGCACGTAAAGGGCCAATCCTGGGTGTGCAATGCACGTGAAGGGCCAATCCTGGGTGTGCAATGCACTTGAAGGGCCAAGTCCTGGGTGTGCAATGTGGGTGATTGGGCATGTCCTGATTGTGAAATTTAAGTGCTACTGCGTGCCCTGGGTGCACAAGGTGGTGCTATGGCAAGGGATGTGTGGGCAGTAATGAAAGGAGAAATGGAGTGGGGAAGGCAGGGCTCAGACCATTTGGTCTGTAAGGTATCCCTGGCTGGCTAACACTGAACCAAATTACCCCCTAAAAAACCACAGATAATAACAAAGCAACTGGTAGAGAACATAACAAAAAGGCTTAAAGATAAGCATCTCACTCAGAGAACAGGTATAGTCAATTATTGTTATATAAATACATAATGCTAATAATTGTGGTTAGAACACATTAAGATTGCATAATAAAATCTAAAAGTCAAAGGGGGCTATTGACTAAAAGGGGAGTTTTCAGGGGAAATGAGGAGAGTTGAGGTCAGATGAACATTTCATCGCATTAATTAAGCAGGGGCAAACCTGGTGGGTTTGCTTAGCAGGTTTGTCCCTGCATAATTTAAATGTTCATCTCACCCCAACACACCTTAAATTCACTTTTAGTGAATAACACCCGAAGAGTCTAAAATATGCATTTCATAACAGACGTATAATCAAAAGATGTTGAACCTCATTGTTACCAGAGGTAAACCATGATGACCAACATCTAATTAATGCATTAAATAAAGAGGAAGTTGATTTTCCTTTTGGTATCGAGGTTCCTATCTGTCTTAATTCCATTTACCTTTACAGTTTTGTACAAGAAAAGCTCTATCTCTTTAAATCCTTGTGGATTTTCTATTTTCATTTCTTTCTGTTTTTTTCTAGTCGTGTTAAGCTCAGCTTTATATTTTGATGGTTTGTAAGTCTTTAAGGTGGTGACCAGAATATATAAGTTAAACCCTTCCCACTTGTAGGGCATGCTATGCCATCTTAACGTATAGTGCTCAAAAGCCTGTAAGATGGCACAGAACATACTGATTGTAACAGCTCATCACGGCCCACACGGTGAGCTGTGCTATGAATCCAGCTTGCCGCCGGATCCACTCTGTCAGATGAGGCTACTTTGAGTTCCCATACAAATGTAATCTCCATTGAGGAAAATTATTGAAAGACTATTATAAAATAAATAAATAACCATTTAAAACGAGCACTTTAATGGCACAATATTTCTGGGCTCTGACTGGCACACTATTACTGGGCTCTGAATGGCACAATATTCCTGGGCTCTGACTGGCATAATATTACTGGGCTCTGACTGGCACACTATTACTGGGTTCTGAGTGGCACAATATTCCTGGGCTCTGACTGGCATAATATTACTGGGCTCTGACTGGCAAACTATTACTGGGTTCTGAGTGGCACAATATTCCTGGGCTCTGACTGGCACAATATTCCTGGGCTCTGACTGGCACAATATTCCTGGGCTCTGAGTGGCACAATATTACTGGGCTCTGACTGGCACACTATTACTGGGCTCTGGCTGGCACACTATTACTGGGCTCTGAGTGGCACAATATTCCTGGGCTCTGAGTGGCACAATATTCCTGGGCTCTGACTGGCACAATATTCCTGGGCTCTGACTGGCACACTATTACTGGGCTCTGACAGGCACACTATTACTGGGCTCTGACTGGCACGCTACTACTGGGCTCTGAATGGCACAATATTACTGGGCTCTGACTGGCACAATATTCCTGGGCTCTGACTGGCACAATATTCCTGGTATTTGACTGGCACAATATTCCTGGTATCTGACTGGCACAATATTACTGGGCTCTGACTGGCACACTATTACTGGGCTCTGACTGGCACAATATTCCTGGTATCTGAATGGCACAATATTCCTGGGCTCTGACTGGCACAATATTCCTGGGCTCTGACTGGCTCAATATTCCTTGTTTCTGACTGGCATAATATTACTGGGCTCTGACTGGCACACTATTTCTGGGCTCTGACTGGCACGCTACTACTGGGCTCTGAATGGCACAATATTACTGGGCTCTGACTGGCACAATATTCCTGGTATCTGACTGGCACAATATTCCTGGTATCTGACTGGCACAATATTCCTGGTATCTGACTGGCATAATATTACTGGGCTCTGACTGGCACACTATTACTGGGCTCTGACTGGCACAATATTCCTGGTATCTGAATGGCACAATATTCCTGGGCTCTGACTGGCACAATATTCCTTGTTTCTGACTGGCATAATATTACTGGGCTCTGACTGGCACACTATTACTGGGCTCTGACTGGCACATTACTGTGCTCTCTGACTGGCACAATATTACAGGCATCTGACTGGCACACTATTACTGGGCTCTGAATGAAACAATATTCCTGGTATCTGACTGGCACAATATTACTGGTATCTGAGTGGCACAATATTCCTGGTATCTATAATTGTACAATTGTCACCTCGTGGGGCTCCTGTGTGTTGCATAATTAATGGCGGTCCTATGTGTGCATAATTATGGGGCGCTTTTGAGTGGCATATTTATCGAGCCCCATTTGTGGCATAATTAAGGGACTCTTTTGTGTGGCATAATTATGGGGCACCTGTGTGTGTGGCATAATTAATTGGGCAGAGGTGAGGCATAAATAGTGGTGCTCTGGTGTGGCATAATTTATGGGGCTCTGGTGTGGCATAATTTATGGGGCTCCTGTGTGGCATAATTTATGGGGCTCCTGTGTGTGGCATAATTTATGGGGCTCCTGTGTGTGGCATAGTTAATAGGCCATCTAACTGGCATAACTAAGGAATCTGTTTGGCATTGTATTGGAGGAAATCCAGGGGGGTGACAGCATGAGTTTCCGCACCTGGTGACACCAACCATAGTGACGCCCCTGCTGTCAAGCCATAAGTGACTGTCTGAAATAAATGAATAAGCCTTAATAAGCTGTGCCATTTTTTACAAAAACAAACCTATACAAAATTTTCAGTTGCACAGGTCATGGCTGCTATTTTTCCTCCTAGTTAGGTCGGATCTATGGCTCTCGACCCACGCACACTGCAGTCCCCACTACTCAACTACATGGAAGGAGCCCAACCTCTTTCCATGTAGCCCCACCCCTCAAGAGATTGATGTTCATACAAGACTGTGCTCTTCGCATAGGGAGTATACTGGTAACAGGGCTTCAGGGAGATCATCTCCCAGTATATCAGAGCTCCCTGCAGCCCTATTACTAGTATTTAAACTGTGCGATCTGCACACAGTCTTGTATGAACAGCGCAATCTTGCTAATGGGTAGGTCTTGCAGGGTGCTTGGGTCAGGAGCCAGAGATGGGACCCAAGCTAGGAGGCAAGATGGCAGCCATGACATGTGCAACAATTGCTGCTAAATGCTAAAATGATTTAAAATGTAGTCTAGGTTTGCTTTGTAAAAATGGCAGAGCTTATATATTAGTGCTTATTAACTTATTTCAAAGTTACTTATGGCATGACAAATTGAAATTTCCAATTGCTATATATGTAAAAACAAGGACACTGAGAGCACAGGTATGGGATACCAAGAAAAATATTTACATAAACTGCACATGTGGCCAATATTGCTAAACCAATGCACTCATTTGCAATGAACAGACGTTTTGTGTAATTACCAGTTACTTAGTGTTCTTATTGGCCAGTAATAGTCTACAATAAACTGTATTTAATGAGGGAGACAAGAAATGTACAAATTATTATTAACACTGGGAATTCTCTGCCAACAGTGTCGATGATAATCATAAGAGGCGAACAAAAAAACTCAATTCTCACTGGTATGGGTAAATCCACAGTGTAATATAGTAGAAACTGGGGAGTTAAATTATCCATAGCAACTATGCGTACAGCTTGCGTACAGCACTGCAGTATTCTTGTTTCAGATTTGCTACAGGACACTGGTTACTTGGTAATGCATACATACACGAATGACCTCAATATTTATGGCATTGCAGTAGTCAAATCTATGTATATAAAAATAAGTTGAAATTAACAAAAACTGAATGTTTGTGTGTTTGTAATACAAAATATAAAAAAATGTGCCACATAAAAAAAAAGTCCTTAACTAGAAATATACAAAATCTATGCAAGTATGATTTTCCACAAATTTGTATGTCCTGTTTCATTGGCGTCGTATCTATATTACATGTGCCAGTCAAGGTATACAGAGCCCTCCTGTCCTCTATGCATAGCCTGTATAGTTTGCCATTATGCTACCTCACTGGCAGTAACATTGTGAGGGAGCCGGGATTCTCTTTCTATTTAAAGAACCCTTATATCATTAGGTCTATGACGATTCAGTGCCGCCATTTCTTCGCTGCCAGTTCAGTGTAACAGTCAGCTACTAATTCCTTAATAATCAACTAGCAGTGTTCTGTGCTCAACATCATTGGAGTTGTAGTTAACAAAAGTTAATGATGCGTAGTGTTCTGTGTGATGCACAGCAGACATTGAAGTATTACAAAAAAGATGGTAGTTAGAGGATAGTAAAAATGGGCAAAGGTTTGGATCCAAAATAGGACACTTGGTAGTTATGCAGCAGTGGTAGTAACCTTTGCCACACCAGGTGCTGTTATTACATGTATCCAAATGGATTTCTGAGAATCATGATGTGAATTCCACAGCAGCTGCAGTACCAATCCATAATTTTAAAATAGCAAACCCTGTAGCAAAAACTGACTGAGAGTCATGGGAAATGTAGTCTGGGGGTGTTAGCTAACCTTACCTACATGTTTGAGGAAAAACTACCTTTTACATAGTTGCCAGCATTTGAAAAATAATTTCAAAGACACTCAGCACAGATATTAATTAATTACTTGAAAATGTACCACACCCACTGCCCCGAAGCTCCGCAAACTACACATTTAGCATAATATATCTGCCACATTTCCACCAATCACTGCGCATTTTAAGTAAAAATTCACTGTATGCACCATTATAATATATAATTATTTTTGTTCATAATAGGGAAATTGTTTTTTAAAGCAAAATTGAAAAATACAGTCCTGGTAGATAGGACATACATAAAATTTCATATAGCATTATATTTTTTCCATGTGCATAACCCCAATTGAAACCCACTCTGCTAGGCACAGGTGGTGGTAAGGTTTAGAGAACGGATAATAAAAATGATTTTGCCACCACATACCCTGCCATTGCACCCACAGTTTGCCACAGCATCACTTTCTACCCATGAGACTTACAAAGCAACTGGATTGCATTCGCTGTCTTGCTAGAGCACCCAGATTGCAGTCCCATGTCCTGCCAGAGCACCCACATGTCTTGCCAGAGCAACCAGACTGCACCCACAGGTCATGTCAGAGCACCTAGATTGTACCCAGCAGCCAGATTGTACCCATGGGACTTGCCAGAGCACATAAATTGTACCCAACATTAAAAAGTGAAGACCAGCAAGCCTTTTATAACCCATTAACCAGATTACTCCCCCTAAGGTTTTGCATTTGCATCCTGAGTTCTTTAGGGGCAAAAAAAATCTGACACCCGAGTTTGACCCGAAAAAAAAACCCAGGTTCAAATCGTCCCCATGGAAAGTGATAGGAGGAGAAATTATCAAAGTTAACCTCCAAAGTCGACCTCCTCAAGCTATTCTCGAATTCTACTGAATAGACCCATATGTCTAGTTAACCTACCCTAGGCCTGTACAGCCTACTTCTTCTCCCTCCCTTGCTGCTGCTCAAGTGGACCCGTTTGAATGTCCTGGGAGTGGATAACGTTCTTTCCACTGCTCCAGTACTAAAAAGGTTAAAAACAGAAATATTACACATACAATTACCGTATATAAAAAAATAAATGTAACTCCCTAAACAGACAAAAAAAAAAAACATATTGTGATGACAGAGGATTATCACCATCCAACTATTACTTTCGTTTTCACAGTCAGTGTGTTTGAACTGCTGTGACTTTAGCAATCATTGAAATAATTTTCATGCTAAAAGCAGCACATCAAGAAGTCTAATGGATGCATATAAATACATTTAGTCCTTGAGTGTATATTTAAGGACTGGCTAAAGAAGACCAGTTGTGAATCATTCAGAAGCTATCCCCTTATCCTTTACAAATGCCATTTGATAGAGCAGCAGAGAGCTGGTCGACCTGCAGCTACAGAATAGTCCTTATTCTCCAACTTTTTATGAATACAATATAATATTACTTTAAGAAAATGTTGGCAATGAAAATAGTCAAACGCAAAACAAAAATGTTTCTTGCTAGCTTTTGAAATATGGTAAGATTACTAGCAAAGTTTAAGCATTAAGTATCACAAAATCTACCTTCAAAGTAAACAATTCAGTACACAGTGAATAATTACCATACTTCATGCAAAGCATATAGGAGTATCTGTAAGGACTACTGCCATTGGCATCTGGCAAACAAAAAAATACATTGTAAGTAATATCAAAATATTTATCTTCAAATAAATAATGCAGTAAAAAGTATTTATATCCACACACAAAAATATCTTGAAAACCAACATTGCTGGTTCCTACAAACATGTAATAAATTCACAAGAAATCTAAAAGGTCTTACTTAAAGGGACTGTATCACCTAAAAACATTGAAAATGATCTATAAATTGTGTTAGGAAAACTGCAAGCAAATTCCTGAATAAAAAGAAAACGTGTTTTTAATGTGTCTGTGGAGTCTCCTGTTTATGACATCACTTGTGGCCTGATATGCAAATTAACTGAATTTCAATTGGAAATGTGTAATTTGCATATCAGGCCACAGGCGATGTCATAAACAGGAGACACCACAGACACATTTAAATCACATTTTCTTCCAGTTTAAGCATTTGCTTGCAATTTTGCCAACACAATTTATACACCATTGCAAAATCAATGTTTAGGTGAGATGGTCTTTTTAATATGCTTTAAATACATGATTAATAATGTGTTATGAGTGGTCATTATATCATACGTTGTGTCTGATGTTTGAGATGATCACATTGTAAGCACCACAACACCAACAAAAAAAAACACCTGACATTTAGGATCATGGTTTGTAAATGAAATAGCATGCAGCTTCTCACATTAGTTCTGGTAATTGACACACATGGATGAGAAATGAAACTACACACGAGAACAAGTGTTTCAATTATTCTCTTGACAATTGTCCTTGCAAATATTTACAGCTAAAATATAAACATTGCCATCAAGACATGAATTATATCTGACATTGACATATGCAGCTTATTCAACATAAACACAACCTCAGTAATACTCTTCGAAGAAATGACAAAACAACCTTTCTAGCTTTCAGGTGGAAAAAAGACTTAATCTTACCCCGCTTCTAGTAGAGTGACCACATTGAAGTTTTATTTAGGGAACTTTAAGGAAAAAAAGCATTCCAGTCAACTGTTGGTAAACTACAAATCCCCCAATAGCCTTAACAAATTGCAGACAATCATGGTAAGTGAAGACACAGGTCGACACCTATGGGTCTATTAACATAAAAGGTGAGTTGCAGGCAAGTTTACTTTTTTTTTTTTAACCCCTTGGCGACACAGGACGGACTAGGTCCGTCCTGTGTGCCGAGGCGTTAGTGACACAGGACGGACCTAGTCCGTCCTTTGTCAAAACGAGCACTGAAAGCGGAGTTTTTCCGCCTTCAGTGCTCTAAGGGCATTGTAACGATGCTTCCGTGTGGAAGCATCGTACAATGCTAAAAAAAATGCCCATCGGCATTTCGATCGCTCCGGAGAGCGATAGAAATGCCGGTTTTAAAGGCACAGTGCCTTTAAAACGCGGGCATTTCAAAAATGAGCATAGGAAGCTAATTTTTCGCTTCCTATGCTCAGAAAGTGTTTCTGATTGCCTCGCAAGTCGAGGCAATCAGAAACACAAAAAAAAAATGCACGATCTTGGTCACTAAGTGACCAAGATGGCGCTGCCCTTCTAAGGGCAAGAGCACAGGAGGCAGGAAGTACCTGCTTCCTGTGCTCTCTGGCTGTCACACGATTGCCTCTTCACAGAGGCAATCAGTGACTGCCAGGCACACCGACAGGCAGTGGGGATGCTCTCCTGAACATCCCCACTGACTGGTCAGATCAATATTAACTCTATATTGATCTGACCAGTTATGATCTGCCTCCCTCTCCTCACATTTTTTTTAGTGAGGGAGAGAGACAGATCAAAGTTCTAAAAGTAAGTAAAAGTAAAAAAAACAATAAATACACAACACACAAATAATAAAACAATAAAAAAAAATTTATTAAAGCAATTCCCTGCGTTTAACCCCTTCCCTGCCACTGATCTTGCATAAGCAGTGATCGTGCACATCAGCGCATTTATTTTTGCTGTTTGTGCATTTTTTAGGGGTTAATTTTTTTGTACTGTAATTTATTACAGTACTAAAAAGGCTATTCTAAGAGTTATTAACCCCTTATTTGCCGTCGATCACTGCTTACGCAATGATATTGACGCCAAAGCAATTTTTATCTGTCTGCATATTTTTTTTTTTTTTACACATACCCGCTAGGGGATTACATGTAAAGTAAAAATATTTGAGTTTTTTTTTTTAAGCTGCCTGAGCGCATAGCGATCAGTAACAGCGAATTAGTGGCAAAGGCGGTTTGGTGATTTCTCAATTAAGCTCACCATTCGCCCTGGTCAGATCAAAATTAATCGGATCAATATTCACAAATATTGATCTGCCTCCCTCTCCTCACTTACATTTTTGTGACGGAAAGAGACAGATCAGTATTAGTGATATAAAATAACATTTTATAAAATTAGCAGGTTTTATGAAAGTCTTTCACTGTGTATTAACCCCTTCCCTGCCATTCATCACTGTGTAAGCAGTAATCCTGCACAGCAACAGTATGTTTCGCTGTCTGCACTGTTTTATGGATTAATTTATTTGTACTGTAATGTATTACAGTACTAGATAGGCTCTTCTAAGAGCTATTAACCCCTTCTTTGCTCGAGATCACTGCTTACGCACTGATTCTGAGGCCGCGGACTCAGGGTTCGATTTTGACCCTATTCAGCTTTCTGATACATCATCTAGCGATGTATCGGTGGCTGCTGAGCCCTTGCCACAAGTAGTGATGGGGGTCTACCGATAAAAAAATATATGGTTTGGTGGGGGTAAATTACATTGGCTGGCTTCAAAGATATATCCCATAAAGGACACGGACGCAGGTTGACTACATGTCAAAATTCCAAGTTGGAATTTTGAGATGCGCATCTCACAAATGTTGCCTTCTAGCCAAAAACAAACCAACAAACCTATGCATGGGTGCTATCCCTGTACTCGGGAGATGTTGCTGAACACATATTGGGTTGTTGTTTGGCAGTGACATATACCAGAATCTGTGAATTCATGCCTGAAGTACAATGCATGTGGGAAAAAAAACTCCCAAAAAAGTACTACCACAAACTTTTACAAAGGCTGGTGGTAGAATTAGTACCTATACAGTATTAAAATACCACCATTTGAAATACCTTAGGATGTCTATTTTCCAAAAATATATGGTTTGATGGGGTAAAATTCATTGGACGGCTTCAAAAATGTTCCAAATGGAACATGGGCGCAGGCTGACTACATGTCAAAATTCCAGGTTGGAATTGCGCACCCCCTAAATGTGGAATTTTAGACCCAATACAAACCAACAAACCTATGCATGGGGGGTATCCCTGTACTCAGGAGATGTTGCTGAACACATATTGAGGTGTTGGTTGGCAGTGGCAAATACCAGAATCTGAAAATTCCTGCCTGAACTACAATGTGTGTGGGGGAAAAATGACATCCCATCCCTTTGACATAGGTTGGTGGTAGAATTAGCACTTGGAAAGTGTTAAAATACCACAATTTTAAATACCCTAGGATGTCTAGTTTTCCAAAATATATGGTTTTATGGGGTAAAATACTTTGACAGGCTTCAAAAGTGTCCCAAATGGAACATGGGCGCAGGCTGACTACATGTCAAAATTCCAAGTTGGAAATGCACCCCCCCCTAAACGTGGCCTTTTAGCCCCCAAATAATCTAACTAACCTACACATGGGTGGTATCCCTGTACTCAGGAGATGTTGCTAAACACATATTAAGGTGTTGTTTGGCACTGACACATAATAGGATCTGTGAATTCATGCCCGATGTACAATGAATGTGAAAAACAAATTACTATCCATAACATTGACATAGGCTGGTGGTAGAATTAGTGCATGAAAAGTGTTAAAATACTACCATTTGAAATACCCTAGGGTGTCTAGTTTTCAAAAATATATGGTTTTGTGGGGTAGAATACACTTTTTGGCTTCAAAAATGTCCCAAATGGGACATGGGCGCAGGTTTTCTGCACGTCAGAATTCCAAGTTGGAAAACCAAAAAGCGCACCTCTCAAATGTGGCCTTTTAACCCCCAAATAACCTAACCAACCTATACATGGGTGGTATCCCTGTACTCAGGAGATGTTGCTGAACACATATTGAGGTGTTGTTTGGCACTGACATATAACAGGATCTGTGAATTCATGCCCAAAGTACTATGTATGTGAAAAAAAATTACTATCCATAACATTGACATAGGCTGGTAGTATAATTAGTGCATGGAAAGTGTTAAAATACTATCATTTGAAATACCCTAGGGTGTCTAGTTTTCAAAAATATATGGTTTTGCGGGATAGAATACACTTTTTGGCTTCAAAAATGTCCCAAATGGGACATGGGCGCAGGTTTTCTGCACGTCAGAATTCCAAGTTGGAAAACCAAAAAGCGCACCTCTCAAATGTGGCCTTTTAACCCCCAAATAACCTAACCAACCTATACATGGGTGGTATCCCTGTACTCAGGAGATGTTGCTGAACACATATTGAGGTGTTGTTTGGCACTGACATATAACAGGATCTGTGAATTCATGCCCAAAGTTCAATGTATGTGAAAAAAAATTACTACCCAAAACATTGACATAGGCTGGTAGTATAATTAGTGCATGGAAAGTGTTAAAATACTACCATTTGAAATACCCTAGGGTGTCTAGTTTAAAAAAATATATGGTTTTGTGGGGTAGAATACACTTTCTGGCTTCAAAAATGTCCCAAATGGGACATGGGCACAAGTTTTCTGCATGTCAGAATTCCAAGTTGGAAAACCAAAATGCGCACCCCCTAAATGTGGCCTTTTAGCCCCAAAACAAACCAACAAACCTATGCATGGGTGGTATCCCTGTACTCAGGAGATGTTGCTGAACACATATTGAGGTGTTATTTGGAAATACCCCTTCACATTTTAAGGTAATGTTTACCTAAATTGCAATATATGTGAAAAATTAAAAAAAAAGATTTTTTGCTGCAAACTTTGGCATAGATTGGTGGTAAAATGGCTACATGAAATGTGTCAAAATACCCCAAGTTAAATGCCCTGAGTTGTCTAGTTTTCAAAAATATGTACATGTTGGGGGTCATTCATGGATTTAGTACAGAAATCAGTGTTACAATGTCACTATCGCTAATTTTGAAAGAAGGGATTTTAAAATAGCTTTGCACCACTTATAGTTCTGGCCCTGTAACATGAATAAAAAAGCACAAAAACATAAAAACATGGGCTATTTCTGAACTCAGGACATATATTAGAAACTTTTTAGCAGTGTTTTTTTGTTGTCTCTTGTACATGAGTATACGATTTTTCAAATAAAAGTCATAAAAAAATAATTTTTTCAATTTTTTTGCCATATTTTATTATTTTTTTTACATCAAATTATATGCTATTATCAAAATAATGGTATCAAAAGAAAGCCCTTCTTATGACGATAAAAACGATATATAGTTTGTGCGGGTACACTAAATGAGACAGAAATAAATTACAGCAAAACACAAACTGCTCAGAAATGTTAAAACAGCCCATGTCACCAAGCGTCGGACAAGCCAAAAAAGTCATGTCACTAAGGGGTTAACTATATATTGTGCAGGTACACACATGGTGAGTTTCCCCTGCTAACCTCACCAAGATTATCCCTACACAGTGTATAGCTAAATTGGCGAGTTTAACCCCTTAGTGACAAGACATTTTCACCTTGACTTTCCCTTGGTGACAATGGCTGTTTTGACATTTCTGGGGTGTTTGTGTTTAGCTGCAATTTTCTTCTTTCTCAGATACTGTACCCATACAAATTATATGTTGTTTTTATCGTCATAAGAAGGGCTTTCATTAGATACCATTATGTTCATCATATCTTATAATTTACTACAAAAAAAATCATAAAATATGATGAAAATTTTTAAAAAACCCACTTTTTCTAACTTTGACCTAAAATATAATTTAGACAAGTACAATCATTAAAAAAGACCTCGTCTAAATAGTTTCTAAATGTTGTCCCGAGTACATAAATATGCATGTTTCCATATTTTTCGGTATTTTTTTGCGAGTTATGGTGTATTTTCCTTTATTGACCTTTTGACCCCAATCCGAACCCAAAATTTAACCTTCACACTAAATTTGACCCCAACTATAACCCTTATGCTATCCCTTAATATATTTTAATTAAATTTTAACCCTATCCCTTATGCTAAAAATTATTTAATTTTAACCCTATAGGCTAATCTAACTATATAACCAGTTTTTAGTTAATTAAATATTAATTTAAATTTTTTTTCCATTGCTATGCTACTTAACTACCACTAGGGGCAGTCAAGTAGCATATTCCGAGCGACGGAAGTGAAGTTACTTTCACTTCTGAAGCTCATACCGCCAGAGGGCTTAGCCATATTGACGGAGCATGCTGCTCCGTCAATATGGCTCCCACGATCGCTCTGTGGGGCGATCGTGGGGGCCCCAGAAAAGACATTTCGATGCTGGCTATTGCCTCGACATCGAGGCAATAAACCAGCACAGTTGAAGTGGTTTTCGTGATCGTTGATCGCAAAAACCGCTTGATTCACTACAGGACGTGCCAGAAAAGTTCCCGGCAGGACGTGCCTGACAAGTCCTTTGTCGCGAAGGTGTTAGATGATCATCTCACTTTTTAGTGAACAGAAGCCCTAGACCAGGGGTAGGCAAACTGCGGCTCTTCAGCTGTTCCAAGACTACATCTCCCATACTCGTCCGCCAGCCTCTTAGCTGAAAGAGCATTATGGGAGATGTAGTCTTGGAACAGCTGGAGAGCCGCAGTTTAGAAGTGGGGAGAGGAGCTGTGACAGGAAGGCTTGATTGGATGGATGGTGAACAGTGGCACTGAAGTGTTCAACTCACATTAGACACGTGCTACATGCAGACACACTTGAACAAGGAGACTGAAGATAGCCCTATGATGCACTTTGGCAGACCTTTCCATACTGGAATGAGTACTCATTGCATTGGCCAGACGAGGCCTGCTTTGCTTGTATCTAAACATGATCGTAAAGGAGAACATTTGTATAAAAAGTTTGGATGGAATATTGCTATTGCTCAACATCCAGGAAGTTGGATAAGGAATTTATTTGCAATGAATAGAATCAGCTACACAAGATATTTAATAAATGGCAGTTGGGTTGTTGCCTTTAACCCCTTCGTGACTGATGACGGTCCTGGACCGTCATAGGGAAAACTCCATTCGTGACCGATGACGGTCCAGGACTGTCATGCAGGTCCGATCAAGGTATGCATGCTGGCATACCGCGATCGCACTACAAACGACATGGCCATTGAAGCCCCCCTGGAAACATCCGGGCACCGTGACAGGTGCCTGCTTTGACAGCTTTAGTGTCTCCCTGCTCCACGGCGATCGTGGGGCAGGGAGAGACTAAATATAGTGTTTCAACCCTCCCCATGGTCCCCCCAAGCACAACCAGCCACAGGATTTTTTTAATTTAATAAAAAAAAAAGTTTTTTAAATTTTTTATTATTGAGCTAATTCTAACTCTTGGGTTAGGGTTGGAGTTCATCAAAACCCTAATCCTATAGTTAGAATTAGGGTTTGTACTAACCCTAACTATAGGGTTAAGGTTAGAGTTAAATAAATCAAATAAATAAAAAAAAATTCAAAATAATAATAATAATAAATTATATAAAAATAAGAAGTTATTCCGTAGAGGACCAATGACATGTTATGTCTGTCTGTGGTCCTCTAAGATATTTTATTAAAAAAAAAAAAAAAAGACTACCAGTGGGTGCAGTGCTTTGCATTGGCCCCCAGCAGTAGATAGGGGCCTGCGGCAGCTGGATATATGATCCATGCAGCCGCAGAATAGCAAGGATAGCAAAAATCTGTGCTTCCTACTATAGACTACATTTCCTATTTTGTTACGGTAGCTTTTGGTTGGCTGAGCATGATAGGAAATTTAGTCACAAGCATTACATAACAAATACACGTTTTAAAACTGCAATGACCGTATCCTAAATTTTGCCCTGTACCTGCCACATAACCCTAGCAAACATATACATGTGGGGTACCGCTATACTCAGGGCAAGTAGATGAACATATATTAGGGTTTTGTTTGGTAATAAAATAGAACAACCCCTTTTAAATTCATACCTAAGTTTCAAAGTGTGTGAAATTAAAACACACACAAAATTACTATGCCAAAACTTGTCAAAGATGGGTGGTAAAATGACAGAATGAAAAGTGTCCAAATACCCAAAGTTGGATGCCCTGGGATGTCTTCTTTATAAAAATGTGTACATGTGGGGGGTTATTCAGCGATTCATGACCGATATCTGTGTTACAGTGTCACTAACGCTAATTTGTTTTAAAATGGTTTTGAAACAGCTATATGCTACTTGTATTTATTAACCTAAAACATGCAAAAAACATTGGGTATTTCTAAACTCAGGACCTGTAGTCGAATCTATATAGCAGGTTTTTTCATTAGCTTTTGGAACTTAGTAAAAAGTGTTTTTTTTAAATTTTAACCATATTTTTAAAAAATTTTCACAATACAATAAATGATATGAACAAAATAATGTCATGAAAAGAAAGCCCTTCTTGTCCTAAAAAAAACAACATATCATTTGTGTGGGTACAGCAACAGACAAAGAAGAAAATTAAAGCTAAACACAAACACCTCAGAAGTGTTAAAACAGCCTCGGTCACTAACGCACAACATTCCAAAAACAGTCTGGTCGTGAATGGGGTTAATCAAGTATCGTAATTGACAAGTGCCTGGAGTTGTTTGTTTATCTAAATTATATTTGAGTAGAATAAAAGCAGAAAATGGAAATGGTATATGCCAGTGGTGTCCCGAGGGGGATGCGGGGGGTGCGGACCGCACCAGGTGACACTCCAGCAGGGGTGACACCCGTGCTGCCGGCATCCCTCAGCACCGCATCGCCGGATTCAGCCACCACAAAAAAAAAAAATCACTGCAACCAGATGTGAAGTAATGTTACATCCGGTGGCTGTGTTTCCCTCCTCCGTGCAGGAAGGAAAACTGCACATTGGAAACATCTGGGGACACGGAGCAGCAGCCAGGTGGTAAGTACTGGGGAAGGCGGGAGGAAGGAGGAATATAATGAGCATAGGAACTTAATGGGCAAATTGTCTAGGGCATCTGAATGGCACAATATTACTGCCATCTGAATGGCACAATAATTATGGCATCTTAATGGCACAATATTACTGGCATCTTAATGCAGGGCTCGACAAACCCCGAGCGCCAGGTCGCCATGTCGACCAGGAAATCAGACCTGGCACCCAGGTATCGTGAGCCCCGCATGGTGCCTTGGCAATAGGATTTTTTTTTTCTTCTCTTTAATCTAGCGGTGCGCGAGGGAGCAGATTGAGTGCACCGGCTGCAGACTTCCTGCTCCGCCCCCTCGCGCACCGATATAGTGCTGATCACCGGGGAGCTCAGCAGGAAAGCAAAGCTGCTCTCTGCCACTTTAGCTGGCTCCTAAACCTCAGATACATTTGTCAAGCCCTGTCTTAATGGCACAATATTACTGGCATCTTAATGGCACAATATTACTGGCTTATTAGGCAAATTGTCTGGCTTATTAACGGCAAAATAATACTGGCATATTATTATTGTGTGTGACATAATTTGTGGGGCTCTTGTACGTGGCATATTTAATGGGCCATCTGACTGGCATTACTAAGGAATCTGTTTGGCATGGTATTGGAGGAAATCCAGGGGGTGACACCATGAGTTACCGCACCGGGTGACACCAACCCTAGTGACGCCTCTGGTATAAGCAATTACTATGCACGGTTACAATCAGAGATCTTTTGCATTTGGTGCACAAATTCAGTGGGCAGACAGGATGATGTAATTGTGTATGTGTATCACCGCACATCGAGCACTGAAATGATTGCAGCAGACTGACATTTAAACATTAGCAATCTGTCTGCCAGACTGAAGGAGAACAACACAGATAGCCCCTGTGGACAGGCAGGGATGGATTTTGGTGGGGTGTGATTGGAAACCCTGTGCACAATAGTTAAATGACCAGCATAGGTGTGAGGACTTGGGGCTGGGAGCCTATGGCAGGGAGATAGCGAAGGGCCACAGGGGAGCAGCGACCAAAGGGTAAGCAAGGCAAAATCCCAGACAAGGAATGGTAAGGATTGTGAGAATAAAGCAATCCAGGCCAGGTTCAAAGGGCAGGAGAGGTCAGAATATCCAGTAGGGAAGCCAAGGTCAAAAATCCAGGAGGTCTGGTAGGGAAAGGAGGAATCACAGGGGAAAATGCTCTGAGAAGGAACCAAGGGTAAATACCACTTAGCAGCTCAATACACAAGCACTGATTGAAGTCAGTACTTGGTATTTAATGGCTGCCAGGTGAATATCCCCGCCCCCTCCAATTAGGCAAGTCCACCCATTCTCATAGAGTAGCCTGAAACTCAATAAGGTGAGTGTCAGCCTTTCTCCACGTCCCTGCTTTTTCCCCCAATGATAACTTACCATCAGGCATTAGGCCACATCTCCCCCCCCCCCCCCCCCCCCGCCATCCAGATGATGGATGCACAAGTCACACGCGGGGTGCGAGTTACTGGAGCCTGGAGATGCGGCCTACTCCGCGACGGCCTTCCTCTCCAGCGGGCAGCTGAGGGAGTGGGTGAAGGTAGGGGGATGCATACATCATAACTTCTGCCACTAGCAATTCGGGACACCAAGGAGGTGGTATCTTACCTCGCATGTAAAATATCTCTATCCTGAAAAGCGAGACATATGTAGACCTCCAAAATTGGGATGTCCCGAGCAAAGCAGGAGATTTGGGGGTATATGTTGAGTTGTAAAGTGGCATACAGCAGCATCAGTGTCAGATATGCAGAGCAATGTGATACCAGCTTTTTTGGACCATATTTCCCATAATGATACACTATTGGGCTGAGATTGAGCAACATATGAAGTATGGTATGGCCAAAAAGCTCAAAGCCTTGCCATCACTGACAAATGTTAAATGGTTTTATAACTTTTGACCAATCATGTATATCATTTGTGTCTAGTGTGGCCAGTTTGTGTGACGCATATCATTCATATAGATGTAAAGGGACTCAAAACCAGGGCATTTCATGCCCCTGAGTGACAGACATGCTGCCAGCCCGGAACATGCGTGTCACTCAGAGGCATGACGTCTCTCGATGTAACTCCTGTATATACAGGGGTTTTGTGTGCTGAGAACAACCAGAACACAAACCCCCAGAAATACACAGTTACATATGAAAGGCGACGCCAGCTACGAATTCAGCAGTTTGTACCAATTTCTATACTTTTAGTGCTTGTCAAATTGGCAACAGAGTGAGTGACTCTGTTGCCGAATTCGTAGCTTGCGTCACCTTTCGGGTGTATTTCTGGGGTTTGTGTGCGCTCTGTTCGGAGCACACAAACCCCAGAAAAACACAGCGCGTGTGATCTGTGCTAAGTGTGCGCCGAACATATGGAGCATCCGCCACTGCTCAAAACAATGTCACTTGAACAATGCTATTCATGTAGAGAACAAAAAAATATCAGAAATGATCTATCCATTATGCTAACAGTATTCCAAGAAAAAGCAAACATTAAAATAAATCTGTGTTTTAAATGTGTCTGTGGTATCTCTTGTTTATGGCCACACCAGTGGCTTGCAAATTAACTACTTTTCAATGGGAAATGTGTAATTTGCATACCAAGCCACATGTTATGTCATAAACAAGAGACACAACAAACATTTAAAACAAATGTTTATCTTAATGTATGCATTTCCATTTTTATTCTGCTAATATAGTGCCAATTTACTTTATAATCTGCAGGCATGATATAGGTTTTGAGAAATCAACTGCAAAAGGAGAATGGAAACCACCATGTAAAACTTTCACCTTCACTTTCACCTATAGTGGTAACAAGTTACATAAATATTATTTATACTGCAAATGTTTCAATGTGCCTGGGGTGTCTCGTGATGGGTATTACATCATCATGTGGCTTAATATGCAAGTTACACATTCCCTTTTGAAAATAGTTAATTTGCATATCAAGCAATTATTTAAAAAAAAAAAAATTGTGAAAATGTTAACAATGTATAGATCATGGTTTGTTTACTACATTCACAGTAGAAAACAATGTAGACTTCTATGAGTAGAATTTTGGCTTAATTCGGGGCCATTTCCTGAGGACCTTGGCTATTATGAATATAGTTAAAATCCTCCCATAGAATTCAATGGGGGGGATTTTCGGCTATAGCCAAAAATGTCAAAGTCCTCCCGAAATGGCCCAATGTTTAATAAAATAAAAATTGATAACAATTAAAATAGGATAATAAGATACATCAATTAAATATATAAAAAGTAAAGGAACATTAAAAATTAAAAAATGCTTAGATTAATGTACATGTACCATTTATAATATATAACATTAATATATTATAATTGCATATATATATTTTTGTGTTTAAATATGTTACTTAAATTCCTCTACAGGGAGTGCAGAATTATTAGGCAAGTTGTATTTTTGAGGATTAATTTTATTATTGAACAACAACCATGTTCTCAATGAACCCAAAAAACTCATTAATATCAAAGCTGAATATTTTTGGAAGTAGTTTTTAGTTTGTTTTTAGTTTTAGCTATTTTAGGGGGATATATGTGTGTGCAGGTGACTATTACTGTGCATAATTATTAGGCAACTTAACAAAAAACAAATATATACCCATTTCAATTATTTATTTTTACCAGTGAAACCAATATAACATCTCAACATTCACAAATATACATTTCTGACATTCAAAAACAAAACAAAAACAAATGAGTGACCAATATAGCCACCTTTCTTTGCAAGGACACTCAAAAGCCTGCCATCCATGGATTCTGTCAGTGTTTTGATCTGTTCACCATCAACATTGCGTGCAGCAGCAACCACAGCCTCCCAGACACTGTTCAGAGAGGTGTACTGTTTTCCCTCCTTGTAAATCTCACATTTGATGATGGACCACAGGTTCTCAATGGGGTTCAGATCAGGTGAACAAGGAGGCCATGTCATTAGATTTTCTTCTTTTATACCCTTTCTTGCCAGCCACGCTGTGGAGTACTTGGACGCGTGTGATGGAGCTTTGTCCTGCATGAAAATCATGTTTTTCTTGAAGGATGCAGACTTCTTCCTGTACCACTGCTTGAAGAAGGTGTCTTCCAGGAACTGGCAGTAGGACTGGGAGTTGAGCTTGACTCCATCCTCAACCCGAAAAGGCCCCACAAGCTCATCTTTGATGATACCAGCCCAAACCAGTACTCCACCTCCACCTTGCTGGCGTTTGAGTCGGACTGGAGCTCTCTGCCCTTTACCAATCCAGCCACGGGCCCATCCATCTGGCCCATCAAGACTCACTCTCATTTCATCAGTCCATAAAACCTTAGAAAAATCAGTCTTGAGATATTTCTTGGCCCAGTCTTGACGTTTCAGCTTGTGTGTCTTGTTCAGTGGTGGTCGTCTTTCAGCCTTTCTTACCTTGGCCATGTCTCTGAGTATTGCACACCTTGTGCTTTTGGGCACTCCAGTGATGTTGCAGCTCTGAAATATGGCCAAACTGGTGGCAAGTGGCATCGTGGCAGCTGCACGCTTGACTTTTCTCAGTTCATGGGCAGTTATTTTGCGCCTTGGTTTTTCCACACGCTTCTTGCGACCCTGTTGACTATTTTAAATGAAATGCTTGATTGTTCGATGATCACGCTTCAGAAGCTTTGCAATTTTAAGAGTGCTGCATCCCTCTGCAAGATATCTCACTATTTTTGACTTTTCTGAGCCTGTCAAGTCCTTCTTTTGACCCATTTTGCCAAAGGAAAGGAAGTTGCCTAATAATTATGCACACCTGATATAGGGTGTTGATGTCATTAGACCACACCCCTTCTCATTACAGAGATGCACATCACGTAATATGCTTAATTGGTAGTAGGCTTTCGAGCCTATACAGCTTGGAGTAAGACAACATGCATAAAGAGGATGATGTGGTCAAAATACTCATTTGCCTAATAATTCTGCACTCCCTGTACACTTTTCTATTCAATTCTCCAGCTTGGATCGGGAGACTTTCACCTATGTTACTGGAATTCAGAGCGAGTACAGGGGAAGACGAAAATCTATGGTTTTCATGGCGAAAATGTCCCAATCTGATTGAATTGCCACCGAACTGCCAATTCATACTTTTTTGATTTATTGAGTGGCCACATTTCTGAGATTTCTGAAATTTGGCTAAAATGCCTGACCCAAATCCAATTCAGGGCAACATTGGTATTTATCGAGTCGACCCTATAAGGTTAATTATTACTTTAGGAAACAAATAAATAGACTAACACCAAAAATAACATTACCATCACTGTTTATTCTAGCTTAGAGATAGATTCTTTATTAGTAGAAGCACAATTTTGACATTTGTATCTGTCAAACTAAGCTTATCTATAACGTGACAGGGAAGCACTTTCCTTTCTATTGCTTTGCATACTTAACCAGGCTTCTGGGTTGAGCATCAGAGGTGTGACAAATAGGGTCCAAATTGATTTATAAATCATAAGAGTTTCTCAGTTTGTGTGAATAAGGAAGGTGGTTGGTATTTCAAGAGATTAAACTGTGTTTAAAACATTTAGTACATGGGAAAGGTACAAGTTCCAGATTCACTAAATATGAATATTCCATATGTGCTAGGTGTGCAGACGGAAGCTGCGAATTCAGCAACAGAGTCACTTACTCATTTCGACCAGCACGAAAGGTATACGAAAATTCGCAGCTGGCTGTTTGCAGCACACAAACCCCCGGAAATACTCGAGATACATCGTGCCCCTGAGTGACAGCTGTGTTCCGGACTGGCAGCACACCTGTCACTCAGGGGCATGTTACGCCCCTGCACTAAACAGGAAACTGATGCACTGCAAATAGCCAGAGTTGCGCCAGCTTAATTCCAAAAGAGACAAAGGAAACCATCCAATAAAATAATCTTTTGTTTCTGTCTTTAGACAAAGTTCCAGCAGGAGAGACCAGTGGATAAAACAGCAGATCACACGCGTTTTGCACTTATGTGCTTAATACTAAGCAGCCAAAGGATTAAGAAAATGACATGTCAAACACATCAAGCATGACTCGTTGTTTTAAAAATATTTAGTGTAAGGTATAGTAACCGTATCTTTCATTTTTCATCAAGACAGGTATTTTTGTGTCGGTTTGAGAAAATTCAGCTTAAAGATGTAACCTGTTTTGTGAGTGTATTGCAAGTTATGCTAATCTATCCTAATCATTAGTCCTTGTCTGTATGTCAATACTGTAAGTTTCCTTTGTGCAAGATGTATTGCTACATAAAGGTCAACCTGGTGTGTAATATTCTTTCACTCATTTGTTTTTATGTACCATGTATAATATGTTTTTATTTTATTGTGAAGTTAAAATTAAATTTCATTATTTCTGTTACATACTTACCATTTAGGTTATCTGTCCATCACAAGTGCTCTCTCAAATTTGCAATTACATTATTTACTCCTGCTGAAAGCAATAGTTATCATTTTTAAACATGTTATTTATAAACATGTTGTATGGTCTTTGATACTTGTATATATAATTAGCAATGTTCCTGGTATAAATGTGTTTTTGTAGTGCTGTAGTGTTATTTTATCATCTTATTTTCTTACATTACTGGGATGACTTTTACCGAAAAACAGTTCTGCAGCTAAGGGACTAGGCATGTGTCCAAAGCACGTTCACTGTGATGGCAACATTTGTGTAAAAGGAAAAATCTCTGCTCAAGAATAAAAAATAAATTCAGAGAGATAAGGGTGATATCCTAATTTAAAGAGAGCCCTGCTAGCATAAAGGATGTTGCCTCACCCAAAAGTCCCAGACTCTTAAAAACGTAAAGGTTCACTACTACTTAAATAAGATGCAACTAGATTACCTAGTCATTTAAAACAAACACATAAATCATATACCACTGTTTGTTTTAAATGATTGAATTAATTGCATATAAAAAGGAGAAATAAAATTAGGTGTTTATCTCCTGGATCCATTTTGTGAATATTTCCCATGATGCAACATCGTCCAAAATCTTCTAGGCAGTCTCACTTCACAACTGTGGCCAAAGCCTGCATGATGATGTCATAAGATTCTCTCCTGCTCTCTTAAAGGCCCCTGTGCATCATAGTGGGCAGGACTAGGTGGCTGTGTACAACTTTTTTTTACCTGCCTTCCAACCCAAAGAGAGAAGATTAACCTGATCAAACAGGATCAGAACTCTGCCCCCTTGTGATGTAATAGTTAAACTACACTCCCATTCAATGCAAGTCTATGATCAGAATTCTAACTTTTAGACTGCATTCTATGTACATAGCCCCAAAGAGATATAAAGCTGTAAAGTCTTGGGGGAAGGAACCCAAAAAAACTACATTTCACAAAATGGTGCGACCAGTCACACTTGTTTAGTGAAATATTTCATAAAATAAACTCGCATAACAAAAACAAAAGACATATCTGAAATCAACAATACAAAATAAAACATTTCCATTTTTTGACGGGCGTGTCCCTTTAACCTGAGTGGTGATAGCCCAAAAAAGTAAATATTATAAAATAACAGCCCAGCCAGTGTGTCTGAAGTATATACAGAACTGCACAGCAAAAAGTTGGACCATACTGCTTTATCCGATTACTTGTCCCCTATATATCTTGCAAACTAAATATTACATACAAAATTGACATATTACCTCTGGCCAAAATTATATTTCTTACCATCATGCCGGTTTTTCTTTTTCATCCATTTTTCTACAGTTTCAGAGCTAACACTTTCTAATACAAAGTCATCAAGTACTTGCGGATGTAAAGAAAGATATGCCTTTACCTTTTCATCTGTTAAATCTGGCAAAAAATGAATGGAAAGAAAACATTAAAAAAAAATAAAAATAAAAGTCTCACATATTTACTTTAGTCTACGCACTTTTTTCTAATATACTAATTTTACAGATCAATACAAGTGAAAGTTAAGATAAAAACAAACATTAAACCATACATGTATTTAAACTTCCATCAATCCTGGTGGCATTTATTCAATACTAAACATTAACTTATACTAATTGATTTTTCTTTTTAAAGTGGCTCTGTCACAAACATTGTCTTTGAACTACTGTTCACCATTTAAATATACTGTATATACCTTAAGTTAGTTTTACATTTGTTCAGAAGTCTTTTATTAAAAACAAATGACATTTTGTGACATTGTTATGCATCATTTACATAAGAACAGATTTACACAGTCAAATACAAGGCAATAATACCCACATCAGGCCAAAATAGCGGAGACTGAAAATTCTCTAATTTGCCAACATACTGTTTAAAGGACCACTCCAAGTCCCCACCATTATAAAATAATAAATGCATATTCAGGCAACAGTTTAACAGCATGCATTGTTTCATTTACTTTTTATTGTTTTTGTAATACATAAAGGGACAGTCTAGTCCCTAAACTCACTTTGGTGCAAGATTACCGCTTGTATAGTGCACAGACTTTTTTTTTCCAGTGTGATTTGATGCAGGCATTCTGTATAAATCACATTTTTAATATTTGACTCAAGCCCTCCCCAGGCATTACCAAGTAAAAAACAAGCAAACCGGTACCACTCACTATATGGATCACGGATAGACGGGTGCTCCACAGTGTTGAACGCAATATAAATGGCATCAAATGAAGAAAAAAGGTGTGCACTCCATTCTCCACGATGATCAATCAATAAGTGCTTTATTGCAGTACAACAGCAAACAGAGAAAATATCATGTAACGGACTAAAAATAGGAGTGAGAAAGGACACTTAACGCGTTTCGCGTGTTGCCACGCTTAATCACCTATGATTAAGCGTGGCAACACGCGAAACGCGCTAGGTGTCCTTTCTCACTCCTATTTTTAGTCCGTTACATGATATTTTCTCTGTTTGCTGTTGTACTGCAATAAAGCACTTATTGATTGATCATCGTGGAGAACGGAGTCCACACCTTTTTTCTTCATTTTCTCCCCAGGCATTACTCTGCATGTTTACTGCAGGTTTCATTTAGTCACTCCCTGTGCTCTTGGAAATGAATACATTGTGTGGACTGTGATAAAACTCTCACTAGAGAGACATGAAATTCCATTCATTTGAATAAAATTATTTCTATTGCAGCAAAAAAAGGAAAATTAATTACTTTTATTCATCTAGTGTGGGCAGTCCTGGTTTCTTGCAAACTGCTATAATTTCACTACTTCCTATAGCTGTAAGTATTTTACATTTTAAGCAATGTAAAACATGTATTTTAATGTACTTTGGAAGCACATTAACAGGCATTATCATTTGGAAGATGCATGTCAAGCTCTGCCTTAAGCACATGTGTACAGTGCCACTTCACATGCATTAGGAGTCCCCAAGCTTCTAAATGGACAGGCAGGGAGAAGGTAAACTGAGATCAGAGGGAAAAGTTCAGGAATCTTTTAGGCATTTTAGGCAATTTTCTGTTAATACCCTATTTCCAAATGGCGGATTGAACATCATGGTGGTCCACAACAGCATCTATGCCAAAGGTTATAACTAATCCTTCTCTATCTCTAACTAACCTTTGATACCCCAGCATATAGTGACCCTTAGATACCAGATTAACCTGCATGCCATTTTATCCCCATTCTATGGCCAATGCAATCCATAAAACAATGTAGTGGCTTTTCGGGACAGAGGTAGCGCTCAGTGGGTCATCAGGACCTCAATCCCGCAGACCTGTTCACATTCTCCGGTGTCCCATACACCAGATAATGCTCACTGGACTTGTGCAGCATTGTGCGCATGCGCAGTAACAATCCTGGTTTCAGATACCAGGATCTAAAGTGGGTGACAGTGTTACCGTGCATGAGTGGTAGCACTGACACGCCCCTCTCCAGACTCCGCCCCTGGTGAGTCACCCGCTCCCCAGACCCCCAGACCCTTCTGTCCCAATTTGCCCACGGGGAAAAGTTGGGAGGTATGGCAATGTATGTGCACTCACTCATGCTTGACATGTGCAAACTATTTGTTATGAGAGCCTCTTCACTAGGGCCTACAGGGAGCCCAAGCAAACTTATTCCATTTTTCAAGTATATATGCATTTTGTGTATGTATAAAAAACATTTATATTATTATTATTATCATCCACACACTACAGCACTTAAAAGCAACTTGCTGGAGTGAAGACAAAAAGAAAATATTACATTTCCCATGAGGACTTATACTTGTTTTCATAAACAGAAAGGTAACTGGTACAGGAGTGCTAATTAGTTCTGTTGGGGACAGAAGTAAAACTCAGTGTTAATGATAAACATTTTAGAATAATTCAGACTTACATAATCACACATTAATTTGTGTAACTAGATTGTCAAATATAAATCATTGCGCTTTTAAATTATTTCATTCTAAAAAAAAAACACACACACATTCTTTGAAGCATTCTTGGTCCCATCCATGTACATTTTATAAAAGATAGCCCTCCATATTCAACATAAATCCTTAAAGTGACAGTCTAGTCCCCAAACTCACTTTGGTGCAAGTTGAAGACTACTGCTTGTATAGTGCACAGGCTTTTTTTCCAGTGTAATTTGATGCAGGCATTCTGCATAAATCAAATTTTTTATATTTTACTCAAGCCCTCACCCAGTGATTATTCTGCATGTATACTACAGGTGTTGCAGCACCGATTATTTAGACACTGCGCATATAAAGTTTTGTTTCATTTGTGTCACTTCCTGTGCTGCTGGAATAGAATACATTGTGTGGAATGTTATAAGCTTGCTCTTGTACACAGTAATATCTCTTAACAGTGCAACACACTATCTGATGCAGGGCCGCTTTAACCAATGGTGCTACATACGGAGACAGTAATGTGTGCAGCAGCCGGCTTACTCTTAGTGCTGCCGGATATGACAGCGAGTCATATCCAGCAGCTGTTTGTCCCTCCTCCACACACGCAGCATGCGTGGAAAGAAGACTGCGGAAGAAGCAGCCGAGACAGCAGCAGCAAGGTAAGTACTGGGGGGAGTGGGGGGTATTTTACTGGGCATACTGGCTGTGGCATGTTACTGGGCATACTGGCTGTGGCATATTAATGGGCATACTGGCTGTGGTATTTGACCAGGATATGAACCCTACCAATATAAGCATGTGAGATATTGGTGAAGGGTCCTTACCAAATTGGAATGTTTAATTTAGAAGGCTACAAAATTAATAAGGGGATTGGAAACTCTTAGTTATGAAGACAGACTAATACATTTGCATTTATATATGCTAGAAAAAAAAACTGCATTTTAATAACGCTGTGATAACATAATATAAATATGTGTAGGGCCAATATAAAGAGCTCTCCAGTGACCTGTTTATTAACAGAAAAATACAAAGAACAAGAGGTCATCCCCTGAGACTGGAAGAGCAAAGATGTCATACACAACAAAGGAAGGGATTCTTTATTGTAATGATAATACAGGTGTGGAACTCAGGGTCAATGACAGTAGTGCCATCAAATATCAGATACATTCAAAAAGGGTCTTGATATTTATTCAGAAAGGCAGGACATACAGAGCTACAAATAATACAGATAAACAATATTTAAGAGCTTCTTGATTTAAAATAGCTTAATTAGTGGGGAGTTTTGCTCTTTTGGACAAAATTCTGGAAGGATTGGTAGAAGGGTTGAATTTGATGGACTTGGGTCTTTTTTCAACCTAAATCACTGTTACTAAGCCTCCAAATTTCTAGTGCTTTTTTGAAAATTAGTAGGTTTACTCTACTCCACCTCCTGTCTGTCTTATAAAATATATATATATATATATAAATTTGGTACAACATACATACAGATGTGATTTTACATAAAATGAAATCATAGATCTAACAGGTCACAGAAAAAAAAAATAAAGGAATAACATAAATAAAGAAGACAGTTAGTATAAAGTAGAAGATACACTTTGTACCAATCTGCATAGTTTCCAGTTGCATTAGCATACAGTCTTCACAAATACACCCGGTACTGAATTGCTATATGCATTTCCATTTTGATCAGTAAAGTGGTTTTAATCAAAATATTGTTTCATTTATATTTTAAATAAAAATATTAAAGTTCTGGTAAAACAATATAAGATATTCATTTACGGTTTACCTAATACTTGAGTCCATGTTCTGATCAAAGGAGTTTTGTAAAAATTACGTCGACATTTAATATTTGCATTAAAAATTGATAGCGAAATATCATCTACTGCACAAAGAATGTTTAAGTGTCTTTTTTGGCAAATGACCTTGTGAAAAATACAAACAGAATTCATGTGAATTGCTGCATTATCCTTGTAACTGAAGACTAACCAAAACAAACTTACAGAAAAAGAAAAACAAGTTCTTATTCAAAGAGTGAACTAAAATGGACAGCTTCCGATTTAAGTTTAATTGCCTGTAAACTCACTGTGCTTCCCTCTGCTTGAGGTTTTTATGCACAATTGGCATGGCCTGGAGGGCTGTATGGAGTTGCCATTGTGATAAAGGACAGCACTGAAGAAGTTGCATCTTGAGAACTATTCTATATACTGCACAGTACCATGAGTTAAAGATTTGATCTTCTTGTATCCAATATGATAATCTCCCAGCTAACAGCCACAATGTTAATCAAATCTCAAGTTTTGAAATCTTTATTAAATACTCAGAGGATGTTTTTTAAGTGGAAATATTGTTAACCTCTGGAGGCTTAAAAAGGTATCATCCAGGGCCATCTTTAACGTGGGTATAACGGGGCAGCTGCCCCGGGCCAGTTACTCCTGGTGCCCCAATGGGCCTTCTGCCCTTGCACATCCTCTTCGCCGCACATTGCACTGCTGAACTAAAAAAAAAAATCATTGCCACTGGATATATCAGTATGTCATATCCAGTTGCTGTGTTTCCCTCATTCGTGCTGGAGGGAAGACTGCAAGAAGGAGATGTCAGGGGACAAGGAGCAGCCAGGAGGTGAGTGCCGGGGAAGGGAGGGGGAGGAGGGTGGTATACAACGAGCACTGCAATATAAAACCTAATTGTGGCATCTTAATGGCACAATATTACCGGCATCTGAATGGCACCATAATACTGGCATCTGAATGGCACAATATTACTGCATCTTAATGGAAAATTGGCTGTGGCATCTTAATGTCACAATAATATTGGCATCTTAATGGGCAAATTGGCTGTGGCATCTTAATGGAAAAATACTGGCATCTGAACGGAACATTATTACTGGCATCTCAATGGCACAATAAAACTGGCATCTCAATGGCACAATAAAACTGGCATCTTAATGGGCAAATATGCTGTGGCATCTTAATGGCACAATAATACTGGCATCTTAATGGTCAGATTGGCTGTGGCATCATAAAAGCACAATACTGGCATTTTAATGGGCAATTTGGCTGTGGCATATTAGTGGGCAAACTGTGGCATATTTAAAGGACAAACAGTGGCATATTTTAATAGGCAAACTGGCTGTTGCATATGTTATTAACAAAGTGACTGTGGCAAGTTAATTGGTACCTGACAGTGACTTATTTTAATTGGCAAAGTGATGCTGTGGCATGTTCCATGGGGCAAAATAACATGTAGTATGGGGGAAATTGACAATGTGGCTTGTTCTGCAGGGGCAATTCTGTGGGAAAAAGTGACACTGTGGTATATTCTGTGGGGCAAATTGACACTGTGGCATGCTAAACTGTGTAGGTGCAATATGAGTGCAAGCCAAGTTGTGGGTGCAATACAGATGCATGTCAAGTGCTGTGACTACTCTGTGGGGTTGTGTTAAGTCCTTTAAATGCAATGTGGGTACAGAAAAAGGGAATAAAAATAACAATAACATTTTTATTACATATGAAAATAGTTTAATATAATATTAAGAAGTCGATATAAGTATAAATGCAACTAGTGAGAGAGAGTGAGAGCGAGAGAGAGTTGTATAGATATTTATAAATATATATGAACATATGTAAGTGCTCTCTAATATCCGTGTATACTTTTGTAACTTATGCAATGAGTAGTTTTATTCAGTGTTGCATGGTAAGAAGGTATACATATTACAGCCATATATACATATATACAGTTTATACACTGCAATTATACACTTATTATACACATTTTATACACTGCAATAAAAGTACTCACTGCAATAAAAGTCCAATTGTGTGTGTGCTTATTTTTGTGTTTTTTTGATGGGGGAATATTGTGATGCAGGGCACGATTGCATTGTGGGGAGGGGGGCAGGATCCAGGGGGCCCAACCAAATGCTTGCCCAGGGTCCAATCAATATTAAAGACAGCCCTGGGATCATCTAAACATTTTTTATTAATGCAGATTAAACATACAGATTAAAGCAAAGTATGCCTCTCTTTTTAAGAAGTTCTTTTAAAAAGCTTTAATATTTATCTTTAAATTTTATTTAATATTTCTGTAATCTATGGTTTCCAAGACATGACAAAATTAATTCAGAAATACTTTAGAACTAGGTGCAGTCATTTCATAAGTTTATTGGCAGTATTTAAGCCAGTATTGAAAGATCATGCTTTTTGTGAATCTTCTGCAGTGACAGGGATGTTTTTTTCCTGCTGTTGGCATGGATGTGTTTCCTGATGTTGCTAAGAAGTGCTGCATGCGCAGAGCTGGATAGGTGCTGCAGTCCACAGTAGCTAATGGCACCCATGCTTTCTGTTGCTAAGCCTGCAACTATTATGCTCATGCTTTGTCATGATATTGCCTTACTGTTCATTGCAACATCTATCAGGAAGTTATGCAGTAGTCACAGTAGAGAACAAATAATATCATTGTAGAAGTTCCAGCACTAGAAGATGAAGAAGGCAGTTCCAAAAGGAGGAGGGAGTCAGCTATTGAGACGTGAGAAGAGGATGTCCCCTTTTGCCAATTCTATGGAAGCATAGTATTCCAGTGAAAGAGGTCCAGGGGAAAAAAAGTGTATTAGCACCAGCACCATACTTTATTTAGATCAGTGTTTCTCAACTGGTGAATTCTGACCCAAAAGGGGGTCGTGTGTCCATCTTTTGATTTGGGGGAAGGAACCACGATTTGGCAACGTTGCTAGTTAATACAGTCCAGCTGATATATCTTCCATTAACTCCCCTAGGATTAGGAAACAGCCATGGCTCCACCGTTTACATTGGGGATCCAATTTCAGAATTTACCTGAGATGGGCCAAGTGAATTTTGGGCTAATTAGTCTCATAGATATCAATGGCTTTTTATTTTATCCAATTTTTACACTTTAATTTTTACTTGCACTGAAACTACTGTTCATTCTGTGAAAAAGCCCTCTTTTTGTTGGTTTAGTGTTTTGAACAGTGCAGATATACATTGTGGAATAATGTACAACTTGTTTTGTAGAATCATTTATAATGTTTCGGAACATAAAAAAAAATTTGTCATGACTTAATGACCAAGGACAAATGTGGGTCCTGAGGTTAGACAGGATGAGATTTAGATGATGTTTTTGTTGAGCTTTACTCCACTTTTAACCTGAATATCAGCATGCAGAAAAAAATAAATAGACAAGGAAAGGCAGCCCTCTACAGACAGGCTATCGATTGGGTATCGGGAAACTCACAATACACTATCACAAACCTTGACCAGACTTTCGGCCTGCATATTCCGTTAACAACACTCCTCCATACACCAGTGGCTTTGCTGCCAAAGGAGACAAGAACGAAATCGCTGCTTTATAGTACAATCCGAGCATTTCAATTATTCAGACCACAACTGAAGTTATCCCTCTAACAATCAATTTTCCTACCCTTTTTTTTTTTTTTTAAAAAGAACATACATTTTAAAATGGCCAGGCAAGATATCCATTCACAGAATGGGCAGACAAGGGACTCGCTCACATGCGGTGAAATGGTCTACAGAATTTTTCACCTCTCTACACATTTACCCGGATAAGAAGTTGTCAAATGGGCAGATACTGATCAATGCCCCAAATGCAAAAACCCTGCAGCTGACCTGACCCGTTGCATTTGGCATGGTCATACTTAAACACTATTCCAACAAGTTCAAAGATACGCCAACAAAGATCTCAACATTAAACTAGGGCTCTTACCCAGTTACACCATCCTTAACATCATAAAACAGCTAACTACAAAAAATCCCCAAGGCAGGTTATTCCACCACTGGATAGAAACTACCCCACCACCTTTTCCACTTTTCTCTCCAAACAATCCCAACTTTTCCGAATTTCGTGGTAGATGGCACAGTGCACAAAATAAACCACCACCAAATCCTTTTTCCACCAAAGGCTGATTAAAATTTCTAAATTCTCAAGCAGAAAATGTATTATTTAGTAATAATTCAGAATTACTAAAATGTGTGTGTTAATATTTTTGTTATTGCTTTACTTTCAAAAACAGTCAAAGATTCTAAATTTTTTTGGCTGTTAGAGATTGCATAACAAGTTGTACTATAAAAACTGCATATGGTTTGATCCCTCTTTCAACATAAATTTTCAACATCTCTATAGATGTAATATAAGTTGCCACCCGATTATTAATCTACCTTGAAAATACTGTCTACCATAAAATGAGAGCAAACTATCCGTTTTATAATGTTTCTTTTTAGAATATACTTTTCTACTTGGGATTTAAAATGCATGTACAAGCCTTCCTCATTCCCCACATGCCCCCCAATGATGGAGCCCCTTTAACTGTGCATACAAAATATGGAAATACATTTTGAGCACTATAACCTTTTAATAAACTCTTTAGAAATTATATTTCATATACAATCCTGGCTGAATACAATCTGGCATTAGATCAAACAAAGCACCAAGATGTTAAAAGAAAAATACACTCCAGCAGGACTGCCGTGCTTCACACAAAGAACCCTTTCTTCCCTCACGGTACTGAGCTTGGGCAAGGAGCCAAGCTGCTACTTATCAGCTGCTTGACATCAGGGGAGAACTCTGTGCGTCATAGGCCCAGTGGGGACCCCTTTGCCTTATGGCTCAGCACTATTTTTTTTTATCTTATCTTATCAGGGAGTAGATTCTGGCAATTCCACTGCACTGAAAATGAAACAATACACACTGATCAATCAATTTAAAAATATAAAGTTCTATTGAATCAATATGAACCAACAAAAAGTGTTAAACATTTATTTGATATAAACATCTCTCTTCAGAGATCTTTTTGGAGGGAACCTATAATCAGAAACATTAAATAACATTTTAAGTTGGCAGGGATACAACTATAGTATATAATGAGGTGCATGGAATGTGCAGAACAAAAGTGAACTTTTACATGAGATGATTTATAGTGTATGTGGCAATATTCATTATTGTTAAAAGTAATATTTATAAAAGCACCATCAGTAAACAATGCTGGACACTAGACAAACAAAACATATGAAAAGCAGGTAACATAACAGGAATATATGCCAACAAAAAAGAGAGGGGTGGTTTGGTCACTCTCCAGAAGATACAGGGTCATGTGTACAGTGTTAACTAAATATAACTTATCAGTTAGGAGGTAATGTAAGAACTAACCATAACATTTAATTCAATTGTGGTGCAGCCGAGTATGTGCAAAAAAGGATGGTGTTTAATCAGAAACTTCATTTACTTCTTTAATGGAGAGAGATTCTATGGAAACGGAAATGAGAGCATTGGGCAAGTCATTAGTACTGGTGGATATGCATCTTAAAAAGGGAGGGGAAATGTCATTTTGTGAGTGGTTATGAAGAGCTCTGTAGAAGGGGACAAGAATTTTGAATATTTAAAATGAAGTATTAATATAAAAGGGAATGAGGATGATAAGCATGGCAGCATCATTCATAATGGACTGGAAAAGAGATGAGATGCTGGGGGGGGGCTTTTAGAATTAACTTGCATGAAGAAATTTGATAAGTGCATAAAAAAGAACTGTAGACAACCGAACTCTACCTCATTCCTGCTTTTTGGGGTCAGAGGTAGAGAACAGTGAGACAGAGGGATTTAAGACCAAACCTGTGGAATAACTGGGACACTGGAGATTGGTTACTGTGCTCATCATCAAAAATATTTTTTAAAAAAAATGCAAAATATGAAAAGATTACATACAACGTGCTTGAATTTACATTGCTAATTAAAAGTATAACAGGTGTGACCTGAATGCCAGCACATAGCAGAAGATGAACACAGACCTGCATATTAAATATTGACATCAATTAAAACTGAAATAAGGCAAAAGCCATTTTTTACATATTATAATCAAGCCACAAGGTGATGTCATAAACCGGAGACATCATATTTAAAAACGTTTTCTCTTAAGTTAAATAGGTGTTATCTTAACGCCTTCTGATTTAATGGAAGTTCAGGGACACAACTTTTACATCTTGTCCTGCATAACGTAGAATTCATATGTGTTCAGAGGGAAATCAATTATTTAATCAAGGGAGTTCCTATAGGATACACGCGTTGATTACTCGTTCCCCCTGGAAATATTTGTATCTTCATCGTGCAGGGGAGCTGGTAAAAGTATATATACATACATTATTATATATATATATATATATATATATATATATAATTTCTATATGTGTATGTGTGTGTGTGTATATATATATATACACAATTGGAACATTAGTGGCTTGGGGGTGGGACTTAGTGATTAGAGGGAGGGACTGTGCACTTATGTAATATATTTAAATGGACACTACCACTTACATAAGATGTAACTAGAAAGCTTGTTCATTTAAAACAAGCACATATATAAATCATATACCACGGTTTCTTTTTTATATGATTTAATTAATTGCATGTAAAAGGAAAAATAAAATTAGGATGGTGTCTCCCCCATCCATTTTGAGAATATTTCCTATGATGCAACATCGTCCAAACTCTTCCAGCCAGTCTCACTTTACAACTGTTGCCAAAGCCTGCATGATGATGTCATAAGATACTCCCCTGCTCTCTTACTGGCTCGTGTGTATCATAGTGGGCAGGACTAGGTGGCTGCGTACAACTTTTATTTACCTGCTTCCAACACAAAGAGGAGAATTACCTGATCAAACAGGATCATAACTCCGCCCCCTTGTGATGCAATAGTTACATTACCCTCCCATTCAATACAAGTCTATGATCAGAATTCAGACTTATAGACTGCATTCTGTGTCCCCAGCCCCAAAGTGAGAAATGTGTGCTGTAAAGTCACTAAAGGATGGGAACCAAAAACATAATATATGTCACAAAATGGCGGCACCCAGCACATATCTTATTAAATACAGTCACATAACAAAAACAAAATACTTGAATACAGACTGAAATATTGATTGTTCAACATATATGTATATCTGACCCATCAACCCTAACTGTACAACTGGTCGTATAAACATGTGGCTGCATGCTCTGTACAGGCTCCTGTGTAACAAATCTATGCACACTTTGCAAGTACAGTTATTGTTTGCTATACTTTACTTTTGACTCATCTCCCAGACCCCAACCATATGCTTGGACTTGACCCAGAGTATAAGTAGAAGCTGCAAGTCTTATATTTGTAAGTAAATTATACAAGTTTAGAATGCAGATATTAAAGGGTCCTTAATATATACATGTTTGGAATGACTTAACATTAAAACCCATGAAAAAGGGTAGACAAAAAATAAATTGAAGTAGGGTGATCACATTTTCATTTTATTCAGGGATGCTTGTGAAAAATGTAAATTCCACAGCAATTTTTAGTGCAGTTAGTGCCTTTTTTATACGTGTTGCGTTCTACACTGGAGCAATCAAACATAGTGTGCCTATTAGTAGCTATTTCTGTGTGCCACTTGTATATATGCTTATCACATAGAATGTGTCGACAGATAAAATCCAGTCGGTCCATCTAGTCTGCCCAATTTTGAAAATAGTTTTATTATTAGTTCCCAGTTCCCTATCTTATACCTAGGATAGAATTGTGCCTATCCCACGCATGCTTAAAATCCTTGACTGTGTTTACCTCTGCTGGAAGACTATTCCATACATCCACTACCCTCTCAGTAAAGTAATACTTCCTGATATTACTTTTAAATCGTTGCCCCTCTAATTTAAGACTATGTCCTCTAGTTGTGGTAGTTTTTCTTCTTTCAAATATACTCTCTTCCTTCACATTTTTATTTTCTACATTCACAGAATACAAAATGTTTAGGTGACAAAGTCCCTTTAAATGTGGCAAGGGCCATGTTATAGTATGGCCAGTAATCTCATAGGATCATCAGGTCTAATGATTGCTCTTCATTGTCATATGACAGCCAAAGAGAGGCCATGTTATAGAAACAGTTGCACCCTAACGTGAAAACTTTGTTGTCTTATAATGCTCCTTTATTCCAGCAGAATATTGCCACTATATAAATCACTAAACAGATATAACAGTGGTTTCGTGAACAGTTTGATGTAGTCAGATGCCTTCCATGAGTTGCCTAAACACCAGACCTAAACAGTAATGAATATTTATGGGATCTCTGGCACATGAATGAAAAACATCTCTACCTCCCTTCATCCTTTTGGAGAATAGCGCATTCAGGACCTGTATGGCAGCATTCCAAGACAGAATGAAGATTGCCTGAAGACAAAGGGTGGCCTTACTCTTTATTAGGTCTTTGATATTAAGATGGGTTTTCATCACTTTGCAAATGCATGAAATTGCATATAAAAAAAAAAAACCATGAATAATATCCACATATTATATGGAAGAAGAAATCTTTGTTTTCAAATATGTCCTTGGTAATGCTCCAAAATCACACCACCTGCAATCCATCAATGTTAATTTATCAGTTATTAACCACTTTGTGACGCATGGTGCTTGCGTCCCAGCCGATGCAAGCACCAAAGCGTCAAGATTATGTCAGAGACCCGATCAGCCGCAATGTGCTGTTTAACACTAGGACATTTGCTGTCCTAGCCTCTTTTAGGTACACTAAAATCAGGACGGCATAGAACGTCTTAGCGTCACGAAGGGGTTAACCACTGTTATATTAAATTTAGCCAATAATCAAATAGATCTGTTTTGTGTAAAAAAAAAAAAAAAAAAGGGCTGCACAACAAACTGATTCAAAATCAGCTAGTTAAATGGTCAAAATGTTGCTATTCTAATGATATTAAAAAGCATATTGCATATACTCAGTAGCATATATCCTTAATAGCACTATGGATTTAAATATCCAAGAAAGAATGTGTGACAGATTTTAGCTTGCATTTTCTATGTCAGTTAAAATAATAACTTTGATTCCATTGTCAGACATAAGGGTTAACCAGATATGTGCAGACATTCAGCCCTGAAAGCATGTCCTGGTGTGCAACGTGGGTTATGGGTCATGTCGTAGGTGTGCAACGTGGGTAGGGGGGGTGCCCACATTTTGGGATATTGGGTGTCTAAATCCTGGCATATTGAGGGGCATAATCCTGGCATATTTCGGGGAAAATCCTGGCATATTGAGGGGGCATCATCTTGGCATATTGAGGGGAAAATCATGGCATATTGGGTGTCTAAATCCTGGCATATTGAGGGGCATAATCCTGGCATATTGAGGGGCATAATCCTGGCATACTGAGGGGCATAATCCTGGCATTTTGTAAGGGAAAATTCTAGCATATTAAATGGCAAATCCTGGCATATTGTGGGGGAAAATCCTGGCAATATTCGTTATAAAACAAGGAAAAGATGGCCGTGGATGGGGAGGCGATTCGATGGTGCAATGGGCCACTTGACTGGATTTGCCCCCCAGGCCTATGGCTGCCAGCCCTCCCCTGCTGAGAACATGCCAAGACCTCCAGAGCAGGATTAGCAGCGGGAATTTTTTTTTTTTTAAATGGCAAGCCAATAGTCAGGTCATATTCTTTTTGCTGCTAATCCTGCTCTAAAATGGTGATCTTGTATTTATACACAGACCTGATAAAACGATGGAGGCTGACTTGATCAGGAGCTATTGCAGGCCATGGGGACAGAAGCTGTCATGAGGACGAACAGGACCCAGAAAAAGCTGGTTGTAAGTATCGAACATGGACTGAAGAGCAGAAGTATGCATTTTTAGATGAGTTCTTAAAAATAAAAATGTAAAAAAAAAAGAAGAGATAATAAAAACCGATGTGGACTTCCAGTTTCCAACACTGATAGGCTACAGTAAATTGTAAAAAAAAAATTTACTTTATTTTGGTAAGATGTTGTTTTGATTATTATGAATTACATTTACTTTGGTGTGCCTGGAACATCCATTCACATTTTCTGCATGTGATTTAATATTGTTCAGTGTTAACATTGTTCTCTCACTTTAGCCCTAGCACCTTCTGCAGTGTTCCCTCAATCTCAGATAATGGGGCTCAATGGCCTGCACAGGCACACAACAACTGACAGCTCCTCCTCGGACTTCACCAGGTCAGGCAGCTCTGCTGACCACTTACTCTCCACCTGCCTGCAGTAAGAACAACATACACCAACAGTAGAAACGTGTGTAACAGACAAGATTCATTCATGAAAGAGGATATTGCATGGTATATCCTTATGTCATGCAATTCCCTCTTTCATGAAAGACCAATGCAAATGTTTATGTGACTCACCACTAACAATGCATACATCTCCATCTCAACAGGACTATCTTCGTCACCTCCTGGACAAGAGGATTCTCATCAATTTCAGGCTCCTGATGTGCAGGCATTGGGATCCACCACCCAGGGACACATTTAAACAATATAATTCAAGTTAGATGCTAATGCTAATGTATAACATCTACTTACATTTCACTGTGCATCTATGTATAAATAGATGTTCAGTTGTATGACATTTATATCCCTGTGCCCTGAAGTGATTAGAAGGTTTAACTCTTCATAGGGTTCATAACAGATGTAGCAAGCATGTGATGAATTAAATTTGTATTGCAATGTACTATTCATCTTCCTTTACCTGCAGCAACCTTACATCTGTAAGGGGGAAGAAAGCACCATCCTAACTGTGGTGGATCCCAGCTTTAAAAGTACATCAGGAGCCCATACACAACGTCTTACCCCTTCTCTGATGGTATTCAAGGCTGCTGTACACAGTGCAGTTGCTGGGACCCAGCAGTATATTGCCTGAATGAACCAGCAGCTCACTATAAAGGTTATTCATCAGTATTGGTTTCATGCGAAGGTGATGGAGAGGCAGGATCAGTTCATTAGCTGATAGATGTGGGAGATACTAATCTAGAGCAGATGAGATTGATGTACCAGAGGAGTATCAGTCCAGACCTGAACACAGAAAACACCTTGAGGTACAATTACGCTAAAAATTTAAATTTTTATTAAAACAATTATTCATTTAAAACATACTTATGTGTCTATCTTGTTTTTCAGGTTTATCAACATCTCATCCACTTCATTATACATCAATGATCGCATCTACACTTTGGAAGTGAAATGGCTCATCACTACATATTACATGAGGGGAGGATGTTCACATATAACAGAATTGCTAATGGGAAGTGTGAAGACATGACCAGGAGAAGAGTGAAGACATACAACCAACAGGCAAGCAGAGAATGGACCTTTCCCAAGACCCATACAGGAGGTTTGTTGTGCACTTGCAAGAGCACCAGGGAAGACATTATTTACATGGCAAGTCCTGTGTATGATAGGGTTACTCCTAGCTTATTTTCTGTATGTTGTACATGTTATACTAAAGAACTACAGTTCTTTTATAGTACAGGTACTCCTACATTCAGTGACACCATTAAGAGGGGGTTCACAGGAGGGTAATTAGCCCCCCCCCCCCCCCCCCCCCCCCCAGTGCATCTATTGACACATTCCGTTCTGACAAAATTCGGTGAAGTTCATTGTTGTGTCAACTCAGGAAGCTCAGATTTTCAGGAAGATCAGAGCTCCGGGTGTCAGACCCAATTGGATCACTTCGGTGATCTGAGTAGCCTTTACATTTTTGCTACTCAGAGACCCCCAAAGTGACATCTTTAAATCAGCACAAAAACATCCGTTGGGATGTGGTTAATTTCTGTGCCAACATTTCGTCAGTTGAACTCCTATGGAGTTTGGCTGCTCATATGGCCACGAAAATAAGCTAAAGTCCTCCCCATAGAAGTCTGTAAGGAGGACTTACTTACTTATTTCGAGAGAACTTTGTCTATTACGGAAAGTAGGTAAAGTCCTTCCAAAAGCAGCTAAAGTCCTACCCTGAAATTAAAATAAGAATAAAATAAAAAATAAAAAACATTCTATAAAAAATGTATTAAATTTAAAAGCATTAAATTAAATATTTAAAAAATGATATGCATGTTATAATATAGTAATTTATATATTTTTTTTATTATTTTGCTTTTAATATTACAAATCAAATTTTAATTGCCATGTTAATAGTTTTAACATGTCATAATAGCATGTTACCAAAAAAAAAAAAAATATTATTATTCTATATTTTTTTATTAAAATATGCTATTAAGGCATAGATGGTGCATTTACCAAATCATGTCATATAAAATACAAAATCGTATCCATCACTTAGTAACCCAAATAAAAGTTCCGGAATGGCCTCATTTATCATAGAAATATTTTATACACCTCCAAAACAACTCTTGTGGTATTCTAATGCTGGTGATATCATGTCAGCTATAGGTTGGCAACACATCATTGGTTATTGTTCACCAGCTGTTAGGTTATATGTACCCTCTTGCCTCATGTATCAGGGTGCCATTTCATGTCCAAAATGTATACACTTTGGGAATATTGAAGCTGCATATATTTTTGGTATTTTGTCATTTTACTTGGTTGGTTCTGTTGTATTAAATGTTAGTATAAATGATTGTCATTTGATTCCTCTATTTTTGGGTCGAAGCCTGAGATATAATCTTTAAGAAGATGGTGATCAAGGTGGTGGCACGGATTTCTGGTGTCTTTATTTTTGGTGGAAGCTGGAGAAGCCATCTCCTCATCATGAATTTTTGAATGGATAACATCTCTCAAGGATATTGCTAAAAGGTGATAGACTAAACTGTTTATAGATTTACATCATAGCGTTTTTATGTATTTACAGTAATGTTTATAAGGGAAGTGGTAAGGCATAGTGCACAATGGATTTGAATTTCTTTTTATATTCTTGGATCCACAAATCTACACACATATGTTATAGATTGGAACATCCAGTGCATACATATGGTAGAAACAGGAAAAAAACACTATCTTGTCAAGAGCCAAACAATATTGACTGAATACTTAATATGTATGCTGTTTGAAAAATATAAACAGGGTAATTCCACCAGCATTATCCTTTCGTTTTGTATATTCAATGTCTTCCAGGCACACCAAAGTAAATGTAATTCATAATAATCAAAACAACATCTTACCAACACTTACAGTTCTAAAAAAATAAAGTTACAATTTTTTTTACAATTTACTGTAGCCTATCAGTCTTGGAAACTGGAAGTACACATCAGTTTGTTTTTTTCTCTTCTTTTTTTACATTTTTTTATTTTTAAGAACTCATCTAAAAATGCATACTTCTATTCTTCAGTGGGTAAAATGAAGATTGCAGACAGATGTATATTTTATTAATTACATTTTATTTTTAATGTACCACTAAAAAAAATAATGATGTGGTCATCCTACTTGAAATGCTACAGGTAATTTTAAATAGACAGTCTAATATGACCTCATTTTAGTTTTTTTGCAGACGGGGGATGGGGCTGTATTTAACATGCCCTATTTTTTACATGCTCATATATATATCGTTTTTGCAATTTCAGCCTGAAAAATAGCATGCGCCAGCCACTGGAACAATTTTGCTGCACATGTCTAGCAATTCCCAACAAAAAATAATGGAGGAAGCAGTGAGCATGTTTGATGGTGACGGGGAGGAAGCAGTGGGCATGTTTAATGGTGACGGGGAGGAAGCAATGGGCATGTTTAATGGTGACGAGGAGGAAGCAGTGGGCATGTTTGATGGTGACGGGGAGGAAGCAATGGGCATGTTTGATGGTAACGGGGAGGAAGCAGTGGGCATGTTTGATGGTGACGGGGAGGAAGCAATGGGCATGTTTGATGGTGACGGGGAGGAAGCAATGGGCATGTTTGATGGTGACCGGGAGGAAGCAATGGGCATGTTTGATGGTGACCGGGAGGAAGCAATGGGCATGTTTGATGGTGATAGGGAGGAAGCAGTGGGCATAGTTGATGTGACGGGGTATCCGGAGAGACATATGTTGAGTGCATATGTCACCATGCCTCTCTACGGCATCACAGACATCTCTATGGGAGCTTACAAGAGATTTAAAGATAAACTGAAAATATAATGGTGGGGATGAATCCATAGGAGAAGGCCCAGAAAAAAAAGGGTGTTTCAATGTAAAGTTGCTAAAACTAAGGAGTACTTAAAACGGTGCAAAGCATGTTTCCAAAATTCAAGCCTTATTGGCCCTTGGTCATAGATGGCATTAGATACTCTCCGTTAGGTGTTTCTATTATTTCACTTTCTCACACTTAACCTTCTCTTCTTATAAAGAAGGTTACTGGGACAATAAATTATATAAAGTATACATGCCTACTCTGCCTGGATTACTCAACTTCCCCCTGGAAATATCGCATGCCCCCCAGTTTGTGAAGTGTGGTTTTAGAGACACTGAAGGGGAGGGAAAAAGAAGAAACTAAAAAGTATCAGTTCCATAATTGTAACATCGCACATGAATGAATATTTCATTCACATTCTCTAATAGGTTTTACTGAATTGTTTTGGGAAATACTAACTATTAGTTTCAGTATTCTTAGAGGTGTGCTGTATAAACAGTTTAAAATGCAGACAGGGAGCCTGAAAAGTAAAAAATAAATAAAAACAAAAAAGCTTCACAAAACTATACATCTATGCACACATAAATAAATATAGTAGATACTATAACAGTTTTTTTTTTAAGTATAGGAGCAAAGTAGATGAGAGCACTGATTACAATAGCTTACAGTTCAAGAAATGAAATTTTTAACTATGTACAGGGACTTTTTTTATTTACTAAGGAATCAGACTTTATTAAACAAATCTAGTTAACACAGATTTTAATATTTTGACACTTAATATTTTGTGTGATTTGACAAAATAGCCTATCATAATTTTATTGTATAACAGATCTGGAAGATGTCTAGAAAAGCATTAAAATGAATTGCATATATTAATAAAATTTCTATAACAATCACTTGACTGAGAAGATACTTTGATCAGACCATAAATAAAAATGAAAAAATAAACCAATTAAACTAAGCTTTAAAGTGCAGTGTGTATGACTACTCACTCAAACACCAATGGTGCAGAGAAAGCAGCAGACCAAGTGATCCAGATAACAATGCAAATCAGAAATATCAACCGTTGCACAGTGCACCACAAGTAAAACAAACTTTAAAACATGCCCTGTAAGTTAGTATAGTTCTTCCAGGCACAACACTGTAGGAATACATCCATCTCTAAGTCCCAACCCTGTAACCTAATGGAATCTGTATCCTGAACTCTTGGATGGTTTGTTTATGACACTACTAGTTTACAACATGCGATGTATCAGATTTAAATTATGTTAATGTGTACATTTAAGTAAATTAAAACATGCATTTTATCCTCTACATCCAGAAAATATTAAACATATCAAATTACTTAAACTATCACAGGTAGATATAGTTTTACAAAATAATCTCTTGCAATGATTTCTCAAATTAGCCACGCATTACATATTTGCTGAATTACATTATATATTTTAAAAACTTTCTATTGTTTTGTTTTAGGAAACTAAATATAAACTGTATTATATAGAACATCGTCTGGAAAAAAAATATAGAATTTTTCTCAGCATATTAAAAAGTGCTACTTATTCAAATAATTATAAAGATTATTTATTTTCATTTTTAGGTCCTCCTGAACTATAATAAAAAGGAGGCCCTCAAGTTCTGGGTTGCTCGGCCGCCATTTGTTCTAATGCAAGCAATTTATTTGAAAAATACAAACAAACAAACATAGAAGTACATCTAAAATTGCACTAAAAATGTCACAAGCCTGGGATGTATTAAAAAAAAAAAATATTATATGATCACTGCCATTTCAGTTTTTTAGAGTTAAGACACTTTTATATGTGCCTCTGTCCAATCCACCACCATATGGAAGCTAGTACAGCCGAAACCATAAGAAATATCAGAATCACTTTGTGAAATATTAAAAGAAAAATGCCTAAGATATATTATATAAACTTTTGCAAGCATACAAGTTACAGGCAGAGCCGTGCGTCACTACCAAAATATTTCCGCCACAATTGGTGTTTCCACAGGGGACTGGAATTCCCACTGCGGAGAATTTACGTACAAAGAGTAACAGTGGGATAAACTCACCGTAACCCTTAGTGTATTAAAGCTGCCAGATGGGCTTTAGAGAATAAAAAGAGGAAGTCAATATTTTTTTAAAGTGTCATGCTGTTAAAAATGAACTTTCCATTTTTAAATAATATTCAAATATTTCTCATGTTTGTGCTATGCCATTTTATGTACTTATAAATAAGTGCTGCTTATCAGATATTACATTTATAAAATACAGCCAATTCACAGGGTTATAAACATAAATACATAAAATGTTGCAATGTTTTGTTTACACTTCTAGTAATTTTTTTTTGTTTTTTGTTTTTTTTTTAAACTCTACTACTCTACTAGTAGGCCATTATTTGCCTTATCTGTACTGCACAGTGTTTTATTTTATTTGTGATACGATACTGGTAATACTACAATTAATCTAACACAATGCAAAAAGAGAAATAACTTTTCATGGTAAATGAGTATTAAGTTGGAGCTCTATGAATAACATTGTTCAACACACAAAGCTTCAATATTTTTTACAATTCAAATCACTATTACTACTCTATTCTGACGTTGCTTGAAAGCAGAGAGCACCAGGCAGAATTTATTGCAAGCTACAACAATTCTAGCAAGCACTGCTATTGGCTGACTCGGAAGCTTTCCAAATTCCACAATGAAAAAAGGATATCATCACTGGTGACTGTTAGTGGTTAAATAAACTCTTGGTGCTGAAATACAGCAAACATTTGACACTTGCTGATATTACGCAGGATGCACCAGGGAAGCATTTTTCTTCTGAAAAAAAAAAAGGCGATGACTCAAAGATAAACAAACATATTAGACCATATACCAAGTTCATTTCTGGGGTGGGGTGTCATGGCAGTATAAGTATGTGGCATGATCTGTTCTTCTCTGAATACAGCAATACAACAACTACAGTGTAAAATTGAGCATGCACATATAACAGGTTTGGAAAAATAAGACACCTACTTGTGCTTAAGAAGCAGTCAGTAAACCTTCTAAAACATCCAACAGAAGAAGGTCCATCTTCCATGTCTGCCCCCAGAAATAGGGGAGATGGAACGAACAAGCTAAAGGACCCCTGGTACTGTGACCAGCTGCAGCTGTGGAAGGGGTCACGGCTGTCAGCAGAGGTTCTATTTGAAGATACAGATGTTGGAGGTTCGGTGATCCAGCTGCTGCAGCTCGCTGCCCTAGCAACTTGCTGTATATTGTTTGACCAGCGATGATGGGACGTAGGAGAGGTCCGTCTCCAAATACCAGAAGAGCCGCAGGGAAGAAGCAACAGCCCCTGAATGGGAGAAGGAAGATCAGGGAGCTGCAATGTCTCTTTCTTATGGTTAACTCTAATCCAGTTGCAGCTATTCCACTGTCTAGAAAGAGGATGACTTTCCCACCCACCACCTTTTCGTTCTCTCCTACCTCCACCCACTAGACTTTTTATCCTTTCCCTCTTCTCTTCTCGCCTTCCTCTTTTGCCGGTGATTATGTTAAAGGAAGAGGGTGGGGTACTAGCAAAAGGAGGGAGGGAGAAATCAGAAGCTAGAGGGGTAGGCAAGGAGGCAGAGGCAAGAGGGGGTTCTGAGGGATGGGCTGTCCTTCTGCCTTTATAAGAAGCAGCTGTGGGCTGGTAGCAAGGAGGGGGGAATGGTCTGGCTCTTGCGTTAAGGAGGTGGCTTCTTCCTCGGCTCGTTGTACGAGAAGAAGGGGTGGGATAGCTGCAGCTACTGGCTTTGCTTTGTGTCTGTTTAGCAGGTTGTGGGGAGAGGACTCTTTCTGGTCTTGACATTTTTAGCAGTATACCTGTCTTGTACATTATAGTAATGCAATATCCAGCTCCAAAGGAAAATTGAGGGGATGGTTCATCACAGCGGACGTCACAGGCAGCCCTGGTTCCTTCAAAACAGCAACCGCAGGGAACTGCGATATCTCCTCCCAGCTCATTATAATGAAGCCCTCCCAATAATGTACCACTATGACTTTAAGGGCTGCTGATACAATGCACATGCACTAACATTGCAATCACTGCTATTCAACAAATCGCACTGTCATGTAACTTCATGCCTGTCACACAAATCGCCCCAAACGCATCATGTCCTCCTACATATATTTCTATAAATTTTACATATACACTAGACCTGCACAGAATAAGTGTAACGGGGAAGACTAAACATGGTTTGAATGCCAGCTGCAGTATATTGCTTTAAATGGGGTTATTTATACCTTTTTCCCAGAGTATTAAACAGGTCTGATACCTAATCATGCAACATGTAATACATACTCTGTATCATGTAACACCTACTAGCTTTACAAATAATGTACACCAATGTACTAGTAATCTGTACTAATGGACTACTTTGTGTACTCCAAAGCAACACCCCACGTATGTTATTGACCTATTATCCTGCTGCCACTTGTACTAAATTATTAATTTATTAACCTATGGCGCAATTAGTGTTACATTAGTTACAGGAACAACACCATTTGATTATGAAACAAAATCTCTTCTTTTCCGAAATCAGCTGAATTTGTCGTTTAAGGAGTGTTGGTTATTAATCCCTTAATGTGTCACGTTTACATGCATGCAAATTATTTTATGTTGCAATCGACATGACAGGGTACAAATTAACACATTCACGCCAATCCTGAACTTAATTGTAGGTGTTTACTTCCGAACAGACAGCTAAGATCGACCCAATTTCTATATGTGTTATTAATGCCATTAATTTGATGCAAATTAATATATTTACTTCTAAACAATGTCTTAATATATATAACCAGTGTATTATGTTTTTAATAAAATAATTGGGCTTATGTTATCATTAAACCTGTCACATAAAACATTACATTTCTAGTTTCAGTTATGTAATTATGAGATGAAGGAGAATTTACTGACAGATCATATTTTTATATTTGATATCCTCAAGTTGCTGTAAATGTTTCATGTATCTATTTATATAATAAACAGTTACATTTTTCTCACATGCTTATAGTTACACCTAAAACGTATTCTATTTCTGCAATTTGACATATTTATTCACTGAAAACATATATTGTAAATAATCCCCAAGTTTAGTTATTATACTGTTGTGTATAACAGCCACCAATTAGTGCTTATTATGTTATGTTACTTTCTCTATTTGATGGTAGATATTTAAATTGCAAATGCAACTTAAAAATCAATTACATATGTATTTAAAAACCAAATACATAAATCCATTTTAGAATTCTCTGTGTGTAAAATCCTTTTCATATGCCAAAAATGTGGGGGAAAATGTATCAAAAGGAGCATAGATGAGAAATCTAACTTACATAAATGTGTAATTTAATGTAAAAGCACAATGACCAAGCTGCTTGTTTAACATAATATCAATATTCTGTTTGTTTTATAATTTTTGGCATATGATGCACAATAATACTACAAATCCCCAAATAGGTTTTTTAATATTTTTTAAAATTGTTCTCCATACTATATTACCATATCCTTTTCTATTTACTATAGACACCAGTTGGCACTTCATGAGACATTTTAACTACTATATCTTGTACTAAAGGAGTTGCAAATAACCATGTTACAAAGAACATTATATTTTCTATTGATAATCTGAAATCTAAACTCAATTTATCCAGTTTTACTTGGATTTCCTAAAAGGCATTTTCTCAAAGAGACAGATGAATTGTTCTAATTTATGAATCTCTGCATTTAAACAATTTAGATTACTAGCCATTTAAAAAAAAAAAAATCCAAATATTTCATATAAAAAAACTACAATAAATGTAATTGGTGTAAAACGCACTTTGATATGACAGAGTCGTTTCATGTAATTATTTGTACGCAGTGTGTGTTCTCTTTTGTGCATGTAAAAATGCAGCTATTTCTTTAAAAGTTTAAAGATATGCGTGTACCTCTGATATATGTCCCTTTTCCAGTATATCATATCAACCTGCATTCACATGTCAGATGATTTCAAGCTGTAAAAAGTAAAGACATACATTAAACAAACACAAGATTCAAAAATAACAGGTATTCTTTCTGAAATCAATATAAAGTTTAGACTGAGAAATACTTTGTATACAGTTATTTTTGCCTTATAAAAATAATAATTGGAATAAGAGCATATATTTTCCATCGCTAAAACTCACATCATCTGCATTTATTAATCATGGTTGTCTAGTCAGACAAAATAAGATATATTCAACTAACAATGCTTCATTAGAGCTATTGCTCAGCTGCTATATTGGCTACACCGATCAATAATTTCTGGAGTATATGAGCTCAGATATCGCTAGTATTATTTTCTGGTTTTTAAGTGGTTCCTTAATTTAATTAAATTGATTTATGCACCTCCTACTCCTTGTCTACACAAATTTAGCTACATACAGTATATTCGTGACTTACCTTCCAATATACATCTTTATGTGTGTGACTTGTTACTGTTTGTGTTTTACTGTTAATAGTGTAATCATGCAATGATGTTTTTTACTGACCAGTATACACTACTGACACATCCTTGATCATATAAAAAATACACTGCAACGGAGGGAACCCCCCTTGAGAACAGGAATATAGTGGGACCTGTATACTCCTTTAACAAAATAGTAAACGTGTCTACCTCTGTATGAAAGATAACTTATCTACTTTCAAATTCTAAAATGTGCCTGAAATATCCCCATACAGATATGTAGGTAATGTAATAGTCTCTCTCAAAAAAAAAAAAAAAAAATATATATATATATATATATATATATATATATATATATATATATATATATATAAACAAAATTGCTAGAGAATATAGAGAATGTATCAGTTAAATTATATTCTCATCACAAAATTGGTTCCTGTATATCTTCACATGAGCAAATATGTACAAACTTACAATCACAGAATTCTTAGTACAAAACAAGTAATAAAGTAAAAAGGAAATGGTTACTTCACTGTAAATTGCTAAGTAAAAAAATCATAATTTTAATTTTTTAATAAAATATGTTATTATGACATGTATCCCATATGCCACAAACCCAATAAAAGATGCACTGCAACTGGACTAGCCACATTTGCATCCCCCACCAGTGAATTGGGGACAAAGCTGGTATGTAAATAGAGGGGGTATATTGCACTGGTGGCATCATGTGGTGATGGGCTATGTGGTCAGAGCGCAACATGGCTATCTTACCACCATGTCATGGTGGTTTCTATTCACACCACTGACTAACGCACTCGCAAACATAAAGGTACATTTACGTGCTCACAGTGGACAATGTTACACAGAAATATGAAATATGTCAGCAGATAAGCAACATTTAGCCCATCTAGTCTGGCCAATTTTCTAAATACTTTTATTAGTCTAGCCATGTGCCTATCCCATGCATGCTTAAACTCCTTCACTGTGTTTACCTCTACCACTTCTGTTGGAAGGCTATTCCATACATCCACTACCCTCTCAGTAAGGTAATAGTTCTGATATTACTTTAACATTTTTTCCCCTCTAATTTAAGACCTATTGTTGTGGTAGTCTTTCTTCTTTTAAATATACTCTACTCCTTTACTGTGTTGATTATCTCTATATATTTTAATATTTCTATCATATCCCCCCTGCTATGTCTTTTCTACAAACTATACATGTTAAGATCCATTAACATTTCCTGGTAAGTTTTATCCTTCAACCCATGAACCTATTTAGTAACCCTTTTCTCCAAAATATCAATATCCTTCTGGAGATATGCTCTTTAGTACTGCGTACAACACAAAGTGAGATCTCATCATCAGTGTGGGCGTGAAACACATTGATACACATGGCATGATGGCTGGAGGATACTTATAACCTAACAACTGTTGACAGTGAACAATAAACAGTGGTGTGACGCCAACGTATAACTTACATCAGTGGTATTGTTATACCATAAGAACCGTTATGATGAAGTATAAAAAAAACAATATACTGCGCCTTATGTGGTGGTAAAAGCAGCACCAAACCAAACTAGTGTTCCACTTCTAGTTAAACATACAAATAATACAACAAGTGAATCAGTGCGCTATCCGAAAACTTTACACACTTGATTACCCTTTATATAGAGGCATGGTTTCCTCCAACTGTTATATAGAGGGGAAAACAACGTGAAAATACCAAATAGTGAAGTATGTCATATACAAATAAAGTTGTGATAGTAAAAACAAAGTCAGTACACTCACATTTCCCTGAGCGCTATGCTCAGTAAAAAAGGCATCCAGGAGCCCATATAGGGGTATGGCAAATGGCACTTTCCCTCAACAGATCTTCACTCCAATGCAATATGAAAGAAAGGTAAGGGGAAGGGGACCAGGCTTCAGTAAAAGACGTTTTAAGTATAAAATCGAAAAACAGAGATCTTACATTAAAAACAGTAGATTTCAAATGCAGGTAAAAGTCTCTTTAAAGTGCTCCGTGTCTTGTAGCAGCCAGGTCTCCTCACAACGCGTTTCACCTACTAGAGGCTTCTTCAAGTGATCTTACATTCTTTTTTTAATGTAAGATCTCTGTTTTTCGATTTTATACTTTATTAAAACTTCAGCAAACATCCTCCGGCTGCCCCCACTAGCCACCAGGGAGAGAGGCAAAGTTGGGGGGAGAGAGTGAGGCAAGGGAGGGGGGAGAGAGCCAGCATGGGGAAGGAGGGGGGAGAGAGCCAGCATGGGGGAGGGAGGGGGGAGTGAGCCAGCGTTGGGGGGAGAGAGACAGCACTGAGAGAGGGAGGTGGAAGAGCCAGTATTGGGCCAGTCTGGGGTGGGGATAGGGAGCATTGGGCAAGTCTGGGGGGTAGGGGCAGCATTGGCACAGAAAAGGAAATAAAAACAAGAAATGCATTTTTTATATCATATTTTTTATTAAATATGAAAAAGCAATTTAAATGTGACTATATACAAGTTAAACTTTTTCCTATAGGGTAGTCTTATATTCAGGCTTTTAGCTTTTTTCCTAAAGTAATATTTAAAGTTTGGGGAGTCGTCTTATAATCAGGGTCGTCTTAAGAGTTGAGCGGACACCTGGATGTTCGGGTTCAAGAGGTTCGACCGAACTTCGGAAAAAAGTCCGCTTCCGTGCTCGAACTTGACCCCGAACTTGACCCCGAACCCCATTCAAGTCAATGGGGACACGAACTTTTGGCCACTAAAATGCCTCTAAAAAAGTCATGGAAAGGGCTAGAGGGCTGCAAAAGGAAGTAAAATGTGGATAAGAGTAGGACAAGTGCCCTGCAAGCAAATGTGGATAGGGAAATAACTTAAAATAACATAAAATACATACAAATTAAAAATACAGCTTAGCCATAAAATAGCACTAGATGGAATCTTTGATTTTAGCTTTGGAAGAACATAAATCTAAATCTAAAGCATGGCCGCCAGGAGGATAAACAGAATTATCCATTTGAGAGAGGGTTGGAGTGCAGGGTATTCTCTTTCAGTTTATACTAAGTGACCCATAGGTTGAGGAGGCGGTGACCGTGGCGGTGAAGGTGGAAGCGGCGCTGGAGGAGGAGGAGGTAGCCAGAATTTTTCAAAGTGCGATGTAAGCACAGTATTTGACGGTTCTATTTGACTCTCAGATATGAAGTGCACCGCAAGACGCAAATGTACGCAAACTATTTAGCACCCAAAACTATTAGAATTTTTTAAAGTGCGCTGTAAGCACAGTATTTGACGGTTCTATTTGACTCTCAGATATGAAGTGCACCGCAAGACGCAAATGTACTATTTAGCACCCAAAACTATTAGAATTTTTCAAAGTGCGCTCTAAGCACAGTATTTGATGGTTCTATTTGACTCTCAGATATGAAGTGCACCGCAAGACGCAACTGTACTATTTAGCACCCAAAACTATTAGAATTTTTCAAAGTGCGCTGTAAGCACAGTATTTGACAGTTCTATTTGACTTATGATTAAGCGTGCATCCACGCGAAACGTGTTAAGTTTTCCACCCCATTTCTGCTGTTTCACATGTACCTTCATTTCTGCAAATAAACATCACCTATTTTTCAACTTGGATTCCTGAGTGCGGATTCTTCTCTTCACCATTTCTTCATTTATTGGTTCTATTTGACTCTCAGATGTAATACATGTAATGCTATTGCTATTCTATAAACCAAAATAGAGTCCCCATTCATAAGAATAGGTCAATTGACCTATTCTTATGAATGGGGACTCTATTTCGGTTTAAAGAATAGCAATTGCATTAAATGTATTCCATAAACTGAAAGTCTATAAACCCGAAAGACATTCGGTTTATAGACTTTCGTTTTATAGAATACATGCAATGCTATTGCTATTCTATAAAAAGAAAGTCTGTAAAACGAATGTTGTTCGGTTTATAGACTTTTGGTTAATAGAATAGACAATAGCATTACATGTATTCTATAAACCGAAAGTCTATAAACCGAATGTCTTTCGGTTTATAGACTTTCGGCTTATAGAATACATTAAATGCTATTGGCTATTCTAAAAACCGAAAGTCTATAAACCGAATGACTTTCGGTTTAAAGACTTTCGGTTTATAGCCGAACCTCGAACTCGAACCCGAACATACAGTGAAATGTCCGGGTTCGGGTTCGTGGCACGGACACCGTAATGTTCGGTACGAACCCGAACAGTGTGGTTCGGGTTCGCTCAACCCTAGTCGTCTTATATTCGAGCAAATACGGTAATTTGAAACAACTTTTCTGTCTTAATAAAAATGATTTAGCTTTAAGAGGAGATTGTTACAAAACCAAAATCTGTAAATTAATTTCCACCAAGCTCAAATCTAATCATTAAAATATGAAATTTATATCATTGTATGTACGAATTAATACATGATCACTTAACTGTAGGCAATGACATGTCAGCTACACATTTTGCACATACAGAAGCTATAAAAATGAAATTCTGTAATGTTTGAAAAAGATAAGTTCAGGAAATACAATGTAGTAATTAGCATTTTGTTTTTTGCGATAGATTTAACACCTCTGACAAACAGCCTTTATACATAGCTTGTGCTGGTGAACAGCAACCCAAAAGTGCATGACCAGCGAAAATAGCGGTAACTGTGTTAACCAAAAAACAGAAACTATTGGAAGTATGACTAGAGTGTGGCCAATATCATCTTACAAGAAACATGTAATGTATGCACACTGTCATGAAGAGCATGGAACTTTAGTTCACAATGTCAGTTAGTCATTGACATACTAACAGTAACCACAATGTACAAGTAAACCCCATTATAAGGATATAAGTTATAACACCATTACTGTAATAGCACAATGCCCTCATCTGCCTTCCACGTCTGCTTTAAAGCAGAAGATTAGTGAGATCTCATGACTAACATCACAATCTTGCTTGTTTCATTTTATGATTCCAGGTAGACCAAAACGTGCACTGTAGCGGGCTTTTGTGTATATAACTTGTATGTGTGTGTGTGTGTTTGTGTGTGTATATATATATATATATATATATATATATATATATATATATACATATATATATATATATATAAGCACACATACATAGACACACTTTATTTCCTAGTACAGTGATGCGCAGGATGATTGTGTGTGCTAAAAGCACTTTTAGACCCTTTGGGAAGAAAAGCACTATTATAAAACAAATTATTATTATTAGGCAATGCAAATTCTCATATAAGAGAGTTGATGATCTGTAGGTCAAATGTTACTTAGATGAGAAGAAATAATCACAGAATAGAAGTCAATTTACTAAAATACTGTAAGGTCATAACTTCGTCTTATTAGTTAAATTCACAATTGTTCATGTCTAATTTTAAAACATTATTATTTTTCTATGCAAGATTCATGATAAATTGAACAGTTAATTTGAGTATTTTGTCTAGTTTGATCATGACCTTGAAATTCTCTGATAAACTCACAGCAGTTGATCTACACTGGTTGTGCAAACCGCTTCCATGTGGTAGATGCAGGATATCTTGACTGGATTTTTTTGGTTACAGGGCTATTACATATTTAAATGTGTTCAATTTTATTACGAAGGGAATTTTTTTTTTTTTTTTAATCTTTAGCTTGTTTATTAGTATGAAAAAGTGATACATCACATCCATAGATGAAAAAGACAAAAGACATCATTTAAAAAAAAAAAAACATTCTAGCATACCAACAGCTAACATCAGGTTACAACACATGCTGCTGAGGATGACAGTATCCGAGGGTCTACCAAAGATTTTGTACTACACTTCGCATTCCAAAAGAGATATCTTTGTCAATCGTTCAGGGTTTTGACCCAACACCCTCTCAAAATTCTTTTTTTCCAATGGTCCCTATGGTTAAATTTTTTGGGAGAATTATAATAAACCCAACTTGAGTGTCTTTCCATTTCAATTTGGAATTTTAGCTGGGAAAGCACCTCTGACCAAGGTATCTTACATGTTTGTTTCCAGTGATGTGTGATGCTAATTTTAACCGCTCCGCAGCAATGGACAATTAACCCTCTTTCTCGGTCAGATATAGCTGGCCAGTTCATATGTAATAGGGCCGTCCAGGGAGATTCAACCAGCTTCCGAGTAGTAAGCCTAGTAATTAGTTCAAATATCCTGGCCCATATCTCTTTAATTAGGAGGCACCACCACCATATATGCAGATATGAACCCAGTTCCTGGTTGCACCTCCAACAGATTGAGGGACTGTTTGTAAATATCTTATGGATCCTTGTAGGGACAAGATACCATTAATTAATACTTAAAAATGGGTTTCTACCAGGTTAAGGGAATGAACAGTTTCTTTAACTTCCTGAAAGGTTTTACACCAATCCTCCCAATCTATAGAACCACCAAGCAATTTTTCCCAATAAGTCAAGAAAGGAGGACGAGTCATTGACTTGGCCAATCTTACCAGTGCAATACCTTTGGCTATTAACAAGGCTCCACCCTAAATATTTTTCCAATAACCCTAGTGATTTTGTTTGGTGGTCTGATTAAATCCTTACTTAAAAGTTCTTAAAGGAACATTAAACCTTACTTTTCACATGTGCTTCTATATACAAGGGTTAAACAAGGTGGAATGTCAATTAAACACTTAATTATGTAAAAATGTCTGCATTTGATAAATGAAATTCCTGGAACTGCTGCAAAAATAACTGGTTGGAGTTAGTAATTGTTCCAAATCACACGTCCCTCTGTGCCTCCAAGACTCCAAGTTGATATTTGCTATATATGCTTACATTAATGACAATAATTGACAATTTAGAGGAGGAGGGTATCCCCTTGGGAATATTCAGGCTTTTTTTTATGATTTCCCACCCCGATAAGATCTGACCCAGTAAGAAACTGGAAGAGAGGATAGATTTATTTTATCCCTGCCTCAAGGAACTCCACATTAGGAAACCGAGACTTTCAATCCCACTCGCCTCCCTTTCTATAAGGTACCAGCCTTCTTTTACAGAGTCATCTAATTGTAGTTGATATACATGGGAAATTATACTTGCCCAGAAGGTATGTTTTAACAGGGGAGACCCAGTCCTCCATCTTTTTGTGTTAACAGAGTATGACTAAGTCTAGGTCTCTTACCTCTAAAGAAAAAGTTATTAAAACTAACTTGTACCAAGTTCAACCATTGATCTGAAAAATTGAAAAGGAAAATTCCATATTAGTCCAATCCCTTAACCAGCAATTTGTTTGTGTCAAAAAAGTTTTCCTCCATAAGTACGCATACTTTTCTAGAGACATAGTTACCCAAGTTAACAAAATTCGACTTAGCCCATGCAAAATCATAGTTTTTTTTAAATTTGTTCTACTACTTTTCTCTTCATATTAACATCCATCAATATTGTCTTATCAATAAGATGACGCTATATTAGTGATTGGTATAGTAACCTACAAATAAAATAAAACTACACAACAGTCAATATATAGTAATATAAAATATATATTAAATGAAAAGGTACACATAAAAACATATTAATACAAATGTACAATGACATGTATAGACAAAATAAAACCATAAAAAACACAATATATGTCGTACAACTCCAAATCACGGTCATCCAAACATGTAAATAGCCTAGGAAGGCTAATACATTAATTGTGAACAGAAAAAAAAGAATCAAGAAAAACAATCACACTGTTAGTACACACCTTTGTTTATCCGAAAATGTGCTGAACTCAACAAAAACTCAAAAAAACATGGCCAGGTTTTAAAGCAGGAGGCCAAAGAGGGACACGTTTCGACAACTTCCTCAGCCTAAAATAATGGCGTTCAGCCCAATTATGTAGTAGCCTTCCTAGGCCATTTACATGTTTGGATAACTGTGATATGGAGTTGTTCAACATATATTTTTATGGTTTTGTTTTGTTTATAAATGTCATTGTACATTTATATTTATATGTTTTTATATGTACCTTTTCATTAAATATATATATTACTATATATTGACTGTTGTGATTTTTATTTTATTTGTCGGTTACTATACCAATTACTAATATAGTACTGTCTATTCAGATATCTACTTGTTCCCCCTTTTCTCCAGTGGTGCTCCACTGTGAAATCTTAAGACTAGCAGCTATTTCCATTCAAAAGTTACTATCTACAAGATTCCCTGATGCCATCCATGGATTTCATCCAAAAAGCCTTCTTTCAGTATAATTATTAAACGCGTCTTTGATGGGGTTTGTATTTGATTTAATTTGAATTGCATTTCACACATTTGTTCACTATTAGGCGCTTTGTATTTCCATTTGTATTGTCTTATCAATGTTAATCTTGTAGTTGGAGACACGGCCATTCACTCTAATCTCAGACATCAAGGAATCCAGTGGCTCAGAGGGATTAGTAATAGTTCTAATAATTATCTACTAATAGATAATCTTCAAATTCCCATTTATAGTGGGGTAGCCATCTATACTGACATTATCTCTAATTTTTATGACCAAGTGCTCTATAGAGATGACATATAGAAGAGGCGACAAGGGACACCCCTGTCTAGTGCCATACTCATAGAGTCCCAGCCGACGCTGTCGAGCGCCTTTTCGGTGTTGACCGAGATGGCGAGGACAGGCCCCTTTTTTTTCTCTGATGAATCAGATGTGTCCAATATTCTATGTATATTGGCACAGGATGATCTCCCTGGGGTTAAACCCACTTGATCTCGATGGATCACTGTGTCATCCCCTTAAGCCTGTGTATCACCCCCTTAAGCCTATGTGCCAGTTTTTGTATTTTTGAAATTATCCTCTCACAGGCAGCGAAAGGATTAATGTGAAAGTAAATTCATCATTATCTATTGTGTTGCTGCAGTTATGATGTAGGTTACTCTAGCTCTGATAATTACATTAACTACCCTTTGCAAAAATTAAATATATGCATTTTTAAATTTTCATTGTGTAGTGGAGAATTCCAATATGTTTCCATGTCCGTCAATACACAGGAAACCATAAGCAGACTCCTACTATTTCAAGTTTCCAACAAGTGAATCTAGCTAGCGTAGTCTACTTGTTGGAAACCTGAAATAAAGGAGTTGTGGAGCCCGCCTATTGTATAATATGTATTTTAATGCTCTTGTTAGCTTTACTATGTTGTTTTTTTTGTTTTTAGGAGAACGTAGCTGGGTGACTAATATAAAAAGTTAAGGTTTACACCTGTTTAATAAAGAAGGATAAAAGTGCACTTTTGCTTCATTAAAACCTTAACTGAAAAGGTGCACCAATTGTTTATGCTCAGTGCATTGATCTATGTATCAACACACTAATGAGAAAAATACTGAGCTTTCTGCTTACACCTTGTCATTCTTGGACACCACTGTATGATTAAAAAGAAATATGATTGATTTTCAGCCATTTCCTTGTTCTGAAGCTATTTGGACTAGTTCTGTAAATCAAACTATTCAAAAAGAGAGCTTGTAGTTGATACTGAACCAGATAATGGGGTAACCCTGGAGTCAAAGAGTCAAATATAAATGAAGAACAATCTGGATATAATATTTGTAAAACGTAACTTTATTTATTATGGATAAAAATTGTTTGCACAATTAAGTTACAAATAGTGTTGAGCGAACCCGAACCGCACTGTTCGGGTTCGTACCAAACATTACGGTTTTTGGACCCCGGACCCGAACACGGACATTTCACTGTATGTTCTGGTTGGAGTTCGGGGTTCGGCGATTACATTGTGTGTAATGCTATGGGCTTTCTATAAACCGAAATAGAGTCCCCATTCATACGAATAGGTTAATTGACCTATTCGTATGAATGGGGACTCTATTTCGGTTTATAGAAAGCCAATAGCATTACATGTATTCCGTAAACCGAAAGTCTATAAACCAAATGTCTTTCGGTTTATAGACTTTCGGTTTATGGAATACATGTAATGCTATTGGCTTTCTATAAACCGAAATAGAGTCCCCATTCATAAGAATTTATTATCAATGGGGACTCTATTTCGGTTTACAGAAAGCCAATAGCATTACTACTCCAAATGACTAAATTATATACTAGAACTTCTGTTTTTTAGATTAATGTCAAATTAGAAGTGCCACTGCATAATAATGTAAACAGATTGTCAGTGCTATTATAAACTGCATAGTATAGAAGGCTTCTAAGAGAAATTCCCTTCAACAAAATTTTCCAACAACCCAACAAACTGACGCGCCTTTCCTCACCACCCGGTGGCTTCTTTAGGGGATAAGCATAAAAGTTATTTTGTGTGTCAATAGTTTAACCCCTTAGTGACAAGACATTTTCACCTTGACTTTCCCTTGGTGACAATGACTGTTTTGACATTTCTGGGGTGTTTGTGTTGAATGATGAAAATTTAAAAAAAAAACACTTTTTCTAACTTTGACCTAAAATATAATTTAGACAAATACAATCATTAAAAAAGCCTCTGTCTAAATAGTTTCTAAATGTTGTCCTGAGTTCAGAAATATGCATGTTTCCATATTTTTCAGTATTTTTTGCGAGTTATGGGGCAAAAACCAAAAATAGTGTTTTTTGTTTTTTTCCTATAATGACCTTTTGACCCCATCCCAAACCCAAAATTTTACCTTAACACTAAATTTAACTCCAACTCTAACCATTATGCTATCCCTTAATATATTTTAATTTTAATTTAATTTTAACCCTATCCCTTATGCTAAAAATTATTTAATTTTAACGCTATAGGCTAATTTAACTATATAACCAGTTTTTATTAAATTAAATATTTATTTTTATTTTTTTACATTGCTATGCTACTTAACTACCACTAGGGGAAGTCAAGTAGCATATTCAGAGCGACGGAAGTGAACTTACTTTCACTTCCGAAGCTCAGACCTCCAGAGGGCATAGCCATATTAACGGAGCATGCTGCTCTGTCAATATGGCTCCCACGATCGCTCCGTGGGGCGATTCTGGGTGCCCCAGAAAATAAATGTTGTTGCTGGCTATTGCCTCGAAACGGAGTTCCCGGCAGGACGTGCCTGACACGTCCATTGTCGCGAAGGGGTTAATTGTTTATTTGTACAAACAATTTTTATTGGAGTAATATTTTTTAGTTTGAGTGGGCAACCAATTTTTATATGATATTTTTTATTCATAATAAATTAAAAGTTTTACAAATATTATAGCCACATTTTTCTCCATTTATATTTGACTTCTGGAAATCAACCTGGAAGCTCTGACTGGTGTGTGCCATCTATTGGTATGATCATTTCGTCCCCACTTATTGGTATGTGCACATCAATAACGTGCCACATAACCAATCAGAGAGCACAGGAGTTGTTAGACTGTCTCTTTGCTGTTATAATAATATCTTTTGAATGGTGCACAATTAATGCTGAAATGGCCTTCAGTCTCATTTAAAAGAAAAAATGAAGGTTTACTCTCTAATGTCAGATCTTGACCCACTTTGCAGTATTGATGGAAAAAGACACACCATAGGAAGTGGAGAAGCCCTGGAAGCAGGAACACAGGTTGAGGCCTAGATAGTAACTGCCGTGGGCTTATTCAGAACTATCCTAATACCACCATGAGTGAAACCAAAACCTGAGCTTGATCGACAGGTGAGGTCGACGAGCAAACACAAAGATTAGAAACTGGATCACCACACACCTGTAGGCAGTAGACAGAATGCACTATAAACCATAGAACAAGCCAGAGACAGGGTTGGAGACAAGAACAAGGTCAGAATAGCCAGTTTCGTAACAGGATTGCACAAAATAATCAGTAGAGTAAACAGCCAGAGCAGGGAAACAACCTCTATCATGGACAACGAAGAAAGCTAACTAAGGGCTCTTAAATCTTTCTGTGCATCCATGTGCGTCTCCCAGAAAAAGAATGTTGAAATGAGCAATATGTATATAGAAACATAGAAACATAGAATGTGTCGGCAGATAAGAACCATTCGGTCCATCTAGTCTTCCCAATTTTTTTTTTTTTTTGAGTACTTTTATTAGTCCCCCGTTCCCGGTCTTATAGCTAGGATAGCCTTGTGTCTATCCCACGCATGCTTAAAATCCTTGACTGTGTTTACCTCTACCACTTCTGCTGGCAGGCTATTCCATACATCCACTACCCTCTCAGTAAAGTAATACTTCCTGATATTACTTTTAAATCGTTGCCCCTCTAATTTAAGACTATGTCCTCTAGTTGTGGTAGTTTTTCTTCTTTTAAATATACTCTCTTCCTTTACTGTGTTGATTCCCTTTATGTATTTAAATGTTTCTATCATATCCCCCCTGTTACGTCTTTCCTCCAAGCTATACATGTTAAGATGCTTTAACCTTTCCTGGTAAGTTTTATCCTTCAACCCATGAACCAGTTTAGTAGCCCTTCTCTGAACTCTCTCCAAAGTATCAATGTCCTTCTGGAGATACGGTCTCCAGTACTACGTACAATACTCCAAGTGAGGTCTCACCAGTGCTCTGTACAATGGCATGAGCACTTCCCTCTTCCTACTGCTAATACCTCTCCCTATGCAACCAAGCATTCTGCTAGCATTTCCTGCTGCTCTATTGCATTGCCTACCTACCTTCAAGTCCTCTGAAGTTATTACTCCTAAATCCCTTTCATCAGATGTTGAGGTTAGGACTGTACCAAATAGTCTATATTCTGCTTTTGGGTTTTTACGCCCAAGGTGCATAATCTTGCACTTGTCCACATTAAATGCCAGTTGCCACTGCTCTGACCATTTTTCTAGTTTATCTAAATCATTTGCCATTTGGCTTATCCCTCCATGAATATCAACCCTGCTGCAAATCTTTGTATCATCAGCAAAAATACATACTTTGCCTACAAGACCTTCTGCAATATCGCTAATAAAAATATTAAAGAGAATGGGTCCAAGAACAGATCCCTGAGGTACCCCACTAGTAACAAGACCTTGCATCGAATATACCCCATTGACTACAACCCTCTGCTGCCTGTCACTCAGCCATTGTCTAATCCATTCAACAATATTGAAATCCAAACTCAAAGATTTCAGTTTATTGATAAGCCTTCTATGTGCGACAGTGTCAAAAGCCTTACTGAAAACTAGGTAAGCAATGTCTACTGCACCACCCTGATCTATTATTTTAGTTACCCAATCAAAAAAATCAATAAGATTAGTTTGGCATGATTCCCCTTATAGAGAAAGTAAGGGTGTGAAGCCAATTCTCCAATATTTTTTGCAGAGTTTTTTGCGCATTGACGGCTCCGGCAGCCATGTTGGAGCTGTGTTATAGTCTGGGCTCTGGAAGTGCTGCGAACACTGAGCGAACACTGCTGCTAGTGAAGCTTTCTACCAGTGTCCTCGGGATCACTAGGACACTGCACCCTCTTTAAGGCAGGCAGTTCTGTATTGGCAAAATTTAGGGGTTGGCAAAACCTAAATAGTGACTATACCGAAAAAGCTGTTTTAACCAGCTAGAAGACCATTTCTGCCTGATTAAAACTGTCTTTTAAATAATGCAACAATTGTGAAACATTCAATAGATATGTATTCCTAGTGTTTGCACAAGCAATGCCTTGAGGCCTGCCATTTTATAGAGCAAAGCTCTGTGGAAGCAGCATGAGCTATTGCATTGACAAAAGCCATTTCAATCAGACAAAAGTGACTTTCTGACCGATTAAAAGCTGTTCAGCAGGGTTTAGTCCCTCTTTAAGAAAATGAGCAGTGAGAACAGGAACTGAACCAGTACACTAGGAATGGTTAGTGCACATTAGATAAAGTATAGATTATTTAACAGCAAGACAAACAGGGCTCTTTCCATGGACAAGGAGCAACAGGGGGCCAATCTTTTAAGTAGCACAATGTCTGTGTCTTCTTCCTGTGTTTGTTTGTCTATCAGCATAGGGTCAGGATGTGCTTCCCCATCATGCGCATTCAAAAGGAAAATGCAGCAATGTGTCAATATATTAATAAATGGCATTCTAAAAGAGCTTGGTAGGTAAATACACAAACATAGCATGTGTTAAATTAACCATAATAAATTGTCATTTGCTTTAAAAATATAACATGCAACTTGTAGATCTGCTAAATATGAAGTTAAGCACATATCAGTAGCTATTAAATATAAAACAAGTATATTAAATAACTACAAAAAAATTTACGTATTCATCCATTTCAAATCATCTTTTTTTTCAGTTACATTTCATAATTGGAGATTTACATTGTTTCACATGCTGTCGTTAGTGAATAGAGTTACTAAAAATATAAATAAAATACAGATTTTTGTAATTCTGAGGTCTCAGATTTGAGGGTTTGGAGTGGAAATTTATTTATTTAGTTTTGCACACATGCTGCCTTTCCAGCTGCAGTATTAGGAACAATAGAGGAAGCAAACTGTTTGGAGTAGGCTGGGATCATTCTAAATCTCTAGTGGCTTTGTAAACGGTCATGTAAATAGATGACATAGCCTTGTATGCTGATTGGATATGTGTATGAATGTACAAGTGTCATATTTTCCAGTGTACATAAGGCACTTTAATTACCACAAATGGGTTTAAAATGTTCAATTGTTACCTGGAAGATAATATAAATATATATATATATATATATATATATTTTTTTTTTAACAATAGCAAGACTGTTAATGATTCACCATCACTACACACAGATGTAGGTGTAATGGGTTTTTACTCGGTGCTTGAAAATCCCTCGTCTCATGGGTCTGGTTGTAGAACTATTTTATCTTTTCCTGAGGTTTATCCTGGGTTTGCCCAGTCACTCAGTGTAATATATTCTTTCTGACAGAGCAATTCTACAAGTGACATGACCTGCCTGTGTGGTTCAGATAGTATTGGACGTCAGGAACGTTTAGTATCTTAAGCCTCCTTTGACATAGCTTGTAAATGGAAGATTTGCCTCAGGGTGGTTCCTTCACAATTACTTGTAATCAGGGGCAGTTCTATGTTTTTGGAGGCCCTAGATGAGAAAATAGGATTGGGGGCCCTTTGTCAGATATTTGGCCAGTGACCATAAGTGTCTCTCCTCATTTTAGCATTTTGGGGGAGAGGGCCCCTAAGAAGATTCATATATAATTTGCTTAAAAAAAGAACCACACACTCAGAGGATATATATTTCCAAAATGAATACACTTAGCTTTACAGACTAACACAAACCAAATTCTTCACCTGGGTGCAGTGTCACTTTAAACATATGAATCTAAAAAGAACAACACACGCACAGGATTTTACAAAGTAAAAAAATCGATATATTAGAAAGTCAGTATAACAAATCAGCTGATTGTGATTTTTTTGATGCTGACTTTCTAATATATTGATATCATTTTTTTCTTTGTAAAATCCTGTGTGTGGGTGGATCTTTTTGGATTTGTATGTTTAAAGTGTGCACCCAAGTGAAGAAGTGTACTAATTTTGGAAATATATATATATATATATATATATATATATATATATACACACACACTTAATTAAATATTGTAACTTTATTTGGGACTGATAATTGTATATTGGGTAGCTGAAATTGTATACTTTTTATGGTCCAATGTCCCAATCTGAAGTTCTCCAATGCTTTGGTTTCTGAATTGCCAAACTACCAATTCGGACCAGGAATTGTGTATTGAGCAGCTGTATTTTGGGTATTCTTTCGATTCTGCCTTTTTTCCCGTCTGAAATCCAATTCGGAACAAACAGACCCTTAAGAGTCAAAATATTTTTAAATGTGTCTCCTCTTTTATGATATCACCAGTGGCTTCATGTGCAAATGAACTATTTTTAATGGGAAATTTGTCATTGCCACACAGTCCTAAACAGGATACACCAGAACATATTTTCTCTTCATTCATGCATCTGCATGCAATTCTGCTAACACAATGTATAGATGATTTTTGATCTTTAGGTGAGAGAATCCATTTAATTATCCCATATATTTACATTCTAAAATATGCATTGTTTTACATATGCAAAATAGCTGAAAATGTATCCTATAAATGACCATGGGTGACTTCACAGACCCAAAATGGGTTGTACAACACTGTGTTCAGATACAAAACACTTATAATGGGAATGATAGATACATATTATACAATGATAGATACATTTTTTTAGCCATTCTGTAATAATATTTTTTAGAGAGCTCCAGGGTGCTATTTATGTGGTCTGCTTTTTGCATTTCTATCTCTAGACTATTAGTCGCTGTAACACTTATTTTAAGGAGTGAATCCGCACAGTTAAATCTGGCCATTTGAGCTGCAACCTTGTTTTGTGGCATAGTTTTGACATACATAAGCATGCAAACAAATATCAATGCTACACCTACCTTTTGCCAATTTAATGCATAGCACTTTATACCCATGCCCAAAGCTTACATGCCAGGAAAGCCACATGCGGAGGTGATTTTAATGCGTGTGCATTGTGTCCCTCTGCCCTACCATAGAGACAGCAAACACTTTTGTCTGTGATGTAAACATAAGCTGTAAGAGTCCATATGCATTTCTAGAAGAGACTTTTTGATATAGAGGTCCATGGTGATGCACATTACAGATCAGAAATGTCAGAGAAGGGTTAATCCCTGAGTGAACCAATGAAAAAAGAAACCTTTGACCAAACTAAAACTAAATAAAAATAATATAAATTTATAAGTCTATGTTTTGAAACTGGAGTGGTCCTTTAATAAATTGCTCATGTTTCATTTCAATTGTGATGCTGGGGTACGATCAATAAATTTGTGAATTTATCTTATTAAGAATTTTGCTCAATAGCCATTATGGACCATATTAAAGGTTATTTGTATAATCAATTTTGATTTTATGTAATTTTTTTTCTGTATTAGTATGTAGTCTAGTACAATAAAGTACATTGTGTTGAAAAGGCAGTAGCATTATTAATGCATAAATAGTAGTGGATACTATTTCTTCAGTAATGTCAAATAGTTTTACATCCACAGTAATTTCAGCACAAATTCTGCATGTATTTTTCTGTAACCATGCGCTGTTTCTGGTTTAATATTTAAAATTGTATTTGTAAATAAATGGAA